>OZ026628.1:1338567-1806397 GCA_964020975.1 Hermodice carunculata
AAAAAGGGTTAGGAATGCTGTTGACTGTCTTTGTGAAAGGAGAAAGGGTCAGGAATGATGTTGACTGTCTTTGTGAAAGGAGAAAGGGTTAGGAATGCTGTTGACTGTCTTTGTGAAAGGAGAAAGGGTTAGGAATGATGTTGACTGTCTTTGTGAAAGGAGAAAGGGTTAGGAATGATGTTGACTGTCTTTGTGAAAGGAGAAAGGGTTAGGAATGCTGTTGACTGTCTTTGTGAAAGGAGAAAGGGTTAGGAATGCTGTTGACTGTCTTTGTGAAAGGAGAAAGGGTTAGGAATGCTGTTGACTGTCTTTGTGAAAGGAGAAAGGGTTAGGAATGATGTTGACTGTCTTTGTGAAAGGAGAAAGGGTTAGGAATGATGTTGACTGTCTTTGTGAAAGGAGAAAGGGTTAGGAATGATGTTGACTGTCTTTGTGAAAGGAGAAAGGGTTAGGAATGCTGTTGAGTGTCTCTGTGAAAGGAGAAAGGGCTACGAATGCTGTTGACTGTCTTTGTGAAAGGAGAAAGGGTTAGGAATGCTGTTGACTTCTGTGAAAGGAGAAAGGGTTAAGAATGCTGTTGACTGTCTTTGTGAAAGGAGAAAGGGTTAGGAATGCTGTTGACTGTCTTTGTGAAAGGAGAAAGGGTTAGGAATGATGTTGACTGTCTTTGTGAAAGGAGAAAGGGTTAGGAATGCTGTTGACTGTCTTTGTGAAAGGAGAAAGGGTTAGGAATGCTGTTGACTGTCTTTGTGAAAGGAGAAAGGGTTAGGAATGATGTTGACTGTCTTTGTGAAAGGAGAAAGGGCTAGGAATGCTGTTGACTGTCTTTGTGAAAGGAGAAAGGGTTAGGAATGCTGTTGACTGTCTTTGTGAAAGGAGAAAGGGTTAGGAATGCTGTTGAGTGTCTCTGTGAAAGGAGAAAGGGCTAGGAATGCTGTTGACTGTCTTTGTGAAAGGAGAAAGGGTTAGGAATGATGTTGACTGTCTTTGTGAAAGGAGAAAGGGTTAGGAATGATGTTGACTGTCTTTGTGAAAGGAGAAAGGGTTAGGAATGCTGTTGACTGTCTTTGTGAAAGGAGAAAGGGTTAGGAATGCTGTTGACTGTCTTTGTGAAAGGAGAAAGGGTTAGGAATGCTGTTGACTGTCTTTGTGAAAGGAGAAAGGGTTAGGAATGATGTTGACTGTCTTTGTGAAAGGAGAAAGGGTTAGGAATGATGTTGACTGTCTTTGTGAAAGGAGAAAGGGTTAGGAATGATGTTGACTGTCTTTGTGAAAGGAGAAAGGGTTAGGAATGCTGTTGAGTGTCTCTGTGAAAGGAGAAAGGGCTACGAATGCTGTTGACTGTCTTTGTGAAAGGAGAAAGGGTTAGGAATGCTGTTGACTTCTGTGAAAGGAGAAAGGGTTAAGAATGCTGTTGACTGTCTTTGTGAAAGGAGAAAGGGTTAGGAATGCTGTTGACTGTCTTTGTGAAAGGAGAAAGGGTTAGGAATGATGTTGACTGTCTTTGTGAAAGGAGAAAGGGTTAGGAATGCTGTTGACTGTCTTTGTGAAAGGAGAAAGGGTTAGGAATGCTGTTGACTGTCTTTGTGAAAGGAGAAAGGGTTAGGAATGATGTTGACTGTCTTTGTGAAAGGAGAAAGGGCTAGGAATGCTGTTGACTGTCTTTGTGAAAGGAGAAAGGGTTAGGAATGCTGTTGACTGTCTTTGTGAAAGGAGAAAGGGTTAGGAATGCTGTTGAGTGTCTCTGTGAAAGGAGAAAGGGCTAGGAATGCTGTTGACTGTCTTTGGGAAAGGAAAAAGGGTTAGGAATGATGTTGACTGTCTTTGTGAAAGGAGAAAGGGCTAGGAATGCTGTTGACTGTCTTTGTGAAAGGAGAAAGGGTTAGGAATGCTGTTGACTGTCTTTGTGAAAGGAGAAAGGGTTAGGAATGCTGTTGAGTGTCTCTGTGAAAGGAGAAAGGGTTAGGAATGATGTTGACCGTCTTTGTGAAAGGAGAAAGGGTTAGGAATGATGTTGACTGTCTTTGTGAAAGGAGAAAGGGTTAGGAATGATGTTGACTGTCTTTGTGAAAGGAGAAAGGGCTAGGAATGCTGTTGACTGTCTTTGTGAAAGGAGAAAGGGTTAGGAATGCTGTTGACTGTCTTTGTGAAAGGAGAAAGGGTTAGGAATGCTGTTGACTGTCTTTGTGAAAGGAGAAAGGGTTAGGAATGCTGTTGAGTGTCTTTGTGAAAGGAGAAAGGGCTAGGAATGCTGTTGACTGTCTTTGTGAAAGGAGAAAGGGTTAGGAATGATGTTGACCGTCTTTGTGAAAGGAGAAAGGGTTAGGAATGCTGTTGACTGTCTTTGTGAAAGGAGAAAGGGTTAGGAATGCTGTTGACTGTCTTTGTGAAAGGAGAAAGGGTTAGGAATGCTGTTGACTGTCTTTGTGAAAGGAAAAAGGGTTAGGAATGATGTTGACTGTCTTTGTGAAAGGAGAAAGGGCTAGGAATGCTGTTGACTGTCTTTGTGAAAGGAGAAAGGGTTAGGAATGCTGTTGACTGTCTTTGTGAAAGGAGAAAGGGTTAGGAATGCTGTTGAGTGTCTCTGTGAAAGGAGAAAGGGTTAGGAATGATGTTGACCGTCTTTGTGAAAGGAGAAAGGGTTAGGAATGATGTTGACTGTCTTTGTGAAAGGAGAAAGGGTTAGGAATGATGTTGACTGTCTTTGTGAAAGGAGAAAGGGCTAGGAATGCTGTTGACTGTCTTTGTGAAAGGAGAAAGGGTTAGGAATGCTGTTGACTGTCTTTGTGAAAGGAGAAAGGGTTAGGAATGCTGTTGACTGTCTTTGTGAAAGGAGAAAGGGTTAGGAATGCTGTTGAGTGTCTCTGTGAAAGGAGAAAGGGCTAGGAATGCTGTTGACTGTCTTTGTGAAAGGAGAAAGGGTTAGGAATGATGTTGACCGTCTTTGTGAAAGGAGAAAGGGTTAGGAATGCTGTTGACTGTCTTTGTGAAAGGAGAAAGGGTTAGGAATGCTGTTGACTGTCTTTGTGAAAGGAGAAAGGGTTAGGAATGCTGTTGACTGTCTTTGTGAAAGGAGAAAGGACCCAGGAATGCTGTTGATCTTTACAAATGAGAAGATGGCCAGGTAAGTGTAAAATAGGCCCTGGTATCAGTGGTGAAACAAAGACCGATTCTTGGCAAGGTACAGATGAAAAGGATCAGTTTGATACTCAGTAAAACATCACAATTGTGCCAAGCCAGGACCCCAGCCTGGACGGCTTGAGTGGTTGAGCTGGTATTGTGAGCTGGGGAAAGGTATATGGCCCTGTCCAGATGGCCATAAAACAGTCCAGTAAATCACCTCCAGCCATTCAGGTTACCATATCATAGTCCCATGATGGTAATGGGGCATACCCAGCCCTGCGTGACCTTTGTGTTATGGGGCAGATAATGAGGGTGTTAAAACCAAATTTGAGACATTAGTTGTACACCCCTCTTGGATAGAACCACTAATGTACCATGCTGTTTGCAATTAGGGTGTAATTGACTCTTAACCCCAGAGGGGTATGCCTGCTGTGGGATGTCATAGACAGGACGATCAGACCTCTGTGTGTTGGTGTGGCATAATAGAAAATGTGTCCCTGGCCTGGTGGGCTGGCCTACATGGTCCCCTGTTACCCTGTGTGGCTTAACTTTAGTCTGAAACCCCTGTTCTAGGCTTAGCCTTGATAATGTGATCAAAATATAGGCCTGGTGATATTCTGTGATTGTGGATAAAAGGATGGAATGTCACAATGAATGGTAAAAAATGTAAAAGTGATTTTGCTAGGGAAATCTGTGGAATGCAGTCATATTTTGCAAAGCAACAGGTTTTTTTTTAGCACAGAAACCTTGCAAATGTCAAGCAAATGCTACCACAGGATTAAAGTTGTCAATAAACAGGACAATGATGACCAACAAATAAAGTTCCCAATGTTTTTGTTAGCCAAACACTGCCAAGAAATCAATAGAAATTCAGCCAGATGGGTGAAAATATAGCATTACTTGCAATTTTTTTTTTTTGAAAACAAGTTAACATCACCAGAGTCTATATATGATTACCCAGTTACCCAGTTGGTGTGAACCTTGAACAGAACTGAGCAATTTTAGGGAAAAAAATCCACATTTACAGAGACTCCAACCCACAGCTTCATACAAACTGGAGATTCTCCCTCCTGGAGCACTATTGAAACTGGAGATGTGACGGAGCACAGGGACTGTGCTGGGGGTGGGTGTGGGAGGGCAATGCCCCCTCCTGGGGTGAGAAAATTTTGAAAAAAAAAAGGAGTTAAAATGGTGTATTTTGATGATTTTTTTTTTTACCTCATCAATTTTTTTATCTGGGCGGGAGAAAATATATTCTAAGCGGGAGAACAGGAGAATTTGGAAAAAGGGCAAAAAAATGGGAGATCACCCGCTGAAAATGTGAAGGTTGGAGTCTTTGCATCTAGTCTAGCGGCCAGAAGAAAATCTGAACAGCCATGGTGGCAGCCATGTGCCTACATTACTGTCTCGTCCATTCACGACTAGATGGAATTACTAGTGTACCTGTGTATTTGCTGGTAGTTGGACTATTTGTGTTACTAGTGTAAACTTTACACTTGTTTTTATTCTTCATTTTTACCCTCGGCAAAAAAAGTGACAGAGGGTATTGTCTCCTGCGTTAATATCTCAAAATATATTCACCGTAGATTTACCAAATTTTTTTCACAGAAGAACCTTATGATGGAACAGGTTCCTATTAAAACCAGCGTCCTTTGATTATTTTAAAACTTTTTATGAAGCTTCTAATGCATTTATTTGAAGGCCGTCTGAGTGGCGTCAACCCTGACAACATTACCGCAATATCTCAGAAAATATCGACCGCATGCAGCTTTACCAAATTTTTGTCAGAGATGCATCGTATGATGGACCAGCTTCCTATTTAAAACCAGCTTCCTATTTAAAACCAGCTTCCTCTTTGTATTTATAAACTTTTTATCAAACTTGAAAAGTGTTTATTTGAAGGTCGTCTGAGTGGCGCATAAGTTGTTGAAAAGTAAGAGCAGCTGATTGTACAAAGGAGCAATTTGCTAGAGGTCTTTCAGTGCCAATCACATCTCCAGTCGATCTACTTCAGTCAGACAAGTCTGAATTATTATAAGGATCCCAGATTCATATTCCTCGTACAAAGACCTTTCATTCAAGTACCAGTATGTCTATAGTTCCAGAGAGAATACCCCAGGTCAACAGCTTTTCGCAGCACACATTGGGAGAAAACATGTTGACTCAGTCCAATATTTGACACTGAAAGGGTTAATAACTAAGATTGCAAGTCTTCTGGCATGTAGTGCTTCACAAGTCACAAGTAGACCCCACTTCCAGCTGCCCATACAAGATCCAGACTAAGGACACCTTGCACTGTTGAAATGTCCCTGATTTATACTTCATTTGATGTGATACTGGAACTTGCAAAAATTTATATTTATATATATATATATATATATTTTTTTTTAAAAACCTGCCAACTTTGCAGATGGTAATATTACAAACAGTACATTGCCTGCAGAACCCAAACTGCCTGTGACTTACATGATCCACCAATGTAAAGCATCAAAGCTGTTGATTCAAGGCCAAAGCTGATCTGGTGCTGGTGAAATAAACTTGCTGCACCCCCTAGTGGCAGTTCTTGGTAACATACATGTGTTCTGTCCTGGGACTGCAAGATTTTTTTCATAGTCAGGGGTAATAGTCATTGTGGCCATTGGCAGTGCACTGCAGCCTGTTGGCATGGTAATGAAAGCAGACCAATTAGAAATAGAGTCACTTTTAATGGGTCCTCCCCAAGAGGAAGCCATTGTCATGTCAGGCTGTCCATTGGTTGATCCAGTCTGTTGGTCTGTCTGTCTCTTAGCCTGTCTGTCCGTCATCCTGTCTATCCCTCTGTATGTCCGTCTGTCATCTTGTCTCTCCATCTGTGTATCTGTCTGTTATCCTGTGTGTGTCTGTGTATCATCCTGTCTATCCATCTGTGTGTCTTTCTCATCCTGTCTGTCTGTCTGTGTGTCTGTCTGTCATCCTGTATGTCCCTCAGTGTGTCTGTCTGTCACCCGGTCTGTTTGTCTGTTTGTGAACACATTATCTCAAGACTTGCTGGTCACCTCAAACGCATGCTTGCCTTGTGCGTAACTTGACACTATCTTTTTACTTGATTACATTTTGGTGACCTTGACTTCATTGTCAAGGTCACAGAGGCTGCACATACGTGTTTGTAGATCAGCACCAGAACAGCAATGGTGTCAAAGGGCAGACCAATGGGATCAGAGGAAACAGAGATTGATGTCTTTACTATGCAAGGCAGCATAGCTATCCCAAAGCAAAATGTCACACAGAAAGGGGAAGGAGTGCATTCAATTCCCATACACTTCCCGCTCCAATCCAGTTTTAATCTGTTCAGTTAGGAGGGGGGGGATATGAAAGGCTAAAGTCTTTTCAAGGTTCGCTGAGAATGCATTTAATTGCATTTCTGTTGTCGTCCAAGCACTTTCTGCCTTGTTGTCACAATCAAATCCATTAATCAAAGGCGCATGTCACAAAATCATATTAGGGAGGCCTTCCGCTTGAGCATGGGGTTTTATTTGTACAAGGGCTACATGTACAAAGTGGGTCTCAGGAAGTAAGACCCGGATTGAAATTCAAGCTTACGAAATGTATGCTATGAAATAAAATGTTGTTGGCAGACAATTTTGTTGATGGCCCAAAGTGTTGCTTCCATAGACTCTAAATCAGTTTTGTTATTAGCTCAGCTGACTTGTCAGGCAGCTGAGCTAATCCTGTGGTCCTTTATCCATTTTCCTCTGTCCATCCGTCAATAATTCACATTTTTGATTTCACAAAATCTCAGCTGGATTCACTTGAAATTTGGTGGGGATGTACCTTGGATGGGTCTCTACCAAGTTTTTTCCAATTGTCATGGTCCAATGATTTTTAGCTCCGCTGACTTGTCAGTCAGATGAGGATGATCTGTCTTCCTTCTTGGACGGGATGTACCTTGGGTGGGTCTCTACCAAATTGTTCTAATGTTTATGCTCCAGTGATTTTAAGATTTTTTTTTATGGCAAAATCTTTGAAAATATGTCAGTAGAGCATTACGCCTATGGGCTTCTTGTATTTAATATTTTGGTAACAATTTTGTGTGTTTTTTTTTTTTTTTTCAATTTCTGCTCCAAAACTGTCTGTCAGATTGTTGTACAGCTAGCTGGAAATGTAGATTGTGGGAGAGTTAAAGGTAACTTTTGCTGGATATTAACGCTCTTGATCTCTATTTTTTAACAGTTTTTAGCTCTGCTGACTTGTCAGTCAGCAGAGCTATTTGAATCTGTTTGCGTCCTTCGTCCGTCAGTACATTTATATTTTGGAAACACTATAGTATGTATTTAGTGACAAATATTTCAAAGGTTGAGAGGACTGGTTTAAAACCACCAGTTGCCTTTCATGGGTGACTGCCTGTCTCAAGTCAGGAGCGATTTTTTTTTCTTCACATTGGTATTGGAAGATGAATGTTGATGCTTTGGTAACTCTGGAATCTCTTTGCTGTTATTGTTGGGTTTAAAATTTATGAAAATGGGTAATGTTTTTCTACAGAAGTTTAGCATACTAGAGATGTCCGTCCCGACTCACTAAAGTTCTCAAACTTGTCAAAAATTCACATACTAACTACTGCAAAAAAAGTGAAAATGTACACGGGAGTGAATAGAATGTGGATTACAGATAGCACAAGTGATATTCTACAAGACATTGACAAAATCAACAATAAGAATGGTGCCCAATCAATTCATACCTTTGATTTCTCAACATTGTATACAAAGATCAACTTGACAGACTGAAACAATGTGTTATTTCAATGTTGGATAAAGCGTTCAAAGATGGCACATGTCAGTATATTAAAAAATCTGGTGCTGAGGATAAATTTGATAAAGGTAAGAACAAAGGAATATCTTACACAAAGCAAGAGTGTGCTCAAGTCATAGAATACATTATCAACAATGTATACTTTTGCTTTGGAACCAGAGTCTATCAACAAATAGTAGGCATACCAATGGGAACAGATCCAACTCCATATATTGCCAACCTTTATTTACAATATTATGAATCAATGGATGGAAGAATTGGCAAAAACAAACTTTACAGCTGCAAGAAGATCATATTCTCACACAAGAAGATTTATAGATGAACTTGTGTGCTTTAAACAATGGAGATGAAATAAAGGGAAATTGGAAAAACATATATCCCAAAGAATTTATATTAAATCTGGAAAATGAAAGTGATACAAAAGCTACTTTCCTTGATCTGGATATAGAAATAAAGAACAACCAGTATGTAACAAAAATATTTGACAAGAGAGTCCAGTTCAAATTTGATACTATCTAATACCCTAATCTGACAGGAAATATTCCAGAGAAACAAGCATATGGAGTTTGTATCGGACAAGTGATATGTATTGCTAGAAACACCACACTTTTTAGTAATTTTCTCAATAGTCAGAACTTTGTTGCAAAAACTACAACAGAAAGGTTATAAAAAAACAACAACTACACAAAACTCTGTTGAAATGTTTCCAGAGATAAGACCAAATACCTAATTAATACAACACTAGCTCAAGAACATTAGTCAAACTATGTCAAGATGGAACTTGAAATGACAAAGTGTAATTCTCAAAGTGTTTAGAGTGGTAAGAGGGAAAGTACTCGGGGTAAAGTATACTTAACCCACCTAGAGAATTTTCTCTAGTCCGTATTAAGTCGGAAAACCATGATCCTACTAACTTTTTGCCAGATTTCTTTCTTTTCAATCTTCATCCAGTATAGTGGAAGAGATGGCTTCCAGCTAATACCTTAGTACATTTACCTCATAACACCTCTTATCAACTTTATGGTGCTAAAAGTTGTATTACCATTTACCTGTTTATACCAGTGTCGGTATGGTGGAATAGTGTATTAAGCTTTTAAGTTTCAAAAGAGACGTCCGTTGTTAGACTTTTTACATTTTCAACTTGTTCTCAAAAACCGCTGCATGGAATGTTTTGATTTTGCACATGGATGTTCCCCAAGTAGACCCCTCTACCAAGTTTGCGAAGGAGATGATGATGCAATAATTTTTCTATTTTTTTATGAAATTTTTATTGATTTAAAAAAAAAAATATTCATCTGATGAACTACTTGGACAGTTACTTTGATATTGCACATAGGATCACCTGGGGTCACTTAGTTCTTATTTTGGCCACCAGGTGGCACTGCAATTTTTTTCTTTAATGAATTATTTATGAAACTTCGCTGCCACTGTAGATGTATATAACTATACAGACTACAGTGCATGTGTTGCAATACTGTAAAAGCATATTCCAGTCAGCAGAGCACAGGATAATCATGATCCTTTTGTTTTTAATTCCTGGTGAATACCATGTAAGTCAATGGGGATTATAATGTAAAGTCGCATTTTCAACTTCCTCACTAAACTCCTTATCCTCTAGACCTGAGTGGGACTTATTATGGGTTGAATGTCAAGGGCAGGTAAGGATGGGATGTTGACACAGACCACCTTTTTTGAGTTTTGCATCAAATCCAGATCTAAGGCTATCAGTATCCTACTGTAAATTAGAGAATGATCTGAGTTCTTTTGATACATGTCATTATCTGTCCAGGGAAAAAGTTCATAAATCATTTAAGCTGTCAGTGAGGATCAGTTAACTGTTTGTCATTTTGGTTTCCAAATGCATGTAACTTGAAACGAGAGATCATATGGTCATCTGGGAGGAAAACATGTAGATTTTGTAATTGAGAATTGATTGAGGGAGATCAAGGGCTGTTCTGTCAGGGCATACTGGGCATTGTTACTCACCATAGTTGCTGATTGCAGGCCCCTTCATACTTTCTACAAGCCATTATGTGTAAATTTTCTTATTTTCCATACCTTGCACTAGTGCAAAGTTATTCCCCTGACTCGCTTTCATCAATGTGTTCCTTGTTATTATATTGGAATCTTATACGAAAAAACTTCAGTTACTTCATTCAAATGATATTGATATGTATAATATATTGATGTTTGTGTATAAAACACAGTTTTCGGGCTAAAAATAATATTTGAAAAATAGTGTCTTTCTTGTAAGTGAAGACCAGGATTAGATTTCAATTTCATCATTTTCACCTGTCAGTTGGCTCAGCTAATGTGACCTGTCTTCTTTCTGTCTGTCTATCCATCTGTCCACATCCATAATTTATATTTTCAACTTCTTCAAGACTGTTAGTCTGAGTCAGATCCACGTCAAACGTGCTCAAGATCTAACTTGGGTAAGGTTTTTCCATTTTTGTTCAAGAGGTTATGCTCCAGCGATTTTCATTTTTTTATGAAGTTTATTTTTTGGCAAAATCTTCTCCAAAACCACTTGGCCAGGGGGTGTTGTGATTTTTTTTAATAATTGTATAATATTTCATTGTGTTTTCATTATTTTGACTTCTCCAAAAACACTGTTCCGATTGTTGTGAAACTCGGTGGAAATATGGCATGTGGGAGGGCTAAACAAAATTATTCACCAGCTGCTAATACTCTGAGTCCCTGATTTTGATTTGATTTTGTCAGTTGGGTTATTTGTTGGTGCATGCATCCATTGGTTAATATGTAATATGTGGGGATTGCAATGGAAAGTGACATTTTTGACTTCTCCAAAGCCATTAGCTAGATTTACTTCCAGCTTTGTGGGTGTTTAACTTTGATAGGTCTCTACCAAATTTTCAAACAGTCATGCACCTGTAATTTTTTCATTTTTTACGATTTCTTTCGTTCAGTTTTTTGGTAAATCTTAAAAATCTCGAAACCCGCCGAGCAAATTGCTTTGAAATTACATAGGAACACTTCTGGGGACCCCTAAACCATAACTTGTCCCACAGCGGGTGTTGCTAGTTTTGTTACATAATTTTTTCATTTTTGCTATTTTGGACCTTAAAATTTTCTCAAAAAATATTACTGAGGTTGTGGTGAAATTTGGAGTGTAGGTGGTGAGACAGTTAAACAAAGTTGTTGACTAGATGGTGAAACTCATGATCCCTGATTTTAAACAGATTTTTCATTTCAACCTGTCGGTTAATGTATGCATTCTTGTTGAATACTATGCAAGTCATTGGGGATTGTAATAGAAATTCACAGTCTGTGCATGTAAGGTTAGCTGAGCACAGGACTGTCACAGTCATTTTTTCAAACCAGTGCTCACATTAAAAACCAACTCATGAAAAGGATTGAAGTGAGGAGTGAAATCCAGACCTGCCCTTGGCTTAGGAAAGGCAGTCAAGTCGGTCAAACAAAACTGTAAGCAGAAACAAAAAAGAGAAAATTAATGGATCATGGTAACAAAGGCATGCAGACCAGTATACAATGGTGACTAACAGTTGTATCCCATGTTTGAGTGATATGTGTTGAATGGTTACATGGTTACAAACAGTTGTATCCTATGATTGAGTGTTATGTCTTGAATGGTTACATGGTTACTAACGGTTGTATCCTATGATTGAGTGATATGTCTTGAATGGTTACATGGTTACTAACGGTTGTATCCTATGATTGAGTGTTATGTCTTGAATGGTTACATGGTGACTAACAGTTGTATACTATGATTGAGTGATCTGTCTTGAATGGTTACATGGTGGCTAACAGTTGTATCCTATGATTGAGTGGTATGTCTTGACTGGTTATATAGTTACTAACAGTTGTATCCTATGATTGAGTGTTATGTCTTGAATGGTTACATGGTGGCTAACAGTTGTATCCTATGATTGAGTGATATGTCTTGACTGGTTATATAGTTACTAACAGTTGTATCCTATGATTGAGTGTTATGTCTTGAATGGTTACATGGTGACTAACAGTGGTATCCTATGATTGAGTGTTATGTCTTGAATGGTTACATGGTGGCTAACAGTTGTATCCTATGATTGAGTGGTATGCCTTGACTGGTTATATAGTTACTAACAGTTGTATCCTATGATTGAGTGTTATGCCTTGAATGGTTGTGTGGTTACTTACAGTTGTATCCTATGATTGAATGTTTCGTTTTGAATGGTTATTATTATTATTATTATTATTATTATTATTATTATTATTATTATTATTTATTAAGACCTCCTTAAGGAGAAAAATATATGTGCAATAAAACAAGGAGGGACAGGAATATGTCCCAAACTAAGATATGGGCACGGAATTAAAATGCTTTTGTCAGAAGGGCAGTAAGCAAGTGTTCTGCCGACCAGGATAACCATTCAAGACATATCACTCAATCATAGGTTACTAACAGTTGTATCTTATGATTGAGTGTTATGCTTTGAATGGCTAAATGGTGTCTAACAGTTGTATCCTATGATTGAGTGGTATGTCTTGAATGGTTACATGGTGACTAACAGTTGTATCCTATGATTGAGTGATATGTCTTGAATGGTTACATGGCTACTAACAGCTGTATCCTATGATTGAGTGGTATGTCTTGAATGGTTACATGGTGACTAACAGTTGTATCCTATGATTGAGTGATCTGTCTTGAATGGTTACATGGTTACTAACAGCTGTATCCTATGATTGAGTGGTATGTCTTGAATGGTTACATGGTGGCTAACAGTTGTATCCTATGATTGAGTGATATGTCTTGAATGGTTACATGGTTACTAACAGTTGTATCCTATGATTGAGTGGTATGTCTTGAATGTTTACATGGTGGCTAACAGTTGTATCCTATGATTGAGTGATATGTCTTGAATGGTTACATGGTTACTAACAGCTGTATACTATGATTGAGTGTTATGTCTTGAATGGTTACATGGTGGCTAACAGTTGTATCCTATGATTGAGTGATATGTCTTGAATGGCTACATGGTTACTAACAGTTGTATCCTATGATTGAGTGTTATGTCTTGAATGGTTACATGGTGGCTGACAGTTGTATCCTATGATTGAGTGATATGTCTTGAATGGTTACATGGTGACTAACAGTTGTATCCTATGATTGAGTGATATGTCTTGAATGGTTACATGGTGGCTAACAGTTGTATCCTATGATTGAGTGTTATGTCTTGAATGGTTACATGGTGGCTAACAGTTGTATCCTATGATTGAGTGATATGTCTTGAATGGTTACATGGTGGCTAACAGTGGTATTCTATGATTGAGTGATATGTCTTGAATGGTTACATGGTTACTAACAGTTGTATCCTATGATTGAGTGTTATGTCTTGAATGGTTACATGGTGACTAACAGTTGTATCCTATGATTGAGTGTTATGTCTTGACTGGTTACATGGTGGCTAACAGTTGTATCCTATGATTGAGTGATCTGTCTTGAATGGTTACATGGTTACTAACAGTTGTATCCTATGATTGAGTGGTATGTCTTGAATGGTTATGTGGTTACTAACAGTTGTATCTTAATAACTGAGTGATATATTTTGGATGGTGATGGTGATAGGGCCGTTGAAAATTGCTCTTGAAAGAGCTGCCAGAGGTGATGGAGTTTGTGGTTGTTGTGAAAGTGGCAGGGTAGCCACATGGATTTGGTAAGGAGCAGAATCACAACTACCCAAGTATGGATCTAAGATCCAACCAGAAACTACCTCCCAAGTATGGATCTAACATCCTATCAGAATTTACTACCCAAGTGTGGATCTAACATCCAATCAGAAACTACTACCCAAGTATGAATCTAATATCCAATCAGAAACTACTACCCAAGTATGAATCTAACATCCAATCAGAAACTACTACCCAAGTATGGATCTAACTTCCAACCAGAAACTACTACCCAAGTATGGATCTAACATTCTATCAGAAACTACTACCCACGTATGGATCTAAAATCCAATCAGAAACCACTACACAAGTATGGATCTAACATCCTATCAGAATTTACTACCCAAGTGTGGATCTAACATCCAATCAGAAACTACTACCCAAGTATGGATCTGACATCCAGTCAGAAAGCACTACCAAAATATGGGCCTACCTGACCATATAGTCTGTATCTTTTTGTGATTTTCAATGTAGTACAAGCAGAGGAATACTGTTCTTTGTATTATATCAGGTGCCATATGTTATTTTATATTTTGTTAGGAGGAATACAGTGCTTTGTATTGAATCAGGTGGAATACAGCTCTTTGTATTGCAGCAGAAAGAATATAGTGCTGTGTATTGTATTTTGAGAAATACAGTGCTGTGTATTGTATTGTGAGAAATACAGTGCTTTGTATTATATTATGAGAAATACAGTGCTGTGTATTGTGTTGTGAGAAATACAGTGCTTTATATTATATTGTGATAAATATAGTGCTGTGTATTGTATTGTGAGAAATACAGTGCTGTGTATTATATTGTGAGAAATACAAAGGATTCAGAGGAAATGGCTAAAAGAAAATGGGTAAGGTGAAAGGGTTAATAGGGAAAGGGTTATGAAAAAATGGTTAAGGGGAAAGAGGTAGGGTTCTCATGTCATCCCCATGGTTTCGAAAACCAGGAGCTTGAAAACTGCAGTGATTTGCTGGCAGAAGTCCACTTCACTTCCTGCCTCCTGTACCTAAATTTACCTCCCTCAATTACAACCGCTGATCCCTGGGCTCCCTTGCCCAATTAAAAGAAAAAAATAACCTTCTCATCTGTAATCAGTGGCATGAGATCTTGGTGGCCTCTGACCTCTGTGGAGATAGAGTGTGTATGGCTGGGTCTGTGTGATTCTGGCTTAAGGCAGGTGGCCTACAGTGGGCACCTGTTGGCAGTGGCTGGGGAGAGTTATAATGAAAGTACCGGCCTGTCTTAATGGAATGTGGGAATTGGGAAAGAAGTGTAATAGATATGGGGCAGCTAATGGCTCTTTTGTCCAGGCTACAGTCTAATTTGTAGTCTAGACAATTTTCTGAAGTGTATTATCTTCAGGGATAGTAACTGGGCTCAGTTCAGTTGCCTGGTATTGCATTTAAAACCTCTTGGATGGATGTTTCTCAAAGATGGTGTACAAACTGAAAAAAAAAAACTTTCTGTATTTTTGCATATCAGCACAAAAAGATTGTTATTAAGAAGCCAAGGCTTATGCTGGCTGATGAGATAGAAGCGTGGCTCTATCTCACGATTTCTAGACTAGGTGTTAAAAAACAGCTCTGGAATTTGTACCTTACAATCCTCAACAGAATGAAATTACTATTGACTTAACAAGAAATACTGGCCAGAATAACTTTTTAACTGTAACATTGCCAGTTTAATGGTGGGCCTGGATATAATGGGTCATGGTCTCTGGTGCGGGGTTTTAACTTACTCAGGGCTGACTTAGAAGATGAAGGCTGTTGTCATCATGGCTAGCTGAATGCTGCAATGTACACTTTGTCAAATCAGCAGCTACAATGTACACTTTGTCAAATCAGCAGCTACAATGTACACTTTGTCAAATCAGCAGCTACAATGTACACTTTGTCAAATCAGCAGCTACAATGTACACTTTGTCAAATCAGCAGCTACAATGTACACTTTGTCAAATCAGCAACTACAATGTACACTTTGTCAAATCAGCAGCTACAATGTACACTTTGTCAAATCAGCAGCTACAATGTACACTTTGTCAAATCAGCAGCTACAATGTACACTTTGTCAAATCAGCAACTACAATGTACACTTTGTCAAATCAGCAGCTACAATGTACACTTTGTCAAATCAGCAACTACAATGTACACTTTGTCAAATCAGCAGCTACAATGTACACTTTGTCAAATCAGCAGCTACAATGTACACTTTGTCAAATCAGCAGCTACAATGTACACTTTGTCAAATCAGCAGCTACAATGTACACTTTGTCAAATCAGCAACTACAATGTACACTTTGTCAAATCAGCAGCTACAATGTACACTTTGTCAAATCAGCAGCTACAATGTACACTTTGTCAAATCAGCAACTACAATGTACACTTTGTCAAATCAGCAGCTACAATGTACACTTTGTCAAATCAGCAACTACAATGTACACTTTGTCAAATCAGCAGCTACAATGTACACTTTGTCAAATCAGCAGCTACAATGTACACTTTGTCAAATCAGCAGCTACAATGTACACTTTGTCAAATCAGCAGCTACAATGTACACTTTGTCAAATCAGCAGCTACAATGTACACTTTGTCAAATCAGCAACTACAATGTACACTTTGTCAAATCAGCAGTGTGCATGCTATAACCACTACCATAACAGTGTGCATGCTGTAACTACAGCCACAACAGGTATATATATATATATATATATATATATATATATATATATATATATATATATATATATATATATATATATATATATATATATATGAATATATACTGTTTTTGTGTACATATTTGTAGTTACACATGCATGTGTTTAACTTAGAGTACAATCAAGTTTCTACCCTCAGGCAGGTCTGTAACTGCACAGGGCACTGTCAGGTCTGTGCGTCTCTGCACCTGTGCACCTTGTAAATTTATGCAACAACTGCTAACCAAATTGAGGTAAGACCATCAAACATATATGCCAGAAGCATCATGATAAGACCTCGGATGAGTTCACTCCATGGTGACCAGGACTGTTTTTGAGGTCACCAGTGGTCAACATAGAAAATTCATGTAAATCACTGTATCTTGAGAACAAATAAAGCTATAGCCATCAAACTTATACGCCTGAATAATGAAGACCTGCAGGCAGACTGCTTCCTGATGACATTGATGCATTTTCAAGGTCGCAGGGATCAGAGAAAGAGAAGATCCTTCTAAAAACTCTATCTGGAGAATAAGCAAAGTTGCATCCTCCAAACTTTGACTCTTAACTCATTCCATACCAGTCCCTGATTTTTCCATACATTTACCTAGATTTAAGACGAGAATTGCACATTTAAATTCTTCATGAAAAGAGCTTTCATTCAAGTACCAACATGCCTATAGTCTTAAGTCAGTGGTTCTGGTACTGCCTGACAAGTCATGCTGCAGCTGCCGCATGACATCAGGCATTGCCAGAACCAGTGACCAAGGCCTGTGACCATAGTATGGAATGAGTTAAAGCAACTTGCAAAAAGATGTGTTGACTCCCTGGTGACTGTGACCCAATTTTCAAGGTCACATGAGTCGTTGCATTTTAGTTAAATGCAATACACTGGCTGTGCTGAGTCAGGACCAGTGTTTTCTATTCTTGAACATTATAACTACCTGTACGTTATCAGGACATGGTGGAAAAATGTCATTTTCAAACTTTCTAAATAATTAAATCATCTGTTATGGTCACAGGAAGTTGAATAGAGTTACATTTCCAGTTTACGTGTGTGTGGAAAAATAAATTTTGTTGTATTGTTACTGCATGCTTACTCCATTGGTTGCATAAAAGTGAGAATGAAAATACATTGAAATAGTTAAATAGTGTTTTAACATAGGTAGATAGAAGAAGAAGAAGAATAACCAAAATAGGGAAATTTAAGCTGCATTTAAATGCCTGAAATTTACCAAAAAAAAAAAAAAAAAAAAAAAAATTTGTACAGGTGAAAATAAGCATATTTACAGTAGTCTCTGTGTCCAGTCACTCCATAAGTATGTAAAACAGGATATGTATCAAGCATCAGAACCAGGATACACAATAAAAGAGGAGTTGAATTACAATTTTTTTCCCTTTAAAGTGCCAGGGCACTAAAGGAATTTAATTAAAGTCAGTGTTGATTGTTGACCCAAATTTGCAACATTTTATCTGTAACAAATTTTATCATAAAATTATATATATTTTTTAGTATTTCAGAACTGTTATGCAAGTGAATGGGGGGGGGGATACTGAGATTTCAAAAACACTGTGGCAAACAACCCAAAGGAATGAAGTATTGACAATATACCACAAAGCTTTTTAGATGAATAATGTGTGTGGCATCAAAGATCAGGTGAAGCTGACAGATGGCCCATTGTGATGTAAAGTAGCAATTGAAGAAGTATACAATGCAGCAGAACAGCAAACAGACAGCACAGGTGCAGAGGATGGCTTGATATTTTAGGTCAACATCACATGTGTCTAAAACATTGTGTTACATTAGTGACCTTGTGTCACAGTATTGACCTTGTGTCACAGTATTGACCTTGGCTTACAGAGCTAGATACTTGTATCATTACTGCCATTCACACATTGTGTGCTCCATGGAACATGTCACTTCACTGGATCTTCACAGAGAGTTGAGCTGTTTGACCTCAGGTCAAATGATTTAGACAATGGAGGCTTGGGATATATGCCCCTGATTTAACATTGTAATTTGAAGCCAGAGATTCTGAAACCTGCTACAGGTGTAAACACTAAACTGAAATTTACAACAAGGTGTCCAGATCAAATACCAAGTAGTGCTTCTCTATGTCAAATGAAGGCCTTAACCCCCGCAACTGTCCATCAACAGCCAGTTGGTCCCCTCTTATAAGGCCCCCCTGAAGAGAGGCCACCCCTCTACAAAGGCCACTTCTTAATACAGCAAGTATACCAATTCCACTGCATTTACCCCTCAAGAGAGGCCACCCCCCTGGATAAGGCCACTTTTCCAGTGCATTTGGGGTGGCCTTATAAGAGGGGGGCCTCTGTACTGGATTGTGCATTGACTTTTCTCCTTAAACCGGCCAAATCTGGCAGGTGGTCAGATATTGTCTACTTGGAAGTTTTTGCCTCATTTCGACAATATTTCTCATTGGGAGAGTAAGGACAAACAGTGTGATTGAATAAAGTAGACAAGACCGCACTGATATTGAGTAAAGTAGACAAGACCACAATGTGATTGATTAAAATAGAGGAGACCACAATGTGATTGAAGAAAATAGAGGGGACCACAATGTGATGGAATTAAGTAGACAAGACCACAATGTGATTGAATAAAGTAGAGGAGACCACAATGTGATTGAATAAAGTAGAGGAGACCACAATGTGATTGAATAAAGTAGACCTATGAAGATAACATGACCATTGGAAACTTCCTTGACTGAATATAGTGGATGATCATGGGACCTATGAAGATTCCATGACCCTGGACGACTTCCATTGATTGAATACAGCAGATGAGACCTGTGGTGGTACGCTGAGCCTGGACAAGTTTCCATGGTATTACTGGGACACCCAAGCTGCTTAACCCTTTCTCCCTTGAATTAAGACTGAGTCAACAGCTTTCCTTGGCATGGGTTGGGCACTAAGTGCTGACCTGGTTCTGTTGTCTTGACAGGTCTCATCTTCAATTCTCAGTCAACTTGTATTTCATTGTTGTTGAAATCAGTTGAAAACGCTGAAGCAGACGACATTTGACCACTAGCCAGTTTTGGTCGGCTTAAGGGGGAAAAGGTTAAGGAAAGCTGTTGACTCAGTCTTAGTGGAAGGGGAAAGGTTAAGGAAGTGGTAAGATAGGTCTGCTGCACTGTAAATCAGATTGTTGAGGTCTTTTGCATTTTCCTTGCTTAAATCACCAATAAAATGTTGGGAAGTATGAGTATTCAGGTTTACTTGGTTGAAATAAAATATTGAGTTCACACAAAATGTAAGGAGAGGTAAATTCGATTGTAAAAATTACAGCATTTGAAGAAAATTCTGCAGGGGCCAGAGAGATTTCCAGATATTTCATAGGGGATGCTGAAAATGTGGGCCATGGCTGGAAGGCTGAGGGGGCCATGGCTGAGCCCCTCTGGGAGAGTTCAGGGTGGAGGGCTAAGCCCCACTGGGAGAGGCCAGGGCTGAGTCCCACCGGGGAGGCCAGTCTACAGGGCTGAGCCCCACTTGGGAGAGGCCAGGGTGCAGAGCCCCCTGGCTCCACAATTTCAGAATTTTTTTATGGCAGCTGTTGGCTTGTTGCTGGCTGCATACAGCCATATTGTCATGTTCTGTCAAGCATTATCAAACTCATGACCCTATAAAGAGAAAAAACGTCTGACCCCCCACCCCCCAAGCTTTTATTGAAGACAGTTAACCCTTCCCCCCTTGAATTTAGACCGAGTCAACAGCTTTCCTTGGCAGGGGTTGGGCACTATGCCCAATCCATGCCAAGGAAAGCTGTTGACCTGGGGCATGTGATCTTGATAAGTCTGATGTACATTTCTCCGTCAAATTGTTTTTCATAACTGTTGAAATTAGTTGAAAACACTGAAGCAGACAACATTTGACCACCAACTGGTTTTGGCCAGTTTAAGGGGGAAAGGGTTAAAAAAGAAAAATCCCTGCCCATCTGCTGCCAGTTTGCTTCTATACAGGGGTACCTGGTCTAAAGACCATCTCAAATATAAGACATCTTTTTAAGACCACTTTTTGAAGACCCTTTACTGTATTTCTGTGTTAAATACACCTTTATTTTAGGACCACCTGCATTATATAAGACCACTGTTTGCTGGCAGTAGGGTTGGTCTTAAATAGCAGGTACTACTGTATGTGTCACCTTCAACAAATATTATATATGGGTCCAGTGCAAGGGGTGACAACCTATTATGCTTTAACCATTTGTTTGTGAACACTGTATCTCAAGATGAACTGACCGCCTGAAACTCAAATGTCCTTGAGTTGTACCTGGCCACCATTATTGACGGAATTACATTTTAGTGACCCTGACCTCATTTTCAAAGGTTGCAGAAGCCATGTCTATGCAGAGATGGACCTGTCTGTCAATACTTTTAGTGCAAGTGCCTGAATTTAAAGGATGGTCTGGTATCATCTCACAAGTCTGGTATCATTTCACAAGAGTGGTACTATCTCACAAGTATTGTACTGCGTAGCAAGTTATGCTTCAATTTCTCTCCCAGCATCCATGGGAGTACTTAAAAAGATTACTTAAAAACAAACAAACAACAACAACCCCCCCCACCCCACCCCCCCAAAAAAAACCAAAAACAGAAGAAAAAACATAGACGTCAAGGTGAACATAATGGTACCTTAGTAAGTAGAAGCTGTGTGTATGACTAATTAATGTGTGATGCTGATTCTAGTTGGAGTGACAACAAAATCTTAAAAATTACTGATATAAGGTGACTTAAAACATGCTTACTGTGCAGATGAGGGACTGATACCATGAGGAGGCATGCCGGGACCGCTCTGACCATAAGTCCGTTAGCCAAATGCTAATGTTTCTCAAATTTAGTTAAACATGTGAAAACTGCTGTAGCATTTTAAAATGAATGATTGAAGGGCCATGACAGAATCTTGATTAACTCATTCTATACCAGTCCCTGATTTTTCCTTATATTTACCTAGATTTAAGACGACAATTGCATATTTAAATTCTTTCTGAAAAGAGCTTTCATTCAAGTACCAACATGCCTATAGTCTTAAGTCTGTGGTTCTGGCCCTGCCTGGCAAATCATGCTGCAGCTGCTGCAAGGGCAGCTGCAGCATGACTTGCCAGGCAGTGCCGGAACCATTGACCAAGGCCTGTGACCTTAGTATGGAATGAGTTAATGATGCTCTAAAATATATCCAGTTTTAGCTGCAAATTTTTGAAGTCTAGATTTGTCCCTGGGGCTGTATGGGTGTGTACCCCAAATATGGTATTAAAATTACCTTGACATATGGCAGTGGTAGTACACTCACATACAGTCTGTTCAGAGGGACGTAACCGTATCAAAATGAGGCAGCGTACTTCCAAACTGTCCAATTAGAATGCTGGAGAAATGTTACCCTGGCAACATTCAGTATTTCCCAATGGAAGATACAGCCTTGGCATGTAAAGTTGGTATAGCCCTCATTTACTCATTAGCCACTAAGAATGCTCCTTTTTTGCTATCCTGACAACCAGCCACACTAGGCTTCATAGACCAGCAGTGGCTACCGACAACCAGCCACACTAGGCTTCATAGACCAGCAGTGGCTACCGACAACCAGCCACACTAGGCTTCATAGACCAGCAGTGGCTACCGACAACCAGCCACACTAGGCTTCATAGACCAGCAGTGGCTACCGACAACCAGCCACACTAGGCTTCATAGACCAGCAGTGGCTACCGACAACCAGCCACACTAGGCTTCATAGACCAGCAGTGGCTACCGATAACCAGGCACACTAGGCTTCATAGACCAGCAGTGGCTACCGACAACCAGCCACACTAGGCTTCATAGACCAGCAGTGGCTACCGGAGGAAAAGGCAGCTGGACATTCTTGGGGGCAAACTTATGCACTCTGAGGCACCAACAGGAGATACTGCTTTTCTCAGGATACATAGATCATCCTCAGGCCAATTCAGTGTCCTTGCTTGCATGGATCCCACGAGAGCCTGTATCCCTCTGACCATGAGAGCCTGTATCCTTCTGACCATGAGAGCCTGTATCCTTCTGACCACCAGAGCCTGTATCCTTCTGACCATGAGAGCCTATATCCCTCTGACCATGAGAGCCTGTATCCTTCTGACCATGAGAGCCTGTATCCTTCTGACCACCAGAGCCTGTATCCTTCTGACCATGAGAGCCTGTATCCTTCTGACCACCAGAGCCTGTATCCTTCTGACCATGAGAGCCTGTATCCTTCTGACTAGGAGAACCTGTATCCTTCTGACCACTGGAGCCAGTATCCTTCTGACCATGAGAGCCTGTATCCTTCTGAGGCCTGAAGTCAAGTGTGAAGGGTTGAGGGAGGATACATGCTTTCAGGGGGGGATTGATAAGGGCAAGGATACTGGGCAGAGGAGAACTTCTAAGTATAAAGGACAGAAGACAGAAAAAAACTAAGAGACCAGATGTAGCCTTCATTGCAAATGATATATAGAGCCCTGCATAATACTAACAAGGTAACCTTGGGCATCAGGGATCTGATCCTTTGACCTCAAATAGGACACTTGCTACAGATCTCTCTGCTGGATGACTGCTGGAGGCGGGCAGTGCATAGGGAGGGCTATATTTATATTCAGAGCACAAAATTATTTGTGCCCTTTTGCCATTTTCGTATGTGGCATCAAGGACTCATGTTATCACTGGTTACCAGGAATGAAATGCAAGATCCGTAAAATGAAGGTGGACTTTTTGTGCTTAGTTGACAGAAAGCAAAGATGACTCATTTGTATTTGTGTCTTTTTGCCCAGAACCACTTCCTAGTAGTCAATATCCTATTCCGCAGTCGGAACTCTTTACTCTCCATAAGCTAACCTGTCCCTATCTAACCTATATACATATGGAATTACTATTGTCCATATTGCTCACGTTCCTCTGTAAAATTTTGACATAGGCTGTATCAGCCCAAATAAATTAAAGAGTCGTCAGCGGGTAACTACTCAACATGTTTCGGAGCCTTTTACCCGTAACATGTTTCGGAGCCTTTTACCCGTTGCCAAGTTTTGATCAAGTCAACATCTTTCCTTAGCTTTACCTGGGTGTATTTTGCCTAAAGAACGCCGAGGAAAGTTGTTGACAGGGACCATTGTGATGGTCTCTGGTTGGAGACATGCTGGTGCTTGAATAAAAGGTCAAATTAAAAACAAAATGTTCCTAGTATCTTGATGTCAATTTAGAGCTCATACACTTCTGTCAAAGGCAATGACAGAGTTTATGATCACAAAAATAACTCGGGGCTTTCTCTTGCTAATTTGCTGGATGCAGCGAGGGCAAAAGTCTCCATTTGTCTTCCAGGCAACTGACAGTTACCCCAAAAATTTGCCTGTTTGTTCCTTGTTCTTGATTATTTATTAGAATATGGACAAGCAAGGAGGTTTACACGTCTAGACAGTGAAGCTTGTGTACCTGTCTTTCGAAAGATGGTTCCCCGTGGCAACATAAAAAGCACATGCGTTTGTCTCTTCAGCAACATCAAATGAGGCTTTATGTGTGTTCAGAGCCAATATAAAGTACTTGATGAAAATGAAGGCATAATTGTTTGAGGCAGACGGCTTGTAACAGCACATGTAAAGTGGGCACTATGAGTATGGAGTGGACCCTGTTATCCTGGCATGAATGTGAAGTAGCCGTCTGTCTCGTAGTGCTGTCAACAGGGAAAGGTATTCACAAATTTCGTGCTGAAGTAATGAAGCTTTCCTACTTTTGCTAACTACCAGTCTAGTAGTTTGTTGTAGTCAACCACTACTGCTGTGCAAATTTGTAAAGATGGATTTCTTTGGTGTGATACATCTTATCAAAATAGAATGTAATACATCTTATCAAAGTAGAATGTGATACATTTTATCAAAATAGAGTGTGATACATGTTAAGATAGAGTGTAATACATGTTATCAAAATAGTGTTATACATCTTATCAAAATAGAGTGTGATACATCTATTCAAAATAGGATGATACATATTATCATAATAGATTGTGATACATCGTGTCAAAATAGAATGATACATCTTATCAAAACAAAACGCATCTATAGGGCGGCCAGTTTAAACTATGAAGAAATAAATACTTTGTTCAGAACAAACCTGTAGATGGAAATTTATTCTTACATCCGATTTAGGAAGCACTAAATAAATATAATTTTAACATTTTGAAACTTAAATTCCACTAAAAGACTCTAATTTTATAAGAAAGGGGTATCCATTGTATGTCGCCTGATCAATACTGCATGTCACTTGTAGGTGTCACTGCAGTGGTGACACCTGGGGGATAAAACCTGCTTCTTTCATTGGTTGGAAAATCTCATGTGACAGAGGAAGCAGGTGCTGCCCCCATGCACAAGAGCGTATGTGAGACATGCATAGTGATTTTCCACCTCAAAGCACAGGGTTCATGTCTGTCAGTCACAGAGAACACACGGGTATATCACTGTCACAGACAGGGTTAGGTACCCCTTTCTCACAAAATTTGTGTCTCTTAGTGGAATTTAAGTTTAAAAATGCTAAAATCATATTCATTTACTGCTTCCTATATTGGATGTAAAAATAAATTTCCATCTGCCTGTACCAAGTGTTCTTTATTTCCAAAATATTAGTAATATCCCACTTCCCAGCTCTGACAGCGGCCGGTATCTGGCCAGGTGAGACTATGGTTACTAAGACAACCAGGTGTGCAGTTCTGAAATTAATATGAATGCCTCTTATTGCTTCTGTTTTTTGCTGCTATTGCCACACCTGAATCAGTCCAGGTGAGCTGTGGATCTCTCGCTTGCATAGAATGTTTGATATGAAATAATCTTGTATGTGGAGGTCAACATATAGCTCACCAGGAATAAATTAGGAGCTATGCATAGCTCGCCTGTGATTTTTTTCAGTTATAAGTGATATGTAATTTAACTCTTTCAGTGCCAAACTTTAGACTGAGGCAACAGCTTTTCTCGGCATGCACTGGGCGCATTGCACCCACTGCATGCCGAGAAAAGCTGTTGACCTGGGATATTCACTCTAGAACTATAGGCTTGCTGATACTTGAATGAAAGGACTTTTTATGAGGAAAGTGAATCTGGGGTCCTAATGATACTTCAGCCTAGTTTGACTTGAATTGATTGACATTAGTGGTGCTTGGCACTTGAAAAATTGAATGTTTTCTATTTGTAGATATGTGCAGACTGTGGTCTGTTATCAGCCAGCAAAGAAGTGGAGGAAGGACATACAGCTGTCAGCAAGATGAGGGTTAACATGGCCACTGATGACCAGTAAGTTGACATTTCTCCTTCAAAGCTGCCAGAACAAGCTTAACTCATTCCATACTATGGTGACGGGCCTTGGTCAGCAGTTCTAGCACTGCCTGGCAAGTCATGCTGCTGCTGCCGCAAGGGCAGCTGCAGCATGACTTGCCAGGCAGTGCCAGAACCACCGACCAAGGCCTGTGACCATAATATGGAATGAGTTAAAAAAGTTAAGAAAGTGCTAAGTAAGTTATGGCAAAACTGAAGTCTTAAAATATTATCTTGGGAATTTTAACATTGGCGGGCCTAAAACTGCGAAAAAGCATTGTCTTTAAGCGACTCTGCAGTTTACTCATGCAGGCTGCCCATCAACCAATGTGCTAACGTGAGGTTGGCCAATGATATGGCACTGTTATACATGTTAGGCCTGGGCTCATAGCTCACTTCTTCTTGGGGGATTATTTGACCTTCTTCTCTTACAAATAGTATAAGAACAGGTTAGATGCCCATAGATAATAGGGGTGATCTGGGTTGGTTTAATTTCTTGACACACAGACTTTTGTTCCCATAATACTTGTTTGTGACACCTAGCAACCTATGCCATTTGAGGTCAGGTGGGTCAGCAAAGCCCATTACATTACAGTGAACCTGAAAGTTTTACCCTGCATATGAGGATGATTTTTGGAATTATCATCTTCTAATCTACCTGAGGTACATGTTATCGTCTTTCAAATCAGTGTTTGTTACTAGTTGGATTTTCGATAATTTGTCGGATTTCATCGGATTTTCTGCAATATTTATTAAAAATGTCAGATTTTTGTGCATTTTTATTGATCAGAAATTCAAAGTGTATCTTTTCCCGCTAAAAATGAGCTTGGAAGGCAAGGAAAATGCAATAATGTCAAGTAGAGTAACCGGACTTACTCCCCCTGTTTTACATGTAAAAGCATAGGTATTAAGGGGGTATAGTTGTCAAATGCAAGAGCATAATCTCGCTTGGTATGTGAATCTCGACATTCGTGAGATCCGATTCAGTCGCCATTTTTTGTTAAGTGATACGGCATGGTTCTCCACTTTTCCGAGGATATTCTTAAGACGCAAGACCCTAACGATGGGGTCTACTTTGGATTTTGAAGAAGGACAAGTTTAATGTTACATGCATATATTGCAAGTCTAACATTTGTTTGAAAGGGGGCGAAAAAGCTTTAAGCAAACATAGCGCCACTCAAAAGGCACGGGATACGGCTGGCAAAAGCAGCACCGTTCAAGCCTTTGTGGTACAAGAACCTGGGAGAATAGAAGAAAAAACTGTCGAATTGAAAGCAAGGGATGCGGAACTTCTGTACCTCCATCACGTCGAGGCTCATGGAATAAGCCCGCATGTGGCAGGTTGTGCAGCCAAATTAATCCCACTGATGTTTAGCGACTCCAAAGTTGCAACAAAGCTTACTCTATCATACTCAAAGCAAGGATATGAAATTACTCCTGGGGTTGGGCCACACTACAATGAGAAGCTGGTGAATCGGCTGAAAGAAAGTTACTTCAGCATCAATACTGATGAGTCCTCAATCCCAAAGATGAGTCAGTTAGCGTTATCTGTTCGTTATTTTCACAATATTATAATGTATAGCAAGGAAAAATGGAAACATGTTTAGTTACCAAACGTGTCTATTTTCTCTTGGTTTATAGCTTTAGGTATACAGGAAAGGCCAGCCTGGGCCTACTAAAATGCCTCAAACTCAAAAGCTTCAGGGAGCCTTGCCTTGACCCCTAGGCGCCCCCCCCCCCCACCTAAAGTAGGATTTTTCATCTCTACCTGTTACAAACACTGCAAATACACCTAGATAAA
Organism: Hermodice carunculata; assembly: GCA_964020975.1. NCBI lineage: Eukaryota > Metazoa > Annelida > Polychaeta > Eunicida > Amphinomidae > Hermodice > Hermodice carunculata. The sequence continues at coordinate 1,365,964 of OZ026628.1, forward strand.
AATGAAAGTTTAATGCTTATTTGGCAACACATAGAGGGATTAAATTTATATGTGCTAATTCCCCATGCTAATCTATGGGGAAAAAGATGAGGGTCATGGAAAGTGACCACAAGATGTGGGTGGTCAACCGTGAACAGGATGGGCAGCACCACCTTTAGGCGAATTTAGAGCTAACCCATACATAGACTATTGCCTTTGGGCCATTGGCCTGCGCCCGGTGTCCCTCACACAGCTCCTCACCCAGGCTCTATTCTCCAATTACATGGTTGCCATCTTTGGGCAAAAGTTAATGAAATATCAAGAAATTACGAGATACAAGTCGTATTACTGATATAACTAGTATCCCATCAGTCTTGTGATTGCACCCATTGGTATCACTAGCCGTGGTGACATTATGTGCAAGGAAATCACACAGACACACAAAGAGACACAGACACACTGTCTGCAATATATGTGTCCATATATATATATATATATATATATATATATATATATATATATATATATATATATATATATATATATATATATATATATATGCATGTATGTTTGCCTTACATGTACATACATACACACACCCATACGCAGGCACATACAACATTTTGTATAAGCAAAAGACACTTGCATGCAAAGAGTGATTGTATATATAGAGAGTTCATATTGCTGACTAGTTTGATGTACGTAACTCTTCAAATGCCACATTTTGGACTGAGTCAACAGCTTTTCCCGGCACTCATTGGTTGCAATGCCTGCCAAGAAAAGCTGTTGACCTGGGTTATTCTCTCTGGAACTATAGGCGTACTGGTACTTGAATGAAAGGTCTTTTTATGAGGAGTATGAATCTGGGATGCTGATTATAATTCAGACTCGTTTGACTTAAGTGGATCGACTTAAGATATGATTGGCACTGAAAGAGTTGATAGAGGCTGTGAAACCCGCTGATTGAATTTTCGAAACTTTAGCATCAAACATGGTGATATTTATTGATTAAGGGATAGGTAGAGACATAGACAGTGATGGGATTGGCTGTGGAGCATAAAGAGATTGGATTTGGGGGGATGGGTGAGGGGTGGGAGCTGCCATCAAATGGGGGACACTTGACAGGTTTGTCATCACATGACATCACTACTTTATTCAGCTTTTGGATGGGTCAAAGTCCCGTATTTTCCACTCCAATGTTGGTCACTGGAATTGAGACAAGAGCTAAAGAATCCCAGGATGTAAGGATGAATGTGTGGAGTGATTAACTATAGGGCAGACAGTCCACAAAGAGCCCCCAGTCTCTGAGCTGCTCAATAAATACATGCAGGTGTTGTTTCTGATCCTGGCTCTGGATGTTGGTATGATTGAAGGACAGCAGGCAAAGCAGGTCTGTGGACGGGAAGAAAGATGTAGTACAGTGAAAACTCTTTATAACAACACTCAGATATCCCACATATTCCTTATAGTGACACAACTTTTGAATGGCAAAAGTTCATTTTCTTTGTTGCTTGATTTATTTATCTGACATAGTCAGTTATCTGACACATTTCTAAGGGAACAGATGGTGTCATTATAATGAGTTTTCACTGTACTTAGACCTAACAGACGAGTCATAAGCCTCCACAGATCAGTGGTCAGTGCTCAAGTCAGTCCTGTATTGACCTGACCTCAGTCTGCTGACCTTTAAGGCTGAGCAGCACAGCTCAGACTTTTCAATTAATTTATCGGTATTGAACTTCTGGGTGTGTAAACTGTATAATGTTGGTGGTAAAGATAATTTTTCAATACCCTCTTTCATCTGTCATTTGTAAAGCAGCAAAATTAAATGTACACCAGTCTGCCAGATCTTTCGGCTGCTGTTTGGGGGCACATATCTTGACCACTGAGTGATTTGTGCTGGAGTTGATGTGTGTGAGTGAACTGCCTGGTACCCAGCTGCATTCACATCACTAATAGCCCCTCCACTTTGTTTGTTTTCAGAACAGTGATCAATGCGACAGGCCACCCACTGCTTGACTGTTTGTTATGTAATGAGATATATGACAGAACACTGATCAATGCTACAGGCCACCCACTGCTTGAGTCTTTGTTATGTAATGAGATATATGACAGAACACTGATCAATGCGACAGGCCACCCACTGCTTGACTGTTTGTTATGTAATGAGATATATGACAGAACACTGATCAATGCTACAGGCCACCCACTGCGTGACTGTTTGTTATGTAATGAGATATATGACAGAACACTGATCAATGCTACAGGCCACCCACTGCTTGACTGTTTGTTATGTAATGAGATATATGACAGAACACTGATCAATGCTACAGGCCACCCACTGCTTGACTGTTTGTTATGTAATGAGATATATGACAGAACACTGATCAATCTTAAACTGCGTCGACTGCTTGAATCTTGGTTATGTAATGAGATATATGACAGAACACTGATCAATGCTAGACTCCACCCACTGCTTGAATCTCTGTTATGTAATGAGAGATATTGTAGAACACAGATCAATGCCAGTCTTGATCCACAGTTTAAATCTGCTGTGTACTCAGATATGTAGAATTTGTTGCTACATTGTATGTATTGAGACAACCACTTCTGAAATCATTCATACTGCTGTGTTACTAAACTATCAAAGCCTGGTAGCTCTGCTACTGAAAATCTTATGGCAGTTGAGTTATGCTGTGATATATCATGGTATTTGAATTCTGCTGCTGATATCTCATGGTATTTGAATTCTGCTGCTGATATCTCATGGTATTTGAATTCTGCTGCTGATACCACATGGTATTTGAATTATGCTGTGATATCTCATGGTATTTGAATTCTGCTGCTGATATCTCATGGTATTTGAATTCTGCTGCTGATATCTCTTGGCATTTGAATTATGTTGCTGATATCTCATGTTTTTTTTAATTCTCCTGCTGAGACCACTTGACATGTGAATTATGCTGCTGAGCTTTCATAGTGTATACATGTTGCTGGTAAAATCTCACAACTTTTGTGTTGCTGCTGAGGGCCTTAAGCCTCCAAACTGTGAAGCAGAGGTGCTGTGTACTCAGCTGGTAAGATTCCATTTATAAGCAAAGTTTCACGTATTTAACTAATTCATCATTTGCCAAGTTTATATTTATTCATTATTATGTGGGTTGTCTTTGCTGAATATTTAGCTTAGACAAGGAGCCGCTACTCAGAGAGCTTTGTACGGGTAAAAGGCTCCGAAACATGTTGAGTAGTTACCCGCTGAAGACCCTTTAATTTATTTGGGCTGATACAGCCTATATCAAAATTTTACAGTGGAACATGTGCAATATGGACAATAGTACTTCCATATGTATATAGGTTAGACAGGGACAGGTCAGCTTATGGAGAGTAAAGAGTTCGGACTGCGGAATAGGGTAATGACTACTAGGAAGTGGTTCTGGGCAAAAAGACACAAATACAATGATATTTGAACTCTGTTATGGAGATATAGAGTTTGAATTGTATTGAAAAATCTGATGGCTTCCAAACTCCTGTGCAGAAATATCATGATTTCTCTTCTCTAGTGCAGAGATTTCAATGCTTCAGAATCCTGAGCCAGGTGTCATATGACCCCTGACCTTTCCTGCTGACGTCTCATAGACTCGGAACTGTACAACCCAGATTTCATCTCTGAACTGACTTAAGCAGGAGCTGTGTAAATGTTTGATGACTGTCCTGGCCGTTAAGTTCATTTTGTTCCTAAGCTCTCTGCTGCTGAGTGAGGCTTCATTTGGAAGGTAATACGACACGTTAACTCTTTCACTGCCGTCTTTTGACTGAATTAGCAGATTTACTGGGGGCACTTTGGATGCAGTATGTCCAAAGGATGTCTTAAAAGAGACCTCTTAACATGGGCCATTCTTATGGTTTGTGCATGTTGCTACTAGAGTGAACGGACGGTTTGTACAGAACAGGAATCTAATATTCTTGTAAGAATTCAGAGCACATTGACTTCTACTCAGATTGGCAATGAAGAAGGTAAAGGCTGATACTGAGGCCACACAGGTCAAGGGTCAAGCGGCTTGATTGAACAGGTGGGTGCTGCTAGTTTGCCTTGCAATCAAACACTGCTACATCTATCAAACGGGACAGAATTGTGGCTACTGTATAGCACTTGGATCTCATACAGCAGAGCCTCAGACACACAGTCAGGACAACAGGACACCAGGGATATGGTTCAGTCTACTTGGCTCAAACCAAGTGATGGCAGCCCTTGTTTGATACAGAGGCCATACTGGCCACCACTGTAAGGGCACGGAGGTCAATGATGGCAGACACTGTATGGTACAGAGGCCATACTGGCCACCACTGTAAGGGCACGGAGGTCAATGATGGCAGACACTGTATGGTACAGAGGCCATACTGGCCACCACTGTAAGGGCACGGAGGTCAATGATGGCAGCCACTGTATGGTACAGAGACCATACTGGCCAGCACTGTAAGGGCACAGAGGTCAATGATGCCAGACACTGTATGGTACACTTTTGATGACAGGCACTGTATGGTGCACTGATGATGACAACCACTATGTGGTACACTAATGATGGCAGACTGAATGGTATACAAAAGATCACAGACACTATGGTACACTGACAAATGCAAAATCTTGGCCGTGACTATTTCATTATGAGTTGCAGAAATCATCAGTGACTAAATTGAGACATAGTGCAGTGAATACAGCTATTGTAAGGTAGGTTAGCCGTTTTCAGTGCACATACAATGTGGAAGATGGAGAACATCCACACAGAACAGGATGTCTTATTGATGAGTATATCAAATAATGCCATAGTGTCAACATTCATTATGCCCTCCCCGACCAGAGGGTTGTGTATAGTCCACACTTTTCCATGCATGTACTCGTATGTCATCCATCATGCATGCACTCATGTCATCCATCATGCATGCACTCATATGTCATCTATCATGCATGCACTCATGTTATCTATCTTGCATGCATTTGTATGTCATCCATCATACATATACTGGTATGTCATCCATCATGCACGTACTTGTATCTCATCCATCATGCACATACTTGTATCTCATCCATCATGCAAGTACTTGTATCTCATCCATCATGCATATACTTGTATGTTATCCATCATGCACAGCCTGGTATGTCATCCATCATGCACCTACTTGTATGTCATCCATCATGCATGTCCTGGTATGTCATCCATCATGCAAGTACTTGTATCTCATCCATCATGCACCTACTTGTATGTCATCCATCATGCACCTACTTGTATGTCATCCATCATGCACCTACTTGTATGTCATCCATCATGCATGTCCTGGTATCTCATCCATCATGCATATACTTGTATGTCATCCATCATGCACAGCCTGGCATGTCATCCATCATGCACCTACTTGTATGTCATCCATCATGCATGTCCTGGTTTGTCATCCGTCAGGCATGTACTTGTATGTGATCTATCGTGCAGGTACTTGTATGTCATCCATCATGCATGTCCTGGTTTGTCATCCGTCATGCATGTACTTGTATGTCATCCATTATGCACTCCTCTGTGGGGGCTACAATATCTTTGTACCTTTATGGTTCCCTAATTAGACACTTTACAAACACATGTATTGGACCAAAGGATGTGTCTGTACCAATTAAGAGAGTGTCGTAGGTCAGCCTTTTTGGTCAGAGTGGCTACAGGAAGGAATCAAACTGCCTGCAGTCTGTCATTGTGTTTTAATGTTTTTAACTGAAAAGAGGGATAAGGAAATGCCAGAAGTTAAAGAGATGGAAACAGATGAACAGAAAGTGTAAATGGTTGCCCATCAAACCTTTTTGTGCGGAGAGTTGGTGATTCTAAACATGCACAGGGCTTACAAAATGGAAACCAAATAGTCATTCCATACCAGTTCCTAATTTTTCCTTATATTTTCCTAGATTTAAGACAGCAATTGCTCATTTAAATTCTTCATGAAAAGAGCTTTTGTTCAAGTACTTGCTGTTCAATTCATTACATAAAGCCCCTTCACTATACTATGATATTAAATGAAACTTAATCTTTTCTACTTGTTATAAAGTGTAGTCTATCAAAATGAACCACCCTTTCCCACCCGTAATGCCAAATTACTGACTACTCACAATGGCAAACTTGGCTGCAACATATGCAGGCCAAATATGGCACACTCTCAATGAAGCAATTTGATACAAAATCCTGTTGACAAGCTCAAGAAAACATCTTTATCTACTTTATATCAGAAAATTATAACATAATTGTGAGGTTTTAGGCTCTAAACTGCTGACTCAGTGTTAAATCGGCACTTTAAGGGTTAAATATATTGGCATTGACAAATGTAGCTTTGTCTGGTAAACTGAAGTCAACTGTCATTTGGAAGTGGTAGCTTGTGCCAGAACTTTGATAAATATATTGGATATAATTGTGTTAGATGTTATGTTCGTACTTGTTCTTACTGGCAAGTCAGCCCAGCTGACTTGTCAGTCAGCTGAGTTTATGTTCTGGTTAGGTATCGGTCATCCCTCTGTTGTGTGTCCATCCATTGCCCACAAGTTGTATTTTTCGCATCTTTTTCAAAACTGTTTGCCAAATTCACACGAAACTTGGTGGGGAATGTACCTTGGGTGAGCCTCGAACAAGTTTGTTCAGATAGTCATGCACCAGTGATTTTTTTTACACTTTTAGTATTTTTGTTTTGATTTATTTTTTAGCAAAAACTAAAAAACACTTTCGCAAAATCGCTTCAAGGCCAATTGCTTTATAATTGCACAGGAACACACCTGGGAACCCTTACACATTAATTTGCTCAACAGGTGGCACTGCATTTTTTTTTCTATTTTTTTTAATGAAATCTCATGTATGTTGGCTATTTTTGACTTCATTTCAAAAACTGTCGCTCAGATAGTACTCAAACTTAATGGAAATGCTCTTTGTGGAAGAGTAATAGTCCTGCATTAGATGGCAATACTCTGAATCCATGATTCCAAGTATTGTAGGACAAGCAGAACAAAATTGTTTGCAGCACACATGAAAATTACTTGGATATGCTCATTTATTGACTACACTGACTTATATATATATATATATATGACTAAATTGACCTGTTCCTGAGCTATCATGCAGACCGGTTCCTTTTTCCACAATGGCACCTTGTGACATGTATCTGCTCAATATTTAGATGCTCACATCTGCGTAGTGAAATCCGGTCTTTTCCTGTCATAAGAGAGCACATTTGTCCACAAATTTACTCAAGTGACAGGAAACATCGTATTTCACTCTTGCCCATGTGAGATTCTATTTATCCTATGTTTCACTGGTATTTACTGCAAAAATGATGTCCTACTGGCCTGCCATCAATGTCCATAGGCTGTGCTGTCAGTATGCTGGCCATAGTCCTACTGCCTCAAATATGATGTACAGTCAAACATTGCCACAGACCTCTGATTTCCTGGACGTGTTAATGCACAATGTCATTGTGCCTCATGCCACACAGTTAAGTTGTAACCATAGTCCAGTCATGTGATTAGGATGGAATACGGTTTTGGGTTTTAACTCTCCCAAAACCATGTTCATTAACTCCCAATTTTGACAAGGAAAATTTATATATAATCGGCAATGCAACTTGCTTTTTTTTTGTTTTTGTTTTTGTTGGTTGCCCCACTATCCGTCTTGTCCTTGTTATGTCTCTTCTTGCTGTTGTTCCTCAGTGTGGTGTTCGCTGTCTGCATTATTGGTTTGTCTGGGCAGCAGCCTACCACTGACTGATGATTCTGAATGACAGCGTCCGCCACACAGAATGCGTCTTGTTTCGTTCTGTCATGTGATACTGTCCATTCTTCTCAAGAGGGATTTATATAGGACTTGCCCTACTTCCCAATTGAAAATAAAATACGTTTAAACCAACTCCCCAACATAGGATGAATATAGCCTTTATTTCTCTATGTTCCAGCTCTGGTACATTTGTACTGAACTGCATGAGTTTCTAGTGTTTGCAGTATCTGTATGTGTTACTTCAGTTTTCTTCTGTTTATTCTGTTGTTTATATCAAGCAAACTGTTTTTGTCAGCCCTGTATATACTCCACACATTACAAAGATGTCCCTATGTAATTTGCTTGCAGCTGTGTAGAAAATTTGTACTTTGCCAACTTCTTTTACTTGTTCCTAATGATTTTCATTATCACATTAACACATTCCATACTATGGTCACAGGTCTTGCTCAGTGGTTCTGGCACTGCCTGGCAAGTCATGCTGCAGCTGCCACACGGACTTAGGACTACAGGCATGTTGGTACTTCAACAAAAACTTTTTTCATGGAGAATTTAAATATGTAATTGTCGTAAATGTAGGGAAATATACGGAAAAATCAGGGACTGGTATGGAATGAGTTAAACATTTCACACATTTGGGATTTTTGAGTACATGTACTTTAGTGTATTGTCATATCTGTGGTTCAACTGGACCACATTTATTACCTTTCTATATATTTTTCACTGCAGCAAGATAGATTGATTGCATTGATAATGTATTGTTTGTGACAAAGAGTCAGCTTGCTCCATTGGAATGAAGAGTTCTTCTCTTTATTTCCCTATTTTACTTGACGTTTGGTGCTACAGTGTACTTGTAAACAAACGGTAAATCCTGGAAACCATAATCAGATGTGTTTCTTGTTTGCGATATTACTATACTAAGTGTCTGCCTGAAGTCAACCTTGGAGATAAAGGCTGGCTTTGTCCTTTGTGCTTCCAAACTGAATTTCCTTTCAACCCAGAAGAAAATTTGCTCTTTTAATTCTTTATCTGGAATGTGGCTTACTGATACCACAGTTGATTACGCATCCATCAATAGTAAAATTTTCATCCCATAAATTTTGAAAGTAATAATGTCTGCCCGATTTGCTATTTATGAATGTGATCCTGACTTGAACTTTTTCAAGCAGCCACATACATCTCATCAATGGTATATATTTGTATATATGTTATAACATTCCACAGAAGAGTTTTCATCATATGATTAATAGTTCTGGTCTGGATTTCACCAATTTATCACTTTTTCACATGAATATTCAAAGTCTTCTTGCTCAGTCTCATGAATTAGAAACTTACCTTGATAATTTAAGACCCTGGTTTCACTTTATATTATAATTTAGATTTAACCGTGTTAAGAAGTTTTGCCTGGACCACACAGGCAGAGCTGTGTCCTTGTTTCTGGATAAAAATTCCCTGTATATATTGCGGAATGATACAGTATCTTTGATGATACTACAGTATCTTTGATGATACACTAGAGACATTTTGGTAGAAGTCGCCACTGATACAGATAAATCTAAAGAAAATTAAATAGTTGGTGTCATTTACAGACCTGTAGACTTTACACTGATTTGGAAGTTTTCAATGAGTCACTTAAAAAGTTGTTGAATATTATCAAGGTTGACAAGAAAAAAATGCTATATCAAGGGTGACTTGATTTGTTCAACAGGTGGTACTGCAATTTTTTTCTGAATTTTTGTGTTTTAAGGCTATTAGCAACATATCCAAAACTATCTCCAAAATTGTTTAGAAACTTAGTGGATCTGTAGCTCGTACGGAGATGAAGCAAATCGTTTACCATGTAGTGATACTGTGGGTTCATGATTTTTAATGAATTTTTCAATTCAGGTACCTTCTGATAATGCACGCATTCCTATTGATTATTGTACAAGTCAATGGGGATTGCATTGGAAACTCACATCTTTGACTTCCTCTCCAACATCCTCAATCCCTAGACTAAAGTGGGACTCATTAATTATGGGTTGGATGTGAAGGTCGGCTGAGGACGGGCTGTTCACACAGCCTTCTTGTTAACATTTTTTTTTTCACTTTGAGTACCTGCTGACTGGCTTTTCACACAGGCCTCTTGTTTAGACATGTGAGAAGAAACAGATTTTTTATGGCGGGGGTGGGGGTGGGGGGTGGGGGGGAGGATGGAGGGAGGGATGCTTGTTGGGATTTGACTTTCCCCAGGGAGTAGCATCCTGTGTGGGTACTCTGTGTGGATACTGTGTGTGGTACTCTCTGTGTGGGTACTCTGTGTGGTACTCTGTGTGGTACTCTGTGTGTGGGTACTGTCTGTGTGGATACTCTGTGGATACTCTGTGGATATTTTGTGTGGTACTGTGTGTGGATACTCTGTGTGGATACTCTGTGTGGTACTCTGTGTGGTACTCTGTGTGGGTACTGTCTGTGTGGATACTCTGTGGATACTCTGTAGATACTCTGTGTGGTACTCTCTGGTACTCTGTGGATACTCTGTGGGTACTGTCTGTGTGGATACTCTGGATACTCTGTGTGGTACTCTCTGTGCGGATACTCTGTGTAGATACTCTGTGTGGTACTCCCTGGTACTCTTTGGATACTCTGTGTGGTACTCTGTGTGGATACTGTGTGTGGTACTCTGGTAATCTGTGTGGATACTCTGTGTGATACTCTGTGTGGATGATACTCTGTGTGGATACTCTGTGTGGTACTCTGTGGATACTGTCTGTGTGGATACTCTGTGGATACTCTGTATGGTACTCTCTGTGTGGATACTCTGTGTGGTACTCTCTGGTACTCTGTGTGGGTACTCTGTGTGTCTTGCATAAATGTATAGACTTCAAGATGTACCACATCCACATGCCATAGAGGGGCAAAATATACAGCCCTCCCCCCCCCCCCCCACCCCGCTATTCCAGCACCTCTTTGCCCTGGACAAAAATTGGAATCACAGCCTGTCCTTAGGCCCTCCACTTACTTCCTTCCTAATGTATATTAAGTGTAGCATCATTTTCGTCCAAGATTTATAACAGGAGTGGTTTTAAATAGTTTTATGGCTGCAGACAAATTAAGTAATTCAAAAAGATTCCAATGTGCATCTTCCCTTTTAATTTGTGTTTAAAGCTTTGAGCCACAGCCTGCTCCCTGTCAACTCTAGCTGGAGGACTGATGTGGCAATTTGAAAGGGAGGGTTGAATCAATGAACACTGTCCCAAGAAGGAAGGTTGAAGCAATGAGCACTCCGAAGAAGGAAGGTTGAATCAATGAACACTGTCCCAAGAAGGAAGGTTAAAGCAATGAACACTGTCCCAAGAAGGAAGGTTGAAGCAATGAACACCGTCCCAAGAAGGAAGGTTGAAGCAATGAACTGTCCCAAGAAGGAAGGTTGAAGCAATGAACACTGTCCCAAGAGGGAAGGTTGAAGCAATGAGCACTGTCCCAAGAAGGAAGGTTGAAGCAATGAGCACTCCCAAGAAGGAAGGTTGAAGCAATGAGCACTCCCAAGAAGGAAGGTTAAAGCAATGAACACTGTCCCAAGAAGGAAGGTTGAAGCAATGAGCACTGTCCCAAGAAGGAAGGGTGAAGCAATGAACAGTGCCCAAGAAGGAAGGTTGAAACAACAAACACTCTAAGAAAACATTTTGCAAGGAAATTTACAAACCTGGTTGAAATTCATCAAAATCCACTCATCTTTGGGACTCAAAACATACAGAAAGATTACCTTCCCTTGCTTTTAATCTTTGCAAACATCCAGTCTCTTGCCAGTTTGCTTTTGGTCCTCTTGTGACAGAATTATGAAAAGGTAATTTGTATCCAGTTATTAGGACAAGGGCAAAAAATGTTTAAGTAAAGGCAGGAAACCATGTTTTAGTTAAATTACAGAATCTTACCCAATAATTATATGTGTCTGATGTGGTCCCATCCTGACAAACGAAGTTACAAATTAACCTCACAATGACATTATTGTGAGAAGAGGCATCCTTGGAAGATTAAAAGGCGGGAATAATTGTATGTCTGGGTACAAGGGCAGTGTTGATGCTAAGATGGATCAGTTGTGCGAGGGGATGTGAAGGCTTTGCTTTGTGATGAATTTGGCCCATTGCGCTAGCAGACAGTCAGGTAGGTACTGTCTGAGCAGGGCTGGGGAGGATGCATCTAATTTGCTTTACAGTGTTATCAAACATAATACCCCGATCAGAGCCCCCAGAGGGGGTTGTCTGGGGGGTCTTCCATTTACATGCTGCACCCAGTACTCATGGATGAGTGACGGTGGAGTAGTTTTGTGCCAATAAAGGTGTGTAAATTGATAATGAATTAACATGGATTTATGTTAACTCAGCGGTTACAATCGGATGTGATATTCAAGTATGTGCCTCACTTGATCTTAACCCCTTCAGCCCTGGACCGTGACCTGGTCAACAGCCTTCCTTGCCATTGATCAGGAGCTTGGCATCCCACCTACAACAGGGAAACCTGTTGGCCAGGGTGTGCCTCCAAGTCTCATCTGCACTTTTCATGCAAAATATTTTCCAGAAAAGCTAAAATTTATTTATTTTTATAAAAAAGCTGACAATATTTTACCTACACCAGTTTTTAGCGAGTGTAAAGTTGAAAGGGTTAAAACCTGTGTAATGGTTGCCATGACAACCAAATACTTGTACCGGCCAAAGCCTCAGCTAGAGAGAGGTCCATAGCACTGCAGGTAAATGCAGCGTAAAATTGGTTGACAGGTTGGAGTAGCTTTAATCCTTCTTTTCTGCTCTGTCAAATGGTGGCAAATGAATACAGGGACAGCAGAGAGGCTGGCAGCTTGCCTTGTGGCCACTTTATCAACGTTTTAATATGTCTCCTGATCTCACAGCTGAAATGTTGACTTCTTACTCTGCTAAAGCCAGTCGAGCATAACAAAACTCCAAAGAGACTTAAAGATACAGGTATCGACACTTTTTTTTTCATTTGAAATCCTAAATGGGAAATGTCACTCAGTCAGAGAGCAGAAAACTAACATGTTAACTATTCTGTCAGCTTTATCCCAGTAGACTGTCAACTGGAGAGCTCCATATATGATACACAGTTAGTCCAATCAGGCTACATGCAGTACAGCGTCAAGAAATCACCAAATTTGTTAACTGTGTACTCGTGGATTTTGAATGTTGAAGATACAATTTCAGACCCCAGTTATCAAATGTAGGAAGGTTTATAGTCTCCTTGAAAACAATAATATGTGTCAAATCTTAGTCAGATTACATTGAATGGTTTTGATTATGCCCACTAGAGGGCATGATAACCAGAATGACCTACATCACTTGACATTGCACAATGGCAGTTTATAGCTGGGGTCAAAGTTCACATGGCATTGTCAAAAAAGCAAAAAACAAAAACAAAAAAAAAAAACAAAAAAAAACACCACTAACCATTGATATGAGTTAAGTGCGGGTTATTTAAGTTGGGAAAATCACATGTCATTGGTGTTGTATTTGTGTCTTTTTGTCCAAAACCACTTCCTAGTAGTCATTACCCTATTCCGCAGTCCGAACTCTTTACTCTCCTTAAACTAACCTGTCCCTGTCTAAATTATACACATAGAAGTTTTATTGTCCATATTGCACACGTTCCTCTGTAAAATTTTGACATAGGCTGCATTAGCCCAATAAATTAAAGGGTCTTCAGCGGGTAACTACTCAACATGTTTCGGAGCCTTTTACCCTTACATGTCTCTCTGAGTAGCGGCTCCTTGTCTAAGCTAAATATTCAGCAAAGACAACCCACATAATAATGTATAAATATAAACGTGGCAATTGATGAATTAGCTAAATATGTGAAGTTTTGCTTATAAATGCAGAGCTTCATATCAAAGAAGAATACCTGTCAAACAAACCATAATTACCAAATTTTCATAGTACAGGTTCAGATAAGAACAATTTGACTTACCCCTGAACCAATATGTGCCCTTTGTAGTTGGACAGCTTATCCTAGTTATATGTGTATCAAAGTAAGACGATCAGACAGCTGTGGGATGGAACCTTGCAAAATTCTGAAAGTGTTAGGCAGCATTCTCATACGTTACAGATGGTCCACCAGATTGACTTGAATCAAATATTTCCAACAGTCATCCGTCCACCTGGTGGGTGGGTGGGTGCATGGGTGTGGGGAAGGGGGAGGGGAGTGGGGTCCACAAAGTGATGGAAAACTGACTTTCAAAGAGGACATTTCAATAGGAGAACAGAGTGCTCTCTTAGAGATGCCAACATTCAAAATGCCATTTCAGGGACGTTTTTAGTTAATTAGAAGATCAGGGACATAGCATATGTAACAAAGAATACATAAGGAAATACTCTGTTTAGTTAACAAAGAATATATAAGGAAATACTCTGTTTCAATGCGGAATAAACACCAAAAATTAGTCAAAATTTGAGGTAATTTCAGGGACTGACCCAAAATATGCCTAATGTAGAGGGGACTTTAATATTCAAGCAAAGTTTTCTTTATATAACCCTGTTAATGGGGTCCATTCTGTGAACCCCATAACAGCAAAACTGCCTTATAAAGAGGGGACTTAAATATTATAGTACTATAATAGAATGTAGCTTCTGTGTAGAAAGATAAAGTTTATTCTACATCCAAGGAGAAAATGTTTTGCCGAAGGTAATAATTGCCTTCAGTGATTAGCTTGGGCAAAACGTTTCAGCGATTACTTTCTTCGGCAAAACAGTTTCTCGAAGGATGTCCAATAAACTTTATCATTCTACACAGAAGCTATGTTCTATTTTTATTCCCATGTAGCCCGTAATTTGTTGTGGAAAGTGGGCCAAATATTAGAAAAGGAGTACCTTCACAACTGAGCTTGGTCAAGTGTGTGACACACACAGTAGTGCGTATGAATATGGAGTCCTACTTTAGAGTTATTTGGTCCTTAGCAATGCAAGGACATAAACCAACTGGTAAATTTAACATTGCGACTTGTGGCAGCAATTTTTGGTATAATTTCCCACACATTCAAGTACTCTTAAGGAAAATTGTGAGATATAAATTTCAGATTGTCATATGATGCCTAACAAATAATGAAAAAAAAACTAGGTCACTGAGTATTGATCAATGATGAGACATATGAGTGATGCAGTGAAGTAGTGCCTACACATGCCTAATAAAATAATTTTTACTGGACCTAGACGTGGGAGGTACATAAGACACATGAGCACAAGGTAATTACAGTTAAAGTGGGAATAATGTCTTTTTAATAACCCTATCAGTTAGGTCCACTGAGGAGACCCAGTTGTGGCAAAATGCCTTATTAGGGGACTTAAATGATATAGTACTGTCTTTTTATAACCCTGTTAATGAGGTCCACAGAGGAAACCGTGTTGTGATGTTATGGCAAAGCTGCCTTATAAAGAGGGGACAAACATTATAGTACTGTCTTTTTATAACCCTGTTAATGGGGTCCACAGAGGACACCCTGTTATGGCAAAGTCTCCTTATAAAGAGGGGACTTAAACATTATAGTACTGTCTTTTTATAACCCTGTTAATGAGGTCCACAGAGGAGACCTTGTTGTGGTGTTATGGCAAAGCTGCCTTATAAAGAGGGGACAAGCATTATAGTACTGTCTTTTTATAACCCTGTTAATGAGGTCCACAAAGGAGACCCTGTTATGGCAAAGTCTCCTTGTAAAGAGGGATCTTGTTATTGATCTGTTATACTCTCCCTGTTTATAGAGCCCCTGTATTGTTCAGCACCCCTCCTGCTTGTCTGACTCAGAAAATGCAGAAATCATGTAATTATTTAAAACTTTAGCCATCAATCATATAAAAATAATGAAATAATCTTCAAAATGCAGCTCTGAAGTTGGACCATTTCAACATGAAAATTTCCTGTGTGCCCAGAGCACTGGTTAGGGATGATATGATAATGGAAAAAACTACTTGACTTGAACCCATGAGTGACTAGTGTTAGATCAGAGACTGCCTTGTGAGAAGGAAGCTGGGAGGAGGGAGGACATACTGAATGTGCTTATTTTACTGTTGTCATTGGCAACAGTACAACCTTTGATTTTAGCTAATAACTTTCAGGGGGAAAAAAAGTTATCTGGTCCCTTAGAAGACAAACCTGATAAAAGGATGTCTGCTGCTGCTGATCTCTGGCCCAATATTGACTTTGTGTGTCTGACCTGTTGCCAGTTGGTCAAAAGCCTGTGGGGCTGTGTTCACTTACAGTGCCGGCAGAAAGTCTTGCTCCAAACTCTGGGGGTCACCAGTGGAGCCACTTGCAGGTACCACTTTTCAAAGTGTAATAAACAGTATAATTCTGACACCATAACCAGTTTAGGGCCAATGAGGGCCACAGGTAGGTACAAGAAGCACACTGAGTAACTAACATCAAACTTCCTAACAGTGTTCCTTGCAGGGATCCCATGTACAAGTTGCACCCGAGTACGACCATACAGAGGGGCCACCAGTGGAGACGGTGCAAAACTTTGTGGCGGCACTGTATTTCTAAGGTCAACTGCAATATCTTGATGACTTTCTCTGCCACCCCTTGTCCCTGTGTGTGATCTGCACTTTACCTTGGACTTTTTATTGACCTCTAGAGTAAAAAATCGTGTTTCATTCTGCGTCACTTGTGTCCATATTAAAAAACAGTTGAAAACAGGAGCAACAAGATTTGGGAATTTTGGATCAATTTAAGAATTTACTTTGGGTAGCATGTCTTCTTCCTTGAAAGACGTAAAAAGTGAGTGGACCAAGGCAATATCAATGCCCCCACTTCAAGGGTCGCATAAACTGAAATGTTTGTTCCGTTACAACAAATGAACCATGTCATTTTCGCAGCTAGGTTTTGATTTTTTTTTTTTGCAAGAACTTTGCATTTCTAAAGTGATCGTTACTCAGGCTGAACATTGTGTGGCTTTTCCAGATTATAGTCTTTCTTATTTGATTGAAGTGAAGTTTTGCCTGTGGTTTGCACAAAGTGTGTGGTTTATTTGTATGTTAGGGCTGGGCAAAGACCCTCAGGATCGATGTAACTTTGTGTTTCTTTTTCTGCTTTTTTTATCTTCAAAACATTGTTACATGACAAGACAAGGGAACCTGAGACTAGACACTTAGGATAAAAATACCTTAACTCACTCCATACCAGTCCCTGATTTTTCCGTATATTTACCAAAATTTAACATGACAATTGCATATTTAAATTCCCCATGAAGAGAGCTTTCATTCAAGTACCAACATGCCTATAGTCTCAAGTCAGTGGTTCGGCACTGCCTGGAAAATCATGCAAGGGCAGCTGCAGCATGACTTGCCAGGCAGTGCCAGAACCAGTGACCAAGGCCTGCACCATAGTACGGAATGAGTTAACATAATAGAGACAGAGAAATCATTAAGACATAAAGGTGGGAGACCAAAAAATTAGTAAGACAAAAAGGGAAAGACCAAGAAATCAGTAAAACCTTTCAAGAAAAGGGGAAGGTCAGAATAATATAAAAAAAAAAAAAAATCCAGTGATATGGTTTTGAATGACTGGTGAGGAAATTGTCTTTGTTACACATAAAATGCCAGTGTCAGTGGGGATAAGAGGTCTGTGTTGTTGTTCTACGCAGATGGTCTTTGATAACAGTCACTGGCCATAAATCATTAACCGAGATCATGTTCAGACATACGTCTGATGATTTCTGCTGAAATGTCAACCTGACTGTAGTGTTATTTCTCCTAGGGAATCAGGAAGTAATTTGACTTCATTTGAAGCGCCTTGTTACAGAGATGTCCCTGTGTAATCTTTTAATGCAGAAAGAGCACCCCAGCATTCATCTTTAACTCTTTATTTACTAGGCCACCTAAAAAGAATATTTTCAGTCTTCCTGTGGTTTTAAGGCTAGCTGGTATGCAGACATGATGATTTTTTACGTCATACTGGGCCTGAAATTGCAGCTATAACTGTAAGGCACATGCTGCATAGACTATTGACTTTCTGTCTGTCTTCTTTATGAAAGGCAGTGCCATAATACCACAAAAGCAGTTACAGACGTGGCATTTTTGGGAGGAGAGGAGTCGAGTACGAAAGACTTATTTTTGATAAAGAGGTACAGCTCAGGAGATAATGTACCATCCATCACAGCCACTGTGGAAAGAGATGGATCCAAGGTCATGGGGTCACGCAGTCCTCATCTTCAGCAGTGCCCTCTGGTGGTTATTAAAACTTTTCATTCATATGTCACTCAGGTTTTACCCTCCTAGCTTAATCTTAAAAATGATTTGGTCTGTCCTACAGGCCGAGTATCCAAAAGGCGGACTGTCTCTCTTGCAGTCTTGCTGTTATAAACAGAGACACAATTAATGGAGAAGAGAGCCAGCCAGTGCTGTAAGAGGGGGTAGACAGTGTCTCTCTACTGGCATATCTTAACCTTATCCAGCCAGTGCTGTAAGAGGGGGTAGACAGTGTCTCTCTACTGGCATATCTTAACCTTATCCAGCCAGTGCTGTAAGAGGGGGTAGACAGTGTCTCTCTACTGGCATATCTTAACCTTATCCAGCCAGTGCTGTAAGAGGGGGTAGACAGTGTCTCTCTACTGGCATATCTTAACCTTATCCAGCCAGTGCTGTAAGAGGGGGTAGACAGTGTCTCTCTACTGGCATATCTTAACCTTATCCAGCCAGTGCTGTAAGAGGGGGTAGACAGTGTCTCTCTACTGGCATATCTTAACCTTATCCAGCCAGTGCTGTAAGAGGGGGTAGACAGTGTCTCTCTACTGGCATATCTTAACCTTATCCAGCCAGTGCTGTAAGAGGGGGTAGACAGTGTCTCTCTACTGGCATATCTTAACCTTATCCAGCCAGTGCTGTAAGAGGGGGTAGACAGTGTCTCTCTACTGGCATATCTTAACCTTATCCAGCCAGTGCTGTAAGAGGGGGTAGACAGTGTCTCTCTACTGGCATATCTTAACCTTATCCAGCCAGTGCTGTAAGAGGGGGTAGACAGTGTCTCTCTACTGGCATATCTTAACCTTATCCAGCCAGTGCTGTAAGAGGGGGTAGACAGTGTCTCTCTACTGGCATATCTTAACCTTATCCAGCCAGTGCTGTAAGAGGGGGTAGACAGTGTCTCTCTACTGGCATATCTTAACCTTATCCAGCCAGTGCTGTAAGAGGGGGTAGACAGTGTCTCTCTACTGGCATATCTTAACCTTATCCAACTCAAATTGCCCAAAGTGCCCAGATGTAAATTGTTGTCCACCGTAATATTTTTATGTACATTTCTGGTCACTCAAAAACATTTTTGCTCAGAGTTTATTGAAAGACCATTAATGATGGCGCCCTCTAGGTCAGTAGCTTTCTTTGGTGCAGGTTTTGTGCCCAACCTGTGGTAAGGAAAGCGATTGACTCAGTTGTACCCTGACCAGAAATGAGTAAATTTCAGTACAGCATTCTCAAAGCTCTCATTCTCTGTATATGCCAGAATAAAATAAAAACTTGGTGCTGAAAAGAGTTAGTGCCGAAAGAGTTAATGCTGAAACATTGGATGATCAATAAAAAAAACCTGATCCTTAATGATCTGAAGAACAAATTTTTGTATTATAAAACCATTTTAGACTTCTCCAAAACTGTATCTCGGATTGTCCTGAATTTTGTGCAGATTGCTGTCTTTATGCAGACCATAGCAATTTGTGGCATTTTTCCGTGTTCAAAACACCGTGCAGGGCCACTGTCAGGTAGGGCCCCAGACAGAGGCCTTGCTGTCCACTGACATTAGTCTGTGTAGTGGAAGCTTCAACTGAGCTCCTACTTGAACTCAGTTTGGACAAACGTTGATAATGCTAAAGTGCTAATCATGGCTATTGTTGTTTTCTCATTACCGTTAAACATATAATGGTTAAAAGATCAATTCCTCATGAAGATACTTTTCATTCAAATACCAGCAAGCCTAGTCTCAAGCAAAAAGTAGTCTTAGTCAACAGCTTTCCTCGGGACACTTTGCGCACATATTGCACAAAGTACCCCAAGGAAAGCTGTTGACTGAGTCTTAAATCAGCATTTTAAGGGTGGCTATCCCTTGAAAACTGAACTTTCAGTCATGTATAGTTGTAGAGAAGATGTGGATGGTGTGCGTCCACAGCTTGATTCAGGTACCAGTGCCCGGAGAGTTGTAGAGATGATAAGAATGGTCCAGGTACCAGTGCCCGGAGAGTTGTAGAGATCATAAGAATGGTCCAGGTACCAGTGCCCGGAGAGTTGTAGAGATCATCAGAATGGACCAGGTACCAGTGTCTGGAGAGTTGTAGAGATCATAAGAATGGTCCAGGTACCAGTGCCCGGAGAGTTGTAGAGATCATCAGAATGGACCAGGTACCAGTGTCTGGAGAGTTGTAGAGATCATAAGAATGGTCCAGGTACCAGTGCCTGGAGAGTTGTAGAGATCATAAGAATGGTCCAGGTACCAGTGCCCGGAGAGTTGTAGAGATCATCAGAATGGCCCAGGTCCACAGCTTCCCAGGCCATGCTTTAAGACACCCTAAGGCTGGTGAGGAAAACTGCAGACTTAGCCAAAATGTGGCTCTGAAAGAGTCAATTCATACAGCCAGGGAAAAGTGAAAGGGTCAATTCATATAGCCAGGATAAAGTCAAATAGTTAGTTCATATAACCAGAAGAAAGTGAAAGAGGTGGTTCACATCTAGTCAGGGGAAAGTGAAAGAGTCTATTTATACAACCAGGGAAAAGCAAAAGAGTCCATTCATAAGCCAGGGAAAAGTGAAAGAGTTAATTCATATGGCCAGGGGAAAGTGAAAGGGTTAATTCATATGGCCAGGGGAAAGTGAAAGGGTTAATTCATATGGCCAGGGGAAAGTGAAAGGGTTAATTCATATGGCCAGGGGAAAGTGAAAGGGTTAATTTATATAGCCAGAGGAAAGTGAAAGGGTTAATTTATATAGCCAGAGGAAAGTGAAAGAATGAACTCATATAGCCAGAGGAAGGTCAAACTGTTGGACCTCAGTTTTTGGTTCTCATTTGTTTACTTTCGATGCCAAATGTAGTTTTTTAAGCCTGGTACAGACACTCTTATGTGGGTGGAGCAAGGCGCCTATCAAGCTGACTGGGCACTGTGGATACAGGCTGACAATGGGATGTACGGGTAGCTTGAACCATCAACCAGTGACTACTTTCTATGCATACGTTTCCGAACCATTTAGGTGGTGTCTGCCTACTCATTGTCAACATGAAAAATCAGTAAACTGCCAGACGATGATTTCCTGGCCTAATAGTGCATTTAGGGTTGGTAAATTGTAGGGTTTTCCTCTCATTAAGGCAAAATGTTTGCATAGGTCATGGCATTGATTTTACCAAGTCGGCTTTCATCATTCTCACAGTTTGTATTGGGGACTACTTTAACCCATTGCTGGCCAGAATACAACCGAGTCAATATCTTTCCTTGGCACAGGTTGGGCACAATGCACTTAACCCTTACCAAGAAATGCTATTGACCTAGGGTGTGCCATTATGATCGGTCATACATTAAAATCTCAGGAAAAATGTATTCTAGTAGGGAGATCTCAAGGCATACCAGTTGTTAACTTTCAGATATTGTTAGACACACTTATAAAGAAGATTTCACATTTGACATCTACATTAAAAGAGCTTTCAATCCAGAATCAATGTGCCTATACACGTAGTCTAGTTCCAGTGGTTTATGCATTGCTGGCTGTGGTTGCTGCAGCTGATAACTTGTCAGGCAATGCAAAAAAGAAAAAAAAACCTCACTGACCAAGTTTTTTGGCATATAGTATTGTGAAATGCGTGAGTGTCAAAACTGGGTTAATGTACTATGATATATATATGGAGTAATAGGGTATGACCTTGGATATGCAGATGCCCTATTGTAATCAAGTTGTCATGCATTCATCCATTTGGATTTCATTTCCAGATGTTAATTTTTGAAATACAAGTCCAATTTCCTTCAAATTTTGCCACAAGGATTATCTGGGTAGGAACTTGACTGATAGTGATTGTGATGACCTTAGTTTGGCCTCTAGGTCAATGTGACACATCCGTTTGAACCAAATTGGTTTCTGTGTTGTAGTTCAAGAACGATTCGAGTCAACTTAAAACTTTGCTAAGAATACGTATGTAGACGGGGCAACACCAGGGTTACAATGTGGTGTCCTTGTCCCCAAGGTCAAGATCATATGGCTATAATATTTGAGGTTAAAATATTGGCTGCAGAGAGGCCTGTGATGACCCAGGGATTGAGCTGGTTCATTCTAGTGATGAGCCCGTTTTATACAGAGTTAAACTGACCTTACCTATAACTTTGAAAGTATCATAAAGTTTCATTTAACACATTTTCAAGCTTCTAACACGAATCTTCAAGGTAATGGGAAGTGGGCAGAAAAAGTGGGCCACTTTTTACTTCCTGGGTGGGCTCTTTGGCTGTGATGTCACTCGACAATGGTCATGTGATAATTAGCTTTTCTTTCATCTTTGAGAGCCAGGCCTCGGTCAGTGGTTCAGGTACTGCCTAGCAAGTCATGCTGCAGCTGCCCTTGCAGCAGCTGCAGCATGACTTGCCAGGCAGAGCCAGAACCGCTGACTTAAGACTATAGGCATGTTGGTACTTGAATGAAAGCTCTTTTCATTAGGAAATTTAAATGTGTAATTGTCATCTTATATCTAGGTAAATATATTTAAATATCAGGGACTGGTATGGAATGAGTGGACAGAAAACATTGTTGGGGATTGCAGTAAGACTTGCCGTGATGGACCCAGGCCAGTCACAGTAGCTTTGTTTATAATGCACTCAGCCCAACCCAAGCAAAGTGGTTGATTAGGCGACCGCCGAAGGTGAGTCCCCTATAGTAATCGCTGATTCTGTCCGTCCGTCCATCCATTTAGATCATTTCTGTATGGTAACTTGAGAAATTTAGAGCTAGGACTTTCATATTACTCAGGATTATTGTCCTCTGTAAGGGCTGGGTCAAGTTCAAAGTTGGGTGAACTTGACCTAATTTCCAAGGTCACAGAGCCACATTAGTGAATTTGGTGTCCACATGATAACTTGAGAAGCTTCAGAGGTAGGGCTATGGTGACCATGCCCAAGTTTTCATTGACATTGTCTTAAGGTAAGACACAATTAGGGTCTGTATTTTTCCGTTTCAAAAAACTAGAAATTCCATTTCACCAGCCAGAAATTTCCAAATTCCGTTTCAGTAGTTCTCTTTGTATGTAAAACACATTAAGGCAAAACAGCAAATTGTGTTACAGAGGAGACAAAAAAAATTCTTTATTCCTTTCCGTTTCCGTTAAAAACGGAAAAATACAGGCCCTACACAATTCCTGCTGAAGTGATTCTCCTTCTACTGAGACCACCCCAAGTGCACTGAAAATGTGACCTTATTAGAGGGTTAAACTTCTAGCATGCAGCAATAATTGCTGCCCTAAACTGTAGCATGTTTGTATACGGCGGTCCACTCAGTAGTGCAGGCACCACTAGTACATCTAGTTGTCATGGTTTTGTGCCATCAATAAAATAAAAGATAATAAAAAAAAAATCAAAACTACATACGTGTAGAGTACTCCAGGTCATGAAAGGAAGCCAGTCATAAGTTATGATGGCCCAAGTTATGATGTGTAATGAAAAATGCATAGAAACTTCTTGATTTTAGAGTCCTCTAAGTTATGAAAGGAAGCCTTTCATAAGTTATGGCTTCCTAGTTATGATATGTAATAAAAATACATTAAAATTACGTGAAGTTAGATGTGTAATAAAAATATGTTGAAATTATGCGAATTTAGCGTACTATAGGTTATGAAAGGAAGCCATTTGTAAGTAATGATGGCCCAAGTTATGATATGTGATAAAAATACATCGAAATTATGTGAATTTAGCCTGATGTAGGTTATGAAAGGAAGCCAATGATAAATGGTGACAGCCCAAATTAAATTTATATAAAGTTTGGAAGATTCAAGCTGTTGCCTTCATTTGAAGAGCTGACACAAACTCTTCAACATTTGGAATTGTGTTTTTTTTTGAGCAGGTGGGCTGTTCTTACATGCAGCAAATGGTGTGCAACCTGCTGTACAGAGAGGACCCCTAACCCCCCCCCCCCCCCCCCCCAAAAAAAGCAGAGGGGGGGGGAGGGGGGAGGAGAAAATTAACAGCCCATTCTTGACCATACCCATCCAAATACAATGATTCTTCCCTGCAAAGGACTGCTGTTCTGTTTTCCCTAGAATTTTATGTTCCCTATGCTCACAAATTGGAAGACGTCCCCTATTCTCAGAGAATAAAAGGTAATTTTTCAAAGACCCCCCCCAAAAAAAACCTTTTTATAGCTGGAAGCATGCGAGCACTGGCTGACCAGTCTGTAATGAGTGGCTGTGTCCAAAGTATATTGATCAATTGAAGGCAGTCTGTGCACCTATCAGAATAGAAACATCCAGAAGGTGTCTGGCATGACGGTGGCCGGGGTCTGGTCCAGCCTTCCTCTGTAATTACTGGCTTATCTACTCAGCTTTGCCAAGGAGCTAGAGTCCCTGGTGCTGCTCTTTGTCAGAGTGGCTGCCTATCCCTGAGTTCTAGCTTAACTCTCTGAGTGTCAAATCAGTCCAAATCACAGGAAAGATAATAAAGTCTGCACATTTCCTTTAAAAAAAAGGTGTAATTTAGAGTAGGCTAGGTCATGTCATTTTGGTGCTTGGAGATTACTCAATGGTCAGGCCGCCTCACAGCATTTGTTTTCTTTTTTCTTTCTTTTTTTCAGTTTTTATTGTTGTTGCATGTCACAAACTGTCTGGATGCTGGCGTGTATTGATTGCTGAGAGCTGGGGAAGGCCTGCCTTGCTGGTCTGAGGGGATACATCAGCAGCTTGGGGACATAGAGTACATCCTGTCCAAATGTGCAAGCGTCATATTAATTATTAGGGAAAATGGAATATTCTTATGGTGAATCTCTGCACTGGGGAAGCTGATCCTTGACTGCAGGGATTACTTTCCCAACAAATGTGAATTTTAGAGACACCCCCCCCCCCCAAAAAAAACCACTTCACAGATCCGCTAAAAAGTGGAATCGCAATTCCCCTCACCTACTCCTCCCCAATCCAAGATCACCATTTTTTTGCTGGTATCTGGATCGCCATGGCCCTACTTGTTATAAATAGGGTTCCTTTCTCTGTTGTCATCCCATGAGTTCCACATTTTATGAAGACCATTACAGGGGGATATGGCTAGGGTCAGCAGCTACTCCTTGTCTTAGGTCACCAGACCTGTAAGATTGGAAGAAGTGATTTTATTATGGCAGGTTGTAGCTTGGACATTAATGGCAAAGAGAATTGAGCCTCTAGATCAACATTATTCTTGCATACAGTGCACATAAAATTGTACTTGGTGACCTACTTTGAGCCACTATGTCCCAATGATTGTGTGACTTGACCTATTTTTCAAGGTCATTAAGCACTTTAGAATAGGACATTTAATTCAGTATCTTGATAAAGAGTAAGGTACATATGATACCAAATGTACCACAAATGTGCATCATGTGGAAGTTTTATATTACATAATAGGGGCAACTGTGATTAATTTCTGAAGGTCATGGAGGGAATACTTTTTGTGAAATGATTTTGTAGTGATGATAATCAGATTATATGCCAGCAGAGCATTAGGCCAATGGGTTTGTTGTTCACAGTTTTTCTTTAAACTGTTGACTAGATCCACTGCAAACGTGTTGGGCATATACCTTGGCAGGACCTTGAGCAGTAAAACTAGCTCACTAATTTCACTATTCAAAAACCCTTCATTTATTATTCATGTTATTTTCAATTTTTGATCAACATTTGTCAGAAAAGGGACAAAATGAGACTTATGAAAGAAGAGGCCAAAGTTGCACAAAAATGTCATTTCTGTCTTCCTTGAGGATACCTGAAGGGTTGAGCCAGAGGTCCAGAAATTATGCAGAAGTACCAGTAATAGTTACCGTTTCCATCATACAGCACTTGTGTGTGTGTGTGTGTGTGTGTGTGTGTGTATATATATATATATATATATATATATATATATATAGACATATATATATATACACACACATATATACACATATATAAATATATACATGTATATATATGTATATATATTTATATGTATATATATGTACATATATATATGTATATATATATGTACATATATATATATGTATATATATATGTGTGTATATATATATATATATATATATATATATATATATACACACACACATATACAGTAGTCCCTCCTTTGAAAGACCACTCCTTTGGGAGACCACCTCCTTTGAGAGACCACAGTTGTCAGGTCTTTCTGTAGTACTTTTCATGTTATTTATACCTCCTTTGAGAGACCACCTGCTTTATGTGACCACATTTTGGGTGGCACCAGGGGCGGACTCTCAAAGGAGGGACTACTGTACACACAAACTCAAAACTCAAACTCAAACCTCATTTATTTTAGCCAATCAAAACAATGATGTTTTCAATGTGAACAGTAGAATCTACAATAAGACCACCTCCATAAAGAGACTATTTCTATATCGTATATATATATATAGTAGAATCTCCAATAAGACCACCCCCTTAAAGAGACCATTTCTATGTTAAGTCCAATTTGCAGACCTGTTCATGCTTACTTAAATTATATCTCCATTAAGACCCTCCCTATTAAGACCATATTTTTCAGTCCCTTAGGTGGTCTTAATAGGGAGCTTCCACTGTATAATTGTTTTTGCCTCCCCATAATTCATCTGGCTATCTTCCAGTTGAAGGGTTATCCTGTCCCCTCCTGTTCAATTTCCATTTCTCTCAGTAGTCATGGACTGCAGGAATGGGTGAAATTTTGGAATTACACGTCTGCAGTCAGCAGGGTCAGGTTTGTGCACTCCAGATATCTCTGACACACCTCAATGTATATGGGGAGCTCCAAATATCTCTGATACACCTCAATGTATATGGGGAGCTCCAAATATCTGATGCACCTCAATGTATATGGGGAGCTCCAGATATCTCTGATACACCTCAATGTATATGGGGAGCTCCAAATATCTGATGCACCTCAATGTATGTGGGGAGCTCCAAATATCTGATGCACCTCAATGTATATGGGGAGCTCCAAATATCTGATGCACCTCAATGTATATGGGGAGCTCCAAATATCTGATGCACCTCAATGTATATAGGGAGCTCCATATATCTCTGATATACCTCAGTGTATATGGGGAGCTCCATATATCTCTGATATACCTCAGTGTATATGGGGAGCTCCAAATATATCTGATACACCTCAATGTATGTGGTGAGCTCCAAGTATCTCAGATATACCTCACTGTATATGGTGAGCTTCAGATATCTCAGATACACCTCAATTTATGTGGTGAGCTCCAAAAATATCTGATGCACCGCAATGAATGGTGAGCACCATATATCTCAAGATTGTACATTAAAGGTCTGATGAATGCTGTAGTATGAATATTGAATTAAGAAATAGGTGGTGTTCACTGAGGGTACAACTAGGTGTTGTACGAGTATAGAAGTAGGTGGTGTTCAATGAGGGTATAACTAGGTGTTGTATGAGTATAGAAGTAGGTGGTGTTCAATGAGGGTATAACTAGGTGTTGTATGAGTATAGAAATAGGTGGTGTTCAATGAGGGTATAACTAGGCGTGTGAGTATAGAAAAAGGTGGTGTTCAATGAGGGTATAACTAGGTGTTGTATGAGTATAGAAATAGGTGGTGTTCAATGAGGGTATAACTAGGCGTTGTATGAGTATAGAAATAGGTGGTGTTCAATGAGGGTATAACTAAGTGTTGTATGAGTATAGAAGTAGGTGGTGTTCAATGAGGGTATAACTAAGTGTTGTATGAGTATAGAAATAGGTGGTGTTCAATGAGGGTATAACTAAGTGTTGTATGAATATAGAAGTAGGTGGTGTTCAATGAGGGTATAACTAGGCGTTGTATGAGTATAGAAGTAGGTGGTGTTCAATGAGGGTATAACTAGGCGTTGTGTGAGTAGAGAAAAAGGTGGTGTTCAATGAGGGTATAACTAGGTGTTGTATGAGTCTAGATGTGAGAATACTAGTAAATAGTAAATGAGAGCACTCACATGTGTTCCTTGTTAGTGTAGAGAATTGATGCTGTTCATTGATGGTACAGGTGCATTACTCAAGGTCAGTCTGCAGGGCTGTATCCCGGTGACACTACAAATGGATGCCCACAAGTGGAGGAGGAGATAAGTTCTCTTCAATGAGTGTCTGGGTGAATATTGCAGAATGAGAGTGGATAGAATTGCTGAGGAATTCAATGCACACAGACTGATAAGATAGGGAAAGCTGAATAGTATTTTCTGACAAACCTGATTTCCATTCACTATTGCATATTTAGAGGGGGTTAAGGGTATTTCCGTACTGGTGAACTGGGGTGTTTTATTTTCTGTACCAGCCAACTGGAAGCCCTCTAAGTTAGCTGTATCCCATACTAGCCAATATTTTCAAATACAGTAAAACCTCTCTAACCAAACACCTCCGTATACTGAACACCTCTCTATACTGAACACCATTTCTCGGTCCCAAATATATACTTTCAATGCTATCAAACCTCCCTATACTGAACACCTCACTATACTGAACACTTTTCGGGTCCCAAGGGTGTTCGGTATAGGGAGGTATCACTGTATTCAGATTTTCTATGCACTGCACTGGGACAAAATTACTTGCTGTACCAACATACTGGGACCTCTTTGACCCAGCTCCTCATTCTGTTAGGGTAGACCAATCTCTTTGATGGTTTTTTCATACTCCACAAATATACAGTGCCGCCAGAAAGTTTTGCACCGTCTCCACTGGTGGCCCCTCCGTATGGTCCTCCTCGGGTACATCTTGTACAAGGGACTCCTGCAGAGAACACTGTTAGGAAGTTTGATGTTAGTAACTCAGTGTGCCTCTTGTACCTACCTGTGGCCCTCAATTGGCCCTAAACTGGTTATGGTGTCAGAATTATGATGTTTATTACACTTTGAAAAGTGGTACCTGTAAGTGGCTCCACTGGTGACCCCCCAGAGTTTTGGAGTAAGACTTTCTGCCAGCACTGTAGTTCGACTAATACAGAGCTTGATTTGCATTGGAGGCAGCCTTCTTGAGCTGGCCATTACTGGTCACATGTCACCTGTATCAAGCCTATGGACATTGGCTGTGGCTTCCCTCACCCAACTTGGGCATCCATTCATCTAGTTCGCAAAACAAAGTAATGGCTGTCTGGAACTGGTAGATTTGTTGATAGGTTACCTCAGGATACTAATAGGTATCTGTAACTTGTGGGAGATTTGTTGATAGGTTACCTCAGGATACTAATAGGTATCTGTAACTGGTAGGAGATTTGTTACATCAATGGGTTACCTCAGGATACTAATAGGTATCTAACTGGTAGGAAATTTGTTGATAGGTTACCTCATGATACTAATAGGTATCTGTAACGTAGGAGATTTTTCGATAGGTTACCTCAGGATAGTAAAAGGTGTCCTGTAGGAGATTTGTTGATAGATTTGTTGATAGGTTACCTCAGGATACTAATAGGTATCTGTAACTGGTAGGAGATTTTTCTTACATCAATGGGTTACCTCAGGATACTAATAGGTATCTGTAACTGTAGGAGATTTGTTGATCGGTTACCTCAGGATACTAATAGGTATCTGTAACTGGTAGGAGATTTGTCGATAGGTTACCTCAGGATAGTAAAAGGTGTCTTATTTGTAGGAGATTTGTTGATAGGTTACCTCAGGATACTAATAGGTATCTGTAACTGGTAGGAGATTTGTTGATAGGTTACCTCAGGATACTAATAGGTATCTGTAACTGGTAGGAGATTTGTTGATAGGTTACCTCAGGATACTAATAGGTATCTGTAACTGGTAGGAGATTTGTCGATAGGTTACCTTAGGATAGTAAAAGGTGTCTTATTTGTAGGAGATTTGTTGATATGTTACCTCTGGATAGTAATAGTTGTCTGTAGCAGGAAGGAAATTTGTTGATAGGTTGTCACAGGATGGTAATAGGTGTCCAGCTGGTAGGAGATTTGTTGATAGCTTGCCACAGGATGGTAATAGGTGTCTGCAAGTGGTAGGAGATTTTTGGTTGGTTACCATAGGATATTAATTGGTATCTGTAACTGATAGGAGATTTGTTGATATGTTACCACAGGATGGTAATAGGTGTCTGCAATTGGTAGGAGATCTTTGGTTGGTTACCATAGGATATTAATAGGTATCTATAACTGGTAGGAGATTTGTTGATAGGTTAATTTCCTCAGGATGGTAATAGGTGTGTGTAAGTGGTAGGAGATTTGTCAATGTCATGTTGTCATGTGAACCCTATCAGTGCTACGTTCTGACTGTGTTAACAGCTTCCTTTTAGACACTCTGGATGCAGAGTGGCTAAAGGGTGCCACAGAAGCTGTACGCCTGGACGTTTGTATGCCACCATGGTCTCTGCAACAGACTGTAGGCATGCTGGTACTTGAATGAAAGGTGGCTTAACAAGGAATATGAAACCAATATCATTATGTCAACTAAGGTCAATTTGACTGAAGTTAAAATTGGCAATGACAAGGTTAAAGTAGGTGTCAATGACAGGGTTAAAGTAGGCGTCCTTGGTCTCATGTTCCCTGAAAATACATTTTCATCTGCCCATAATTATTTTCTTCATTATTTCCAAAAATTTTTCATATTCCCTGAAATAATGGCACATGCCCCATTATTCTATGAAAATGAATGGCCATGTTGCCAATAACTGTCTGCTTTGAGGAACCCAAACACACAGGTTACATTACCCCTAAGTTACCATAGCAGTGTAGAGTTATGGTCAGGTATCCAAGATAATTTTTTCTTTCTTTCTTTCTTTCTTTCTTTCTTTCTTTCTTTCCTTCCTTCCTTCCTTCTTTCTTTCTTTCTTTCTTTCTTTCTTTCTTTCTTTCTTTCTTTCTTTCTTTCTTTCTTTCTTTCTTTCTTTCTTTCTTTCTTTCTTTCTTTCTTTCTTTCTTTCTTTCTTTCTTTCTTTCTTTCTTTCTTTCTTTCTTTCTTTCTTTCTTTCTTTCTTTCTTTCTTTCTTTCTTTCTTTCTTTCTTTCTTTCTTTCTTTCCTTCTTTCTTTCTATCATCATCATCATATTTCTGTGTGGAAAATAAATGGAGGGTGGGGGTCATACACTTTTAATAGAAATGTTTGTCTCGTTTTAATTTTTACAGCAATTTTCATAGAACCTAGACATAAAATTGATCGTCACAAGTGTGTTACATTTGTGTCTTTTCGCCCAGGATCACTTCCTGGTAGTTGTTACCGTATTCCAAACTATTGACTCTCCATAAGCTAATGTGTCCCTGTCTAACCTGTATACATATGGAATTACTATTGTCCATATTGCACATGTTCTATAGAACTTTGACATAGGCTGCAGCGCCAGAATTTCGCAAAATTTTGTGAGAATCTATTTGAATTTTTGTCAATTAGTTTTCTTTTTAAACAAAGACAAGTTTAGGAGAATCTTTACGAGAATGGATTCTCGGATTCTCACCGAAATTCTGGCCCTGGGCTGCATGAGCCCAAGTGAATTAAAGGGTTTTCAGCCGGTAACTTCTCAGAACATGTTTCGGAGGCTGTATGTACTTGGAAAAAAATTCTCTACACTTTGTACAAATTGTAGGTTTAAAAAACAAATCAAACTGAAAGCAGGAAAAAGTTAAAAAAAATAAGTGGTTACTTGTGAATTGATGCAGAGAGCACTTGCAGTGTCCCTAAGTGGTCATAAACCTCTAATCTTAAATAGATTTAAATAGAGACACCTTGTCCTCATGATTGTAGATAGAGATGACCAAACAAGTGACATGACAAGACCATTTAAAAGTCATAAAGGGTCCGCAATAACAGCCTATTAAGTACGTCCTGCAGTGACAGCTTTCCCCAGGGACCAGTCCTTTTATTGGTGGTTGGCCAGTGTGTAATTAACCTGGTGGGAGGGGTGTGGTGGCCTCTCAGCAGGTGCCCCCAGTCCTCCCTACTTATATGTAACTGGAGGAGGTCAAGGGATGGTCTCCTTATTGTAGATTTAAAAACTCTGTAGTCTTCAAACTTACGTTGCAAAGCAGGACAGGAAACTTGTCGTGTTTCAGTTGAATTATCTGGTGAAAAAGTCACATGAGATAAATATGTCTAATGAGGCATCATGGAAAATAAAAATGTTATTCACACCTATCACCAAATAACCCTTGCCCCCCTGCTCCACCCCTTTGAATTGACAGGGAGGCAGGACACTAATAAGAAATCACATTTTATTAGCTCCGTACCTTGGAGGCAAATTTGGCCAATGAAGTGGACAGATTGCACATTAAATGGGTAACAGACACAAATTGATGGAGTTGGAAGTCCAAAGAGTCTGCCAGAAGTACCATATGGGGTCACTTGGATACTGATTGAATCTTGTCACTTTCATCAAGGGGTGGGTACTTTGCCAAGTTTTGGGTGGGGGTGTGCATTTCAACCTTTACAAAGCCCACCCTTCTCGAGGGCTCTCTTTCACAAAAATGTTATCCTTGTTTGGGAATTTTCAACCAAAATAGGATAAAATATGACTAAAAATGGCATGAAAAGAACTCCACAAAGAAAATGTTGACCTTACTTATGGAAATGTTCCCAATTTGGGGGGGGGGGGACATAAAAGGTAAAAATTCTCTTTTTTTAGGGAAATTTTGGAATATACTGGGCCTTTGTTTGGACATTTTGCAGCCAGAGGGACTGTCATTATGGCACCAGTCCTCTAGGGTCAGTAATGGGAAAGCTCCCCACCCCCCACCCACTGGGTGTCACAGACTGTCAACAACACTGTTTGTGTGTTGAACTAAATGGCCGACTAAAATGACCAGAATTGGATAAGGGTGTTAACCAATTGGCCCCCTGAGGGTGGGGTTGAGTGGCCGATTGGACAGTCTTTTGTTGGTGTGAGAGAGCCGTGTCCTATTATTATAAACAAGTTGACCTTGTAATTGTTGGGTCATTAAAGCAATAACCCCAGGGCAAAATAGATTGGCCAGCCGTCCCATTGCCCCAGCCAACCCACAAACCAATAGAAATCCAAGCTGTTATCCAGCTCTTATGTCATGTACTTTGTACACTTCTTTCTTCAAGTGTTTTTACCTGTTTTTGTTTTTGTTTTTTGCATTCTCCTAATTCTTAGTCACTCTGTTGGTTGAATAGAACAGTTTTTTGTTTTGTGTTTTGCAGTCATATTGGATTCAGGTACCTGTGAATGTGATGAATGAACAAATAAAGCTTGCAGTTGCAAAACATTTTAGTACCATAGGAAGATGGCATAAAAACATTGTGAGACTATCACATTGCATGAGACAAACCCTATTTAATATAGAGTTTGGCATTGCAAAGACATTGTAGGTCTATAACATTACTTGAGACTAACCCTATTTAATATACAGAGCTTTATCAGTGTGGAATGTCAGACAGGGACAGAACAATCTTTGACCTTGACCTCATGACCTCGCAGGATATGTCTGATTGATGCCTCAAGCTTGCTGCGTGGGGTTCACACATAAATGCTCTGGTCTCACAGTGCTGTTTTTATGGGGATTTTGACTATAGAATTCCCACAATTCCAGTTTAGTACAGTGAAACCTGTTTTGAGAGACCACTGTAATGAAAGACCACCTGCCTTTTAAGACCATATTTCCCAAGTCCATTTTGCTATCTTTCCCATGTTATTGAGAGACCACCTGTCTTATGTGACCACTGTTTAGCGTACCCTAGGGGTGGTCTGTCAATACAGGGTTTACTGTGTACTGTGATACATGTGGCAACTGCCATTATACAGATCACCTCACTAGTCACCTGGTCTTTGTAGTCGCCATTTGTCAGACATGAGAATAGATTTCTTTGCCAGGTTACCTGCAGTGAAAGGTCACCTATGATGTATAGCCACTTTTGCTTGGCACATGGGGGGGGGGGGGGGCACACATACAGCAGATTTTGCTGTACAGCAAAACTGTTATTGGACAGAATTAGTTGTAAGAGCCCAGGTGGCAAGCTAATGCTTATTATGGGAGATCTTACATTCAGGGTTTTTTATGTATTTTGTCTGTTATAGCTGTTGGCATGTCTGTAGAATATGTCTGTAATAAATGCTGGAATTCCATAGAATGGCCACCTTGAGGCCGGATATTGGTGATAGTGGTCCAGGCTGTAGGAACATGTCTGCACTGGTTGTCTGCTGCGGTGGGTGAGTGACCTGGTATGGGAAGCATAGGGCAAAGGGTAGGCCGTCCCTACAGGGCACAGAGGCAAAATATCGATGACCAATGAAAGGTCACCAATGTTGACCTCCGTGAAGTAACAGAGACAAGGATACGTTGGATCAGCCATGATGTTTGACAAGTCCCCAATATCTGGTATGTCAAGACCCTGTTTTCAGTGTAATTTCTAAGAAAACAAAGATGTGCATAAGTGGGCGAAACACGACAGGTTCAAAATATTCTCTAGTGAAGATGCCATCTGAGTGGGAAGGCAGTACTATTTGAGCCGCTGCTGTATCTCCAGTTTGCTACAGCGACCCAGAGTCTAATTGAGTTGAAGGTAACCTGAGGGGGTGAAGGAGATATGTCTATTTCCTACTCATTCATCGTTAGAACCTTTGATTTTTAGCCAAGTGAATGAAATTTGTCTTTATTTGTCTTGGGAGCCATCCCCAGTCTAAGTCAACAGGTGTTATTTAAAACTAGTGAAAAACATCAGAAAAAAAGCGATGTTGACTGGTAGATGGCCCCTGTGGCTGCAGGAAGGAGAGAGGTCGGAGGCGAGTCTGGCTGGATAGAACGGCAGATTAATCCCTCTGCTCATTGGGCCATAATGGCCTCCGATGAGGCAAGTTCACCCAAGGTCATGTCCCTGTAGGCAAAAGTGGGCCTGAAGACAGCCCAGGTCCAACAACCATACTTTGTTTGCCTAATTATGGCAACACTGCCATGTGTGTGTGACCGCCAGCTTACACACAATGCTGCCCCTTCACACAGAGATTCCCTCTTGCTGAGCAACCGCAGACTAAAGTATATGTGGAAAGGATGCATTCGAAATGAAGGTATTCAGGTCACTTGTTAAAGATTTTTTTTAACTCATTCCATACCAGTCCCTGATTTTTCCATATGTTTACCTAGATTGACGACGACAATTGCGTATTTAAATTCTTAATGAAAAAAGCTTTCATTCAAGTACCAACATGCCTAGAATCTTAAGTCAGTGGTTCTGGCACTGCCTGGCAAGTCATGCTGCTGCCCTTCCTGGCAAGTCATGCTGCAGCTGCCACAAGGGCAGCTGCAGCATGACTTGTCAGGCAGTGCCATAACCACTGACCAAGGCCTGTGACCATAATATGGAATGAGTTAAGTCAGCTTTATTTGTTTGTTGCTACCTGTAGAGTGAATATATACAAATAACTCTTATGTTTGTCAGGATTTTTGCACAAAAATGTCTGTTGGTTTTAATATATTACTCGGTCATACACACAAAAATCCAGCACATTTGTGGTTGGGTATGCATGTCGACATCAGCATCTTCATCGTACAAGAACTGTGGAGCAGGCCGAGCTGATGTTGCCCTGTATGCAATGCTTAACCCTTGGCCGCTGACAATAAGATGCTGTCCTCAGCTTTCAGTGTCACAGGTTGGGTGCGATGTGTCCAACCCACATCTAGGAAAGCCATTGACCTGAAGCGTGCCATCACGGTGAAACGATTAATTTGGACCATGTTGTCATGATAAAACTGTTGACTCGAAGTATGCCGTCATGGTAAAACTATTAATCTAGAGCATGTGATCATGGTAAAACTGTTGACCTGAAGTATATCATCATGGTCAAACTGTTGACCTGGAGCATGTCATCATGGTAAAACTATTGACCTGGAGCATGTCATCATGATAAAACTGTTGACCTGGAGCATTTTACCATGGTAAAACTGTTGACCTGGAGCATGTCATCATGGTCAAACACTGCACTCGGCACTGACCGGCTGAAGTGACTCTGCTACCAATGCTTACATTTGGAAGTGCAATCTCATTACAAGGTCCTGAAAGTGTATTAATTCATGCAAGTGTAGCACTCTTACTGTGAAAATGAAAGAAAGTTTTAACAACAAATATGAGTAGGCTTGTTGTTGAAATATGAAACTATGAGTTAGTAGCGCAGAATCAAAATAAAACCAGCTCTGCTGGATGTCTGACAGTGGCAGACACTGAGCCATGACAGTGGCAGACACTGAGCCGTGACATTGGCAGACACTGAGCCGTGACAGTGGCAGACACTGAGCCGTGACAGTGGCAGACACTGAGCCGTGACATTGGCAGACACTGAGCCGTGACAGTGGCAGACACTGAGCCGTGACAGTGGCAGACACTGAGCCGTGACAGTGGCAGACACTGAGCCGTGACAGTGGCAGACACTGAGCCGTGACAATGGCAGACACTGAGCCATGACAGTGGCAGACACTGATCCGTGACAGTGGCAGACACTGAGCCGTGACAGTGGCAGACACTGAGACGTGACAGGGGCAGTCACTGAGCCGTGACAGTGGCAGACACTGAGCCATGACAGTGGCAGACACAGAGCCGTGACAGTGGCAGACACTGAGCCGTGACAGTGGCAGACACTGAGCCGTGACAGTGGCAGACACTGAGCCGTGACAGTGGCAGACACTGAGAGGTGTCAGTGGCAGACACTGAGCCGTGACAGTGGCAGACACAGAGCCATGACAGTGGCAGACACTGAGCCGTGACAGTGGCAGACACTGAGAGGTGACAGTGGCAGACACTGAGCCGTGACAGTGGCAGACACTGAGCCATGACAGTGGCAGACACTGAGCCATGACAGTGGCAGACACTGAGCGGTGTCAGTGGCAGACACAGCTTTTGTACCTGCAGTGTTTTGGGTGTGTTTGAGGCATTGATGTACACAGGGATTTTGATCCATTAAGTGCATTCATACCAGCTCATAGATTATGATCTAGCTGCGTACCAGGGTCTGTTGATATCACACCCTGGCTGTGGTACTGGCCAAAAGTAAGGGGGTAAGGAGGACGGTCCCTGTAGCCTGCTGCAGGAAAATATTTGCCAGTACAACATACAGAAAATAAAATTGTCCCAGGATAATGGCCAGTGCAAAGTGCAGAAAGTAAGAGGGGTCCAGTATGCCAGTATGGAAAGTAAAACTATGCAGTATGGAAAGTAAAACTATGCAGTATGGAAAGTAAAACTATGCAGTATGGAAAGTAAAACTATGCAGTATGGAAAGTACAACTGTGTAGTGTGGAAAGTACAACTGTGTAGTGTGGAAAGTACAACTGTGTAGTGTGGAAAGTACAACTGTGTAGTGTGGCAAGTAAAGTTAGCCATTATGGAAAATAAAATTATCCAGTATGCCAGTATGGAAAGCAATAGAAAATTTCCCAGCATGCCAGTATGGAAAGTAAGCAAATTTCCCAATTATGGAAAGTAATTACAAATACCCCAGTATGAAAGTATGGAAAAAATTTACAAATACCCCAGTATGCCAGTATGGATTAATTATGAATACCCAAGCATGCCAGTTTGGAAGGTAATTACGAATACCCCAGTATGTCATAATGGGAAATAATTACAAATTCTCCAGTATGCCAGTATGAAAATATCCTTTACCCCCGTCTCCCAAGTGGGAGTGATGCACAACCAAAACGTAAAGGAAATGAATCGAGAGACGAAGTCAACCTTGACAACATTACTACAGTATCTGACAACATACTGACCAGTGTTGCCATTTTCCAAAGAAATGTTTGTGTTTATATATATATATAGTTCATTTCATACACCAATACATGGTTCATAGAACAAGTGCATATGTATAAATAAAAGCTCTCAGGTTCGAGTCCCACTCGTTCCAAACATAAAATATATATATAATTAAAGCTGTCAACACCAGATATATATATATATATATATATATATATATATATATATATATATATATATATATATATATATATATATATATATATATATATATATGTATATATGTATATATATATGTATATATATGTGTGTGTATATATATATATATATATATATATATATATATATATATATATATATATATACACACATACACACATGGCACTGACACATAACTACCCTGTTGAACCATTCTTTTTAAGAATGGGGATTTGGTCGAGTGGATACATGTATGGTGTGCATCTCCCATTTCAGCTAGGTGACTGGTGCTAAAGATTGCAAGTTCGAGTCTTGCTCCTTCTGAATATAAAATACAGACATACATATGAATATATATCTAAGGAAGGAAAAAAATAGATGCAGTTAGAAAGTATACGTTTAATTTTATTTACTGAGGTACCACTGTTACATGAGCAGTTAGGGCCAGACTTGGTGCAAGTGAATACAATATATGGCACTAGTGTCCATGTAGCAGAGAGGTATATGATGCCTGATGCATATAATATCTCTTCACAAGACTGCTATTTGAGACCTTTAATCTAGATCTGAAATTGAAAATCTGTTCACATCATCTGGCATCAAAAGTATAAGTCCCATTAAAGTCTAGCTTCCGCAGATCATTTTTCGTCTTTTAAATGCATTTTGAAAGTGTTCATTTGAGGGTTAATCTGAGTAGGGCCTAAGAGGACAGTGGTACCTGAATATTTCAACGACTGACTGCGGCATCATCAATCCAGGGACGTACAAAAGGATGGACCAGTGCCCCAGTATAAACTGGCTGACTCTCAACATTTAAAATTTTTTAAATGAATTTTTATATAAGTTAACCCTTAGAGTGCTGATCATGGCTATAGTCATTTTCTCAATACTGTTAAACATATAATGATTAAAAGATTAAAATTCCTCAGGAAAATATCTTTCATTCAAATACCAGCAAGCCTAGTCCGAAGGAAAAAGTAGTCTTAGTCAACAGCTTTCCTCGGGACACTTTCCACACACTGCGTGCAGTGCCCGTAAAGTGTCGTGAGGAAAGCTGTTGACTCAATCTTAAATCAGCACTTTAAGGTTTAATAGATGGTTGGGTAGATCGTCGTCGTCGTTGTCGTCGTCGTCGCCATCATCATTTTGTGGCCCCTTGTTAGATATATCAGTTACAAGGCAACTAATTGTTAGATATAAAGATATATCTGCTACAAAGCAACTAATTGTTGTTAGATAAGGATATATCCGCTACAAGGCAGCTAATTGTTGTCAGATAAGGATATCAGCTACAAGGCAGCTAATTGTGTCAGATAAGGATATATCAGCAACAAGGCAATCATTGTGTCAGATGAGGATATATCAGCTGCTGGTGTTGTTGTAGGTGTTAAGGATATAATAGCTGCTGGTGTTGTTGTAGGTGTTAAGGATATATCAGCTGCTGGTGTTGCTGTAGGTGTTAAGGACATATCAGCTGCTGGTGTTGTTGTAGGTGTTAAGGATATATCAGCTGCTGGTGTTGTTGTAGGTGTTAAGGATATATCAGCTGCTGGTGTTGTTGTAGGTGTTAAGGATATATCAGCTGCTGGTGTTGTTGTAGGTGTTAAGGATATATCAGCTGCTGGTGTTGTTGTAGGTGTTAAAGAGCTGATTATCATTATGCTGCTGTCTGTATGACTCTCCCATCACTCAACCAAGTTGCCTGGGTTTCAAGTGGTTAAAATAGCTCAAGAGGAGAATTTAAGTTTTTAAAAAATCACATAAAGGAAGACAACTCAATGCTCAAGGCAGATGTAATGTTACACTGTGTCTTCATTTTGTTAATATCCGTGCGAGTGCACATATTCATCTGGGATAAGAATTTCCTTGATTTCAGAGGAATTCTTTTATGGTTAAAAAAATATGAACTCTGAAATAGTAACGATTCTGTGTGGAGCCCCCCAAAGATGATGAGATGCAGGATGGGTAGGAATAGGAAGGGATGAGGAGGGATGGGTACAGATAGATAGGCACATTGTCTCTGTTTCTGACAGTTTGCTCTTCATATTCTAATAGATACAAAAGTCTAGACACAGTGAACTGTATGGCTGTATGTGTGCAACTTCTTACTCCTAATAGCCTGCTACACATCCACTAAATGTATGCGTGTGTGTTTGTGTGTGTATGTGTGTGTGTGTGTGCGTGCATGTATGTATGTATGTATGTATGTATGTATGTATGTATGTATGTATGCATGTATGTATGCATGAATGATCTTCTTTGCAGGCAATGTATAAACTTTGTTAGCAAAGTAGAATTTTGAAACTTCTCTGATAAAGGAAAACATGTTTCATTGAGCAAATTATAACGGGCATATGTACATAGGTAATGATCAGGTTGCAGGGACCGATCTAGGCCTTCAAAATCTCTAGCCAAATTGGAAAATAAAAGCGAAAAAATAAAAATATTCAACCTACGCTTTCAATAATTCATATTAAAATGAATTAGCCACTTAAAAATTTCATTAGCCAAATTCAAGAAACATTAGCATTTGGCTAATTGCCTAATGGCTTGAG
Source organism: Hermodice carunculata (assembly GCA_964020975.1). Taxonomy (NCBI): domain Eukaryota; kingdom Metazoa; phylum Annelida; class Polychaeta; order Eunicida; family Amphinomidae; genus Hermodice; species Hermodice carunculata. The sequence continues at coordinate 1,406,310 of OZ026628.1, forward strand.
CGGTCCCTGAGGTTGGTTCTTGGCAGAGCTTTGATAGCCACAGGCTGAAAGTGCTACCGCCCACCCCATTGCCAAGGAAAAAAAAAGGAACTAACAAAAAACATCATCAGAAACACAGACACATTAATATAAGGGTACAGCAATCCACACTTTGAGAGACCACCCATAGTGATATGCAAGAAGTGGTCCCATAAAGCAGGTGGTCTCCCAAAGGAGGTTTGACCCTTACACCACCTGCCCAACAAATAATCGCTACTTTGGTCTCCCATCCATAGTGTAGATTCAAACATGATTGATCTACACTTACTGGACTCCATTCTATCTTGTTGTCATGTGTTTATTCATTTAATGGTATAATAAACATGTTTTGAATTTGTAAAAAGGCTTTGATAAATTATCTTACTAATCTGTATTTTAACATTGATGACTGCACTGCTCATAAACTGGGCAACAACTATGATACATATGAGCCAGATTGAGTTGTCGACTCATTAAAATTTCTTCTTCATAACAAAAACTTTGTCAAACTGTGGAGTAGAGAACGCTTACTAGCTCCCTTTTGGTCAGAGCTTTTTAATCTTTTAAAGCAATCTTAGTTCATAGAAGGTTTTTTTTTTTTCATTTTCTTTCTACTCTGAACACGTGTACCTGCCTGTTTCCATAAGCCACCTGAGGGAACCCACTCTGTGTGTGAGAACACAGGCCTGTATAGTCTGCCTCTGCCACATTATCTGTCTGCTGTTTATCACATTTTATAATTATCTAGATATATGAATGCTTTTCCCGATTCTGGGGTTTGAAATAAATCATCATCTGAAATCAGGAATTTCTGGATAGCAAGTGGTCTTTTGGGGTTTTGGAGGTCACAGGTCACGTTCTCTCAATGGTCCCCCAAAAGAAGTCAGTTGTCATTGGAAGGCACAGTGAAGATGGTCACAAGAGACAGGTGGTCTCAAAAGAGGGTTTTTTTTTTTGTAAAGAGGGACAACCATACTATCTGGCAAAGGAGGTTCCTGGAAACTGACTACAAAGATGGCTGCCTTGGGAGGTTTTCCTCTTTCCCAGGGAGGCCTTGCTTTTGATCATTGTATTTGTGTGTTTTTGTCCAGAACCACCTTCTAGTAGTCATTACCCTATTCCGCAGTCTGAACTCTTTACTCTCCATAAGCTAACCTGTCACTAATGACATACTGCTGGGGGGTAGCGCTGATTTTTTAGTCGCCCTAATCTGCATAATTTCTTCCCGTCTAGACAGCCGAGTGATACCACCCTAGCCAACCACCACCTGTCAAACTTGTGTCTTTAGTCTGAGTAGTTGGGTTAGTATTATTGGATAATGCCAGCCATTTCCATGGCAACAGATATGTCTGACCAAGAAGGCAGGTCATTATTGCATTGGTGTTCTGAGTGTGGATCTGAATTCTGCTCGGGCAGTCAATGAGAAGTGAGAGACACGTGAGAGGAGATAGCCAGTAGTCAGTGAACACTTAGCTGTCAGGCTTGTCTGCTTCAGCACACAATCCAATCAAGCATGCATTGACTTCATGTATTTTTTTTTTCAACTTGGGCACTTCTGTTTATTGAAATCTGTCTGCCTTTTTATTTATGGAGCATATTTCTATATTTGTTGCTGATGGAGCATTTTACACTGTGTATTCAACATGGAGAATCAGGCATCTGGAAGTGTGTAACTGCCACCCAATGCTTGATTTTGTTACTCGCATAATTATATTGGACAGAAAATGCAAGAAAATCTCTGAATTATGGCAAATTGTCAAGTTGAACGCTTTTGCCATTTTTGTTTGCCATTCAAGTATTTGGTAGGAAACGATGAGGAGTTAGCTACAACCAGTTGTGAATAGAAATAGTAGTGACGGCTGATGTGGTAGGACTGAGTCATGCCTGGCCAAGATGTTATTCAGCTCAATTGGGCCAGACACAAGGTGTTACTCAGCTTGGTTGGCCAGACACAAGGTGTTACTCAGCTTGGTTGGGCCAGACACAAAGTGTTACTCAGCTTGGTTGGGCCAGACACAAAGTGTTACTCAGCTTGGTTGGGCCAGACACAAGGTGTTACTCGGCTCGGTTGGGCCAGACACAAAGTGCTACTCAGCTTGGTTGGGCCAGACACATGATGTTACTCAGCTTGGTTGGGCCAGACACAAGGTGTTACTCAGCTCGGTTGGGCCAGACACAAGGTGTTACTCAGCTTTGTTGGGCCAGACACAAAGTGTTACTCAGCTTGGTTGGGCCAGACACATGGTGTTACTAAGCTCGGTTGGGCCAGACACATGGTGTTACTCGGCTTGGTTGGGCCAGACACATGGTGTTACTCGGCTTGGTTGGACCACACACAAGGTGTCACTCAGTTTTGTGGGACCACTGATCTTCAGTGCTGTGGGGTCAAGAAAGACAACATGGGCAGTGTGGATAATAAAAATCTGGGGGTGAAATTAAGAGGGTGTCTTTTTGCCCCTGACTAATTAAAATTTGTAGGGGCAACTTAAGATAATTCCCTGGTTGCCCAAGGGGCAACCTTTTATTTTCAGCTTAATCAGTGTGGTGTTTTATAGTACAAAATGAGCCAGAACGAGAATCACAAATGATCTGGTGGCATTTCTATACATTTCACATAAGAATCAATTAAGTAAATGTAGAATATGTTTTATAAACCAAAATGACTGATAGGAGAGGTCACAATCGACTATAATCTATGTATTCCACAATCTTCTGAAGGTCTCAAAAAAGATGTTTACCTTTTAGATGAAGTAACACAATATGACCTTGTGGGTTATACACATAGATTTAAGTCATTTTATATGCCTTTATAATTATGCAAATGAAATATCAAATTTCAAGTTTCTCTTTGTGAATTAAAAATGGAAATTTTGAAATTTGTTTAGTCATTGGGTCTGCATGCAGTGATTCAATATCATATTCCACATTAATAAGCCAGTAGCTTATGTACTATTTTGCTTTGTAACCTTTTTGTTTTTTGACTTGAATGCATACAATCTCTCATTATGTCAACAATTAATATTTTTCCGAATGCAGTAAGGTAAATCAATGGCACAGGAACACTGCTCATTGTGAAATTACCAAGTGCTGTGTGACTCAGTATACAATTATTTGGTGAATTATTTACATCAGAGAAAATGGATCATTTCAGAGGTTTGGGGGCAACTTGAAAAAATATCCTGGCTGCCCGTGGGCAACTTGCAATAAAAGGAAATTTTTACCCTGGAATCCTTTACGCTGAGTCTAACTGCTATTAGAAAGAAGAAAGTACTGACAATGGAAAGGAACCATGTACATAGGAACTTGAAAATTGTTGCATTAAAAGACAGACAAAAAAGGTGTATAGGTTTATAACGTCCCTACTCCACACATAATGATACAATGCTGTTGAAATGTTCTACAAGGTCCAGGCACTTAATATATTAAAATGCATGTTTCCTGTTGTTAAAAGACTTGAATTGGGTATATTTTAGGCCTTCAGAATAAAAACTGGGGGGAAAAAGTATTTTATGCAGGTTTTATGGATGTTCTTTCCTGTGTCCTGATTTTAGATATTTACTGAAAGTCAAAGTCATTATATACTCCCAGAATAAAAAGGAGGTCAGCCCATTCTCTGGCAATGTCACAGATCATCCTGCAGCATGTCACAGTGGGACAGTCAAAGTCATTATATAGTCCCAGAATAAAAAGGATGTCAGCCCATTCTCTGGCAATGTCACAGATCAGCCTGCAGCATGTCACAGTGGGACAGTCAAAGTCATTATATAGTCCCAGAATAAAAAGGAGGTCAGCCCATTCTCTGGCAATGTCACAGATCAGCCTGCAGCATGTCACAGTGGGACAGTCAAAGTCATTATATAGTCCCAGAATAAAAAGGAGGTCACCCCATTCTCTAGCAATGTCACAGATCAGCCTGCAGCATGTCACAGTGGGACAGAGCAGCTTGTAACGTGGCAATGATTCGGTCCCTGTTGAATTCAGAGAGCTGTAAGTGACCTGTACACAATGGCATTGTGGACTCACATTGGTCCCTGTACCGTGGTCATCTTAGTCAACACACAGTGCTCTATAAAATCATTTCATTCACAAAAGCTGAAAAAAATGGAGATCCTAAGTTTAATAATAAATTCTACCACTCGTTTGAAAACTATGGGATATTTTGGGGTTTCTTTGAAAAAATGGGAGGGTGGGTGGGTGCTTATTAGGGAGTGTGCGCTTGTTTACCCTTGAAGTGCTGATCTAAGACTGAGTCAACAGCTTTCCTCGGGGCACTTTGCATGCAACGTGTGTAAATTGCCACGAGGAAAACTATTGACCTAGACTACTTTTTGCTTTAATTTACACTAGGCTTGCTGGTAGTTGAATGAAAGGTATCTTCATGAGGATTTTGAATCTTTTAACCATTATATGTTTAACGGTATTGAGAAATGACTATGGTCGTGATTAGCACTTTAAGGGTTAAGAAGACTACGGTAATGTTAATGGCACCTAATAAGGCCCATAGGCACCGGATACCACACACACTGTACGCCCCTCTCTGGCCATTATCTCACTGCCAGGACATTTTGTTTTCGTGTGACTGCTCAGGCAACACGTACAGTGCTGCCAGAAAGTCTTGCACCATGTCCTCTGGTGGCCCCTGCGCATGGTTCTCCTCGGATACATATTGTACAAGGGACTCCTGTAGGGAACACCGTTAGAAAGTTCAATGTTAGTCACTCAGTGTGTTTTGTGTACTTACCTGTGGCCCCCATTGGCCCTAAACTGGTTATGGTGTCAGAATTATAATGTCCATTACACTTTGAAAAGTGGTACCTGCAAGGGGCTCCACTGGTGACCCTCCAGAGTTTTGTTGCCAGACTTTCTACTATGTAACATTCCATGTGACATCCATATTTCCTACACAAACTAATATTTAGAGCAGCGTGTGTTAAACTGGTGAGGCTGGCTTTTTGTCTTGCCCAGGAGTATACAAATGACAGACACACAATAGTGCCATTGTGTCTCTTTCCTATATTCAAATATTGAAGAAAGTTTGTTGGCCTGTCGTGAGTATGTCAGAAAAAATATAGAAGTCTACAAATTATTTTATCTTCATTTGGAAAGGAAAACTTTAGAGACAAAAAAAAATCCCTTTGATATTCTTAGGTTGGTGAGCAAAATTTACGCTGGGTTAGGGACATGAGAAACAGTTGATTTCTCTAAGATGCATTAAAAGTGACTAAAATAAATATATGTATAGAAATAAGTGTAAATCACAGTGGGCACTTTTGGTACAGCCGTTCACTGTGACAGCAGTAACAGTTGAACAAAGGACAAGACAGCAGTCATGAGGCATTATATTCTTACAGAAATATAGCAGGTCTTCTCATCTACTAGTGATCGTTGTCAGTCCAAGGGGAGCCGCAGCACACAGCCTACTGAGTGGCACACAGCCTACTATGTGGCACACAGCCTACTGAGTGGCACACGGCGTACTGAGTGGCACACAGCCTACTGAGTGGCACACAGCCTACTGAGTGGCACACAGCGCACTGAGTGGCACACGGCCTACTGAGTGGCACACAGCCTACTGAGTGGCACACAACCTACTGAGTGGCACACAACCTACTGAGTGGCCTACTGAGTGGCACACAGCCTACTGAGTGGCACACAACCTACTGAGTGGCACACAACCTACTGAGTGGCACACAACCTACTGAGTGGCACACAGCCTACTGAGTGGCACACAGCGTACTGAGTGTGTTGTTGTCTCCTGACGACTGATACTGTGCAATAGTACATGGTAACCTGCTAAATTTACTTCATGATATAAGAAAGTAAAACCTGGGCATTCACATGGGAATTTCAAAATCATTGTATTAAAAGACAGACAAACAAACCGGGGTGGGGTGGGAGGGAAAGAAACTATATAGGCTTATAATCTTATAAACCCCATACATGTAATGAAGTCCCCATTAAATTGACCAAAACCAGTTGGTGGTCAAATGTCTGCCTCTTTGTTTTTGACAAAGTTGAACAGTAATGAAAAATGAATTGAATGAGAATTGTAGATGAGACCTCTGTCAAGATAAAATGACAGAAATCAACAGCTCTCTACAGCACAGGGACAGGGGTCAACAGCTCTCTACAGCACAGGGACAGGGGTCAACAGCTTTCTACAGCACAGGGACAGGGGACAACAGCTTTCTACAGCACAGGGACAGGGGTCAACAGCTCTCTACAGCACAGGGACAGGGGTCAACAGCTCTACAGCACAGGGACAGGGGTCAACAGCTCTCTACAGCACAGGGACAGGGGTCAGCAGCTCTCTACAGCACAGGGACGGGGGTCAGCAGCTCTCTACAGCACAGGGACAGGGGTCAACAGCTTTCTACAGCACAGGGACAGGGGTCAACAGCTCTCTGCAGCACAGGGACAGGGGTCAACAGCTCGCTACAGCACAGGGACAGGGGTCAACAGCTCTCTACAGCACAGGGACAGGGGTCAACAGCTCTCTGCAGCACAGGGACAGGGGTCAACAGCTCTCTACAGCACAGGGACAGGGGTCAACAGCTCTCTGCAGCATGGGTTGGATGCTACCCATGCAAAGCAAGGCTGTTAACTGAGTCTTAACCCATTCATTTTCAGAGTAGGACTGAGTGCATGGCTGTCCTTGATGTGGGTTGGGGCATGCCATTATGAATGGTCTTGCACATAATTCTCAGCAAAAATGTTTTCAGTACATTGTAATGAGAAATTTAAATAAAAACTTAAAGCTGACGACAATTTATATCTGGACCATTTAGGGTGATTCGAGTGGGAAAGGGTTAATTCAAGAGGAAAAGGATTGATTCACCATTAAGCCAGGTTTTGAAAGCTGCGTCTGCACCAGTAAGGCAATATGGTAGCATTGGCTAAATACTAATGGGAAGTCACCACAGGTGGTATGATTGTCTGCTTATTTTTTTTAGCGCCTTTAGCATCAGTTAATTTCCTTACATCTTCCTCTGTTGGATGAGCGTACTTAGATTCCATGTTCAAATAAATAATGCAGGAAATAAAGTCAGCTGCAGAAAACAATGTGCCAACTTGTCTTCTGCATAGACATTGCTCTGCGCCCCCTTGTGGCAACTTCAAGAGGTACAGATCATGTACTGTTCTCATTTCCACAGTAACATGGACAAAATGTGACTTTTTGAACTAACTCTCGAAAATGTAGAGTACATCTATCTTGCAAGTATACAGCTCCAGTTTTCAGAAACTATATAGTTTTTGGCACTACCTTCCAGATTTGCCTTTTCTTTTGATAGTCCTTTTTCACCATTTGTCCAGTCATTTATCTATTTTTCAGTGAGGGAAAAACACTATCCATTATAGTCAGCAAATACAAATGAAAGTATGGTTAAAGGTGACTCAAGAAAATTGTCCCATCTGTCACAATACTTCATCACTCATAGTTAAACAGTTTATACTGATTATTGGCTCTCTAGGACAAATTAACCATTGAAAGACTTTATTTGAAATGTAAAAATTGTACCAATCACAAAAATAATTTTAAAAAATAGGATGATTATCTTAATTATATGATGTCCTAGCTGTCACATTGTATTGGAAGCGTGGTATTTTAGAGCAAGAACATCTATTATGAGCAGTGGTCTCTTTTCAACATGGGAAGGGTGTGAACTTAATTTACTGAAGAAACAGATAATATAGCCCTTCTTATTATTTGCATTTTCATGTAATCGGTGTATTTGCAGTGATACCACTTTCTGTATTTTTTTGCGTCTGAAGTACATTGTAATAAACGTCCTTTCAGTAACCAGGGCATGGTTACTCAATCATGTGACACCATCATGCCTATGAGACGTCACGTTAAACCTGTCTGCTTGGATGGCTGGACGGGTAGTCTTGTACCCGTCTTGGGGTACTCTTTCCGTGATGTCTGCTTGACGTGTGTTGGCAACGTCCCCCCCCCCCCCCCCCATATAAGCAGCGGTTTATGGTGTTGCAACTGCCACTTACGAGTATTGTGGAAGATTGGAAACTGGTCTGGCTTTTCCCTATGTTAGGGTAAACTACGCTGAAAGCACAGACCCATAGCTACTTTGACTTCTCCTACATGTATGTCAAAAAACAATTCATTGATGTATACAAAATGTCTTATAAATAATATCCCCAATTGTTACATAGATGCAACTAAGTGAATGTGCATCTTCAGCCATTTGTAATGGTATTAACCCCTTCTGTATGGAAGAGCCTTGGGATAAGTTTTAAATTATTCTTTCGTTTTGACACTTTTGTACTTAACGTTAAGATTTAGAGTAATACAAGTATCTATTCTATTATGTCAAACATGACTACACATGTTTCCATTATCAGCATGTAGTGTGGCACATGATAGCCATCTGCTCCAGATCTTACCATGTGTCTCCTGACCAGTTTTTTCTTCCTTCATCTCATTACATACTATGGTCACAGCCCTTGGTCAGTGGTTCTGGCACTGCCTAGCAAGCCATGCTGCAGCTTACGCAAGGGCAGCTGCAGCATGACTTGCCAGGCAGTGCCAGAACCACTGAGTTAACACTATAGGCATGTTGGTACTTACACAAAAGCACTTTTCATGAAGAATTTAAATATGCAATTGTCGTCTTAAATCTAGCTAAATATATAGAAAAATCAGGGACTGGTATGGGATGAGTAATTTTTCGATATATATATGTACTTGTACAAGTATCTTTTAAGTTTGTCAAATAAACTATCCTGAATCATGAATCCTTACCCCCCACTGGTCTTGTTTGGTTTTGAACCAATCAAAACTAGCCAGTGGTCAAATATCACCAACTTTAAAGTTTTTTCGTTTAGTTTTAGCAATAATAAAAAATGATTTTGATAAAATTATAAATGAGCCCTATCAACATATCATATCCGGGTCAACAGCTTTCGTTGGTGTGGGTCGGGCACTCTACCCTTAGCACCCAACCCTAGATTTAGGACCAGGCATATTGGTACCATACTTGAGACTAGGCATGTTGGTACCAAACTTGAGACGAGGCATATTGGTACCAGACTTGAGATGATACATATTGGTACCAGACTTGAGATGATACATATTGGTACCAGACTTGAGACTAGGGATATTGGTACCAGACTTGGGACAAGGCATAATGGGATCAGACTTGAGATGATGCATGCTGGTACCAGACTTAAGGTTATGCATGGTACCAGATTTGATATGAGACATATTGGTACCAGACTTAAGGTAAGGCATGTTAGTACCAGTCTCCTTCCAAGGAACGCTGTCTGCTCAGCCTTTGACTATAAAAGGGCTGATCTAAAAACAGCACAACTAAAGGAGCTGAAGACTGCGGGTCTTGAGGACATTTCTAATAGATATCTGTTGCAGTTATTGTAAAGTATTGTTAGACATGGTTATGTATTGGTCTCCTCTATGCATTGTCTAATAGAAGGCAGACACGCAATGCAACCATTACCATAACAAATCTATGACTTCACAGATGTGATTCCCCATTTCTGGTGGCCTTGGTTACCTAGGGTCTGAAGGCCACAAACAGTGATCTTTGTCAAGGGGAGGTTTTAGGATAGGAGGTCTGAAAGGCGGACTTTACTGGCTGTCAGGGAATGTGTGGAGAGCCAAGGGGAGCTTTCCTATTGAGGTCAACTTTTGTCCACAGAACTGGTTTCATAACAATTTTTGATTGAGTGCTTGATTTAAAATGGTTGTTCGCTCTGGTGACCACAGGTTGAAGTCTTGCGGAGCTTACGCGATCACTCGTCTGTCTGTCCGACAGTAAACCTTTTGCTTGTGAGTGCAATACAGTCCACAGTTTTGACGATAGCCCCATACAGCTTTCAGGGCTGAACAAGTGTATGAAAATCTAGGTTGAGCTTGATATTGGTGGTGCCACCTACACTGTCACATAATATATGGGTCAAGTGTTGTGACCACGCTAGCTTAATGTATGATAGATCTTTATGAAATTTAGTGGAATTGTGGAAGAGGACAAAATCTGGGTTGCATATGATACAAGTGGCGCCACCTATAATTTGATGGAAATTATGAGCTAGAATGTCTGGAAAGATGTAAAATTCCATAGTCAAAAAGTAATTGAATTAGACATGTCAAATCTATAATACATATAGACCATGTCCAGCGCTTGTATTTTATGTAATATCAGTGACCTTGACCTTTTTGTGCGGTCATCAGGCCTGTAAAGTTGAAAGAGGTGATTTTGTAATGTGTGGTGTAGCCTTAACATCAATGGCAAAGAGAATTGAGCATCCAGATCAAAATTACACTTGATTATTACATTGTACAGAAAACTATACTTGGTGATGTACTTATTGGGTCACCTTGAGCCAATGAGGATGGACTTTGGCACTTGTCCAATTTTATTGTTTTTCTTCCATAACTCAAAAAGTTATTACCAGATTTGAACAAACTGACCATGTATAAAAATCTGGATTTGGGGTACATATTTTAAGCATAAATTTGAGTAGAAGGTCAAGGTCATATGGCCAGTTGAACTGTAGGGGTCATCTTGTGATTGGTCTGCACCTTACAGATTTTTAGTGAGGCCCATATAACTTTAAGTTTGAGGACTTAATTACAAGGTGAACGGAAATCTGTATAGATGTCAATGTTGGTGGCACCACCTATAGTGTGATGTAACATATGGGTCAAAATGTGAAAATCTTGCGACCAGTCCAGAATCCTTTATCTGCAATGGATCTTCATGAAATTGATGGGATTGTAGAAGAGGTCAAAATCTTGTTTGCGTATGATACCAATAGGGCCATGTATACTTTCACAGAAATTACGAATCAAAATGTCTTGAAAGATACAAATTTCCATATGTCAACAAAAAAAAAATTGAATTCAGGGATGAGAATTTCCCACCGATCGGCAGTTTCACAAATTTTCTGGGTTGTTTTGGCACCTGTCAATAACATTGCAAATCTGTGGAGAAAAAAATTGATGGGGTTGGGTAGGGGTGCCCCTGCCAGTGGCAGTAGAGGCCACAAGGTGAACTTGCCTGTGGATATTATTTGCAGATTTGAAGATTAAAAATGTTAAAAGTAAAAAGATTGTCTTTTTGATGATTGTACAGAACGGGTGCGTCTTTGTTTCGGTTTATTATGCAACCATCGTGGTTAATTTTGCCTGGGAAAACCAGGTATTTCAGCGTGCAGACTGTGTGATGACATTGCATTTTCACTATCAGAAAGGCTGCCTCTGTTTCGCTTTGATTATTACATCAACACGTAAAAATACCTCTCTCGTGAAATCACGCACACGAGATCTTACAACAGCGGGAAACAGCTAGTGTGTATGTTGTGAAGCAAGAACATTGGTGAAAGGGAAAGAAACGTATGTCGTAGACGGATTAGACAATGAAACGGGCAGAAACGTGAGGAGAAGTTCTCCTGTATCTGGCTTGACAAAACGATTGGCTTCAAATAAGAGGAAAAAGGAGATGCCGTTCAGTACAAGTTGGGTGATTTCTTTGATAAAGTGGACATAGATGTTGTAGTGTGCAAGATTTACAGCAACCAGACAGTAAACCTGGCACAGCCAGGAATGCAGCTCTAAAAAAATGTTCTGGCAACACTGAAAACCCCAACAATCCTTCAGCATTTTACATTGACAAAACCTGAAGTCAGTAATGAATGGCAAAGAGAATTGGTCCTCCAGATCAGAATTGCACCTGAGTACATTGTATAAACTAGCGTTCATATAACGGATTACACTCGGTGCCCACAACCCTTTTTTTCCTCAATTCTGCATTTTTTTTGAGACATCACAGATGCTGTAATATGGTATAACTGCACCAAAAATTTGATGAAGCTGTGTTGAATCCTTCGTGAGATATTATGGTAACAAGATTGTCCGCTTGTGTCCCTCTCAGACGGCCTTCATATATACTTTGTAAGTTTAGACATAATAAACTTTTTATGAATTTTTTAATGTATTATTTGAAGGTCATCTGAGTGGCACCAACCCTGATGACGTTAACGCGAGATCTCAAAAAATACTGACCACAGCTGTACTATATTTTTGTCAAATATGCATCTTATGATGGACTAGAATCCTATCCATATTTTAGGGTGGGTATGCTCCACTGAGGGTAGGAAACCCAGACCCAATGGGTGCTAATCAATGAGAAAATAGGGGGATCTTTGGGAGCTGGTATTGACAAAGTCCCAGGGTAGAAGTGCACGTCACATAAGGGAAAAAGAGCCATAATTGAGCTTGAGTACAATTTACGGGGGCCTTTGGGAGCTACAATTTTAAAAACATGGGGCCTTTAGGATCAATGGTTTGAAAAAGGGGGGTGTTTGAGAGCAACAAGTGGTCAAAAATGGGGGTCTTTCCCTTGGAGCCTACCCATAATGCTAAGTAATGGGAGTACCCCCCCCCCCCCCCGAGTCAAGGGTCCATGAACCTAGTGCCTGACCTCAGGGACTGTGAAAATACAGCCTAACACTCACATTATCAGGGTTTCCGTTAGCCCCCCAAATGGGCGTACATTACCCTTTGAAATCATGAAATACCCCTCAGCAAAATTCAAAGGGTCCCGACTTCCTATATTTCCTTTGTTAATTTGCAAAATATAGGAAAAATTTGACTCTTTTTCAGGTTGGAATCCTCTGAAAAAATTCTTAACGGAAACACTGATTATTGTCATCTGTTTTATGTTGCAGGTTGAGAGGAGATCTCGCCAGGAAGACCATCCTGCCTCAGAAGTCTGGCCTGAATGACAAGTGATTGTCCACAACAGGCAAGTCGTAGTCAGTGTCATAGTCCAACTCTTCAGGCCCAGCAAGTTGGCTGGCCTTTAAAGGACAAGCTTGATTCTCACAGCTCACACAAACATACCAAGGACAAATGTTGCAATCGTAGCAGTGAGTTTTCCAGTAGCACTCATTACAGGTGGGAGCTGACACTTTATCGATCCCCAGGAATTTTGTGGAGCAAGTGTCAAATTACATACATCGCACCATAGTCACTATTTCCAGAGTCACAAGTTCGGGTGGTGTCCGATTGTTGCCATTTTGATACTAAAAATTTGCATCTTTGCCAGGGCAAACCAGAGCCTGCCTGGTGATCCACTCTATGTTTTATTTTTATTTACTTTCATTTAATGTATTTGTTCATTAACTTATATTTTTTTTTTGTTTTTTGCTGTGATAATATAAAGTGGTCAAATTTTTGCAATGACTATGTCTGATTATGCTTCCCCCACTGGGGAAAGCATATAGTGTTTAGTAGAATTCGAGAGCCGCCGCCACCGTCGCCACTGCCGCCGCCGCCGCCGCCACCGCCGCTGGATTTCTTATTTCTGCTATAACTCTAAGGCATATTTACGAATTACGTTCTATTTTGGTACAAATATTCCACAGGTCTGGGGAATTCTTCTGATATACTGTTTGTCAAAATCCATGTATTTTTGGATTTTTTATTAAGGTTTTTCATTTTTTGCTGACTCAGCAAAATCAGGCAAAACTTGTTTTTTCCGTATATATCTTGCTTATGGTTGATCATAGGCCCATGGTTACTATTGAACATTAATAGGAAATCACCTATGGGCTTTCTATTGGTGTTGTTAAATTTGACCTCGAGTGACCTTGAAAGATCGAACTGAGGTCAAAAGCTTGTTTTCCTTATATATCTTTGTTACGGTTGATTGCAAGACCATGGTTACTATTGAACATACATAGGGAACATTCGGTCATGCGTGGGGGATGCTTGAAAGATCGAACTGAGGTCAAAAGCTTGTTTTCCTTATATATCTTTGTTACGGTTGATTGCAAGACCATGGTTACTATTGAACATAAATAGGGAACACTCGGTCATGCGTGGGGGATGCATATTTGTTTTCGCACAGCGAAAAACTCGTGTCTAGTTTAGCATGTTGATAGTGCTGAAAATTTATACGGGACATACAAACAAAAAGACAAATACTACTTTACAATGAAAACACGGGACATACAAACAAAAAGACAAATACTACTTTAGAATAAAAACAGCATCAGCTTGTGGGGCACCATTCTGGCAAGATTTATTAAGTGAAGTCTATCATGAGAGACTTTTTTTTAATATGAACACCTCAGTGTTACAGGGTCATATCTGCTTCCATTTTCCATGTTGAGAGGTAAGGTTTGCACTTGTACAGCAATACACTGGTCGCCTACATGTAAGGTTGTTCTAACACACCCCAATGTGGCCTGATAAGGGTGGTCTGTCATGAGGGGTAAAATGAAATGAAACCTCCCTATACCAAATGCCCTTGGGACTGAACAAAAGTGTTTGGTATAGGGAAGTGTTAGATATGGGAAGGTTTACCTGAAGCACAAAGCCTGTAAGACTTGAAGCTCTTCAGAGAGACGTCAGAATTTTCTCTTCCTGGACATTGTGAACATGTAGTTGTACTCTCCTGCAACAGCAGCAAGGAGCTGAATAGTTGGTACATAACACTGAAAATATAGATCACAGTGGTGATGTTTGAAAAGTAGGTAGTAATGTGTCAAAAGAGGAACGATACTGCTAAAATAACATGATTATGAACTTGCGCCTTATTATAGCAATGCTGTTGCTCATTTCAGTGAAATTCAATCCCCTGGCTTTGGTGAGACAGACATCATGATTTAATTTGTAAGTTATTGTTTTTAGGAGCGAGGTATTATTAAAGTAACATTGACACTTTCACCCTTCACCCTGTTGTTGCCATATATAGTAGTGCCAGCAGGTGCTCACAGCTTGTCTGTGGCTGGTTTCTGCTGCTGCTGGTATAAGCAGTTAAGCCTGTCTTTGAAGTGAAAATGTTAACTCATGCCATACTATGGTCACAGGTCTTGGTCAGTGGTTCTGGCACTGCCTGGCAAGTCATGCTGCAGCTGCCCTTGTGGCAGCTGCAGCATGACTTGTCAGGCAGTACCAGAACCACTGACTTAAGACTATAGGCATGTTGGTACTTGAATGAAAGCTCTTTTCATGAAGAATTTAGATATGCAATTGTTGTCTTAAATCTAGGTAAATATACAGAAAAATCAGGGATTGGTATGGAATGAGTTAAGTTTCATCCTTATCAGTAATTACTCACAGCAAATACACCAAAAAGTGCTAAATGTGTGTTCAGTATAGGGAGGTTTTTTTTTTTTGAAAAATAGTGTTCATTTGGGGTGTTCATGTTCAGTATAGAGATGTGTTCAGTATAGGAAGGTTTTTTTTTTGAAAAATAGTGTTCATTTGGGGTGTTCATGTTCAGTATAGGGAGGTGTTCAGTCTAGGGAGGTTTGTTTATAATTGAAGTACGGGAAAATAATTGGGACCGAGAAAAATTGTTCCACATAAGGGGGTGTTAGGTATATGGAGGTACTCAGTCAGGAAGTTTTACTGTACTATACTTGTGGCGTGGAATGAGGGGGGGGGTGGAAGAGTCACAGCCTGTCGGGGGGGGGGAGGGGGGCTTATAAAGGGGTGACAGCTGTACGGTCAGATACATCCACCAAAATAAGATTGTTTTTGCTGGACACTAACCACAACTGGACTTGACTTTTAATTGTAAGCTTGGAAGTACCAAGTAGCATGGTCAGACTGGAAGAAACAAATAGCATGGTCAGACTGGAAGAAACATGTAGCATGGTCAGACTGGAAGAAACAAATAGCATGGTCAGACTGGAAGAAACATGTGGA
Organism: Hermodice carunculata; assembly: GCA_964020975.1. Taxonomy (NCBI): domain Eukaryota; kingdom Metazoa; phylum Annelida; class Polychaeta; order Eunicida; family Amphinomidae; genus Hermodice; species Hermodice carunculata. The sequence continues at coordinate 1,422,025 of OZ026628.1, forward strand.
ATGGTCAGACTGGAAGAAACATGTAGAATGGTCAAAATGGAAGAAACATTTAGAATGGTCAGACTGGAAGAAACAAATAGAGACTGAGAAAGGGAAGTGATCAAGGGGCTAGCAGTAGAAATATGGACACAAAGAGACATCTGTGTACATGGCTTAATAAAAGAGAATTTTTTCAGCAGGGAAGGCCAAACAGCAGGCAAAGGGGTTTATTTTCAGAGCAACAATTTTAGCGGTGAAACTTGTGATACATGCACTGTTGAATTGCTGTCAGACATGTTTACATTGTTTCACCTTTGGAAAAAATATGTTGAAACACAAGCAGACAGATATCCTGGCAAAAGTCAGGCAAAGCAGTGCAACTGTCAGCTCCTAGAGGGCAGCACATGGCTGCAGTGAGTCAAGTTGTTGCATATGCAGGTCTGATGTGTGGATCACAGTTTCCACCAACTGACAACCATTTGCCTCATGACTACAGCAGAGCTTTACCAAGACACAGATATTGCAAAGCTTTTTGTTTTTATGATCAGGCTGTTTTAGAATTTAAAGGTGTCATTCAAAAATTACAGTTTGGTTCCAGAATACTACTGGGATTATGAATGCAAGGGAAAAACAATCATATTATGATTATAAGTATTATTGATAATAATTCAATGAGTGCTGTAGTTACAAGTAAGGTTATTGATAATAATTCAATGAGTGCTAGTTACAGGTGAGGTTACTGATAATGAATCAATGAGTGTGGGTTATAGGTGAGGTTGTTGATGATGATTCAATGAGTGCTAGTTACAGGTAAGGTTATGCAGTGAACACCATGTAAATTTCATTTTATGAAGGGACAGCTGAACCTCTGTTTCGACTTAAGATACATTGTGGGGCCCAAGATTTTCAAATTCTGTTTCTCTGCCACAAATCATATAAAAAAATATCAAATTCCATTTCGAGGATGAAATTAATGCACAAGTTTGCTTCAGTTCTGGAGAAAAAAAACCCAGTGGCTGTTGATCAGGTCAGTGCTGCTAAGCTCAGCTTGAGAGCTCTCATTGTATTGGTTTCTTTGACAATGGACGATTAAATATAAATAGTAAGGTGCAGTTTGAAATGATCTTACTTTCTGTTTTGTTTATTTAATAATGTTAAACTAATGGAGAGAGAGAGAGAGAGAGAGAGAGAGAGAGAGAGAGAGAGAGAGAGAGAGAAGAGAGAGAGAGAGAGAGAGAGAGAGAGAGAGAGAGAGAGAGAGAGAGAGAGAGAGAGAGAGAGAGAGAGAGAGAGAGAGAGAGAGTAAGTGCTGTCTGTATGGACATTTGAGTGGAATTTCAATGAGAGATGCATATTATACCTTTGCCACACTGGACAAGTGTCTCAGGTTCATTCTGAGATTAACTCAAGAAACTCTGCTGCACTGTGACATTTCACCCCGGGATGATATTGAGTTGATGTTTCAGGCAAACTCTGGAGAATAAGGGTTCAACCCGAGATCTTGACTCAGGATGGGCTCAAAGGGGGTGTATCTGGTACCAGTGACCTGGCTAATGAGATAAACAGCTGCCCTCTGACATCAGCTCAGGACATTCCTGACCTGTCTCGGGTTAGAATCTACAGTGTTGGGAGATCAAACAGTAGTGTGGCAAGTTATCTCAAATTAATTTGCCCCAAGTACTTCCAGAATCATTATCTCGGGTCTATCCCAGGTCCAGTGTGGCGGCAGTATTAAATTCCTGGGGAAAAGGGCTTTTTATTCAAGTATGGTGCTCCATGGTTATAACACTGATAATGGGGGTCCATGGAGCAGTCCCTGGTTATAACACTGATGATGGGGGTCCATGGAGCAGTCCCTGGTTACAACACTGATGATGGGGGTCCATGGAGCAGTCCCTGGTTATAGCACTGATGATGGGGGTCCATGGAGCAGTCCCTGGTTATAACACTGATGATGGGGGTCCATGGAGCAGTCCCTGGTTATAACACTGATGATGGGGGTCCATGGAGCAGTCCCTGGTTATAACACTGATGATGGGGGTCCATGGAGCAGTCCCTGGTTACAACACTGATGATGGGGGTCCATGGAGCAGTCCCTGGTTATAACACTGATGATGGGGGTCCATGGAGCAGACGTGTAACAGCTAAACTAGCTTATGATGAGGGCACATTATGCAAAGGAGAACTGGAGCAGCATGGGCTCTTGACCCACCATTTATACATGTTAACTCTTTAAGTGCCAAATTTTGGATTGAGTCAACAGCTTTCTCTGGAACTACAGGCATGCTGGTACAGTGGTGCCTGCTATTTAAGACCACCCTTAAAGCCAGAAAAAAGTCACATATGGCAGGTGGTCTTTCACTGCAGGTAAGCTTACAAAGAAATTAAAGGCCATTGTCTTGAAATGGCGGTCTTAAAAACTAGTGCGGTCTTTCACGAGAGGTGGTCTTTAGAGCAGGTACCACTGTACTTGAATGAAAGGTCTTTTTACGAGGAATTTGAATCTGGGATCCTAAAGATAATTCAGGCAATTTTCACTTTAGTAGATCGACTTTAGGCTTGATTGGCACTGAAAGAGTTAAAATAACTGCTTCTTTACTGCACAATACACACAACTGAGATAAAATCACAATACACACAACTGAGGTAAAGTCACAATACACACAACTGAGGTAAAATCACAATACACACAACTGAGGTAAAGTCACAATACACACAACTGAGGTAAAATCACAATACACACAACTGAGGTAAAATCACAATACACACAACTGAGATAAAATCACAATACACACAACTGAGGTAAAGTCACAATACACACAACTGAGGTAAAATCACAATACACACAACTGAGATAAAATCACAATACACACAACTGAGGTAAAGTCACAATACACACAACTGAGATAAAATCACAATACACACAACTGAGATAAAATCACAATGCACACAACTGAGATAAAATCACATTGATGAATATATGGAGAAAGGCATGTGATATCATAGAAATCAAAGTTGCAAATCATGATTGATAATTGAAATAAAAGGTAAGTGGATCAGTCTGAAAGCTATAGCACCCCGTAAACTCAAGACCCTCCTGTGATAACTATGACAGGTATAAGGGCATTCAGGCATTTTGGTATTTAGTTATTGTTAAATGTGCAATAAGTACATTTACATTTTGGGCCTTCCCACCAATATATGTATATATATTTTTTAAAAATTTAATGAGACCCATGTTTACGTTCAAATCATTAGGAAGCCCATTCCATAACTTAGCGCCCAAGAATCTCAAACTGTGGTGTCCAAATTTGACCGTTTTTGCGTCTGGCATGGTAAGTGAGGTGTTGCCATGAAGGAAACACTTCTATTGTTTAGGTTTAAACAGGTTGTGTAGGTAACTAGGTCCCAAGTGATATATTGATTGAGAAACTTGCAGTGCCAAACCTGTGAGCCTCTAGGTTGTCAGAGTACAGAGTTGGGCCTTGGCAAGCAGACCTTCAGATGTCTTTGTTTTCTTTGATTCTATTTGATTTCTGCTGTTGATGTTGAGAGCAGATGTTAGGGTTTGTTTTGGATTTTCTTTGTTTTGGCCTGATTTTCTGCACTACAAAAGTACCACACTAGGGGGCAATAATTGAAGTTGGACATAATATACATGTATGTCTTATATATGATGAGCTCCATTTTTTCGTCTAGGCAGTAACTCAGTCGGCACAATACATTTAGCTACCTTACAGCTTGTTTAGAAATTTCGCCGACATGCATGTCAACATTTAGTTTGTTGTCAATGGTGATGCCGCGAAGATCAACACTATCGTGAAAATACAAACTTGAGTCTAAAATTTCTAGTGAGGGGGCACCATTTGCCTCTGGGGAGGGTTGTGCCCGTCTCGGCCTCTTTAGACTTGGATCGATAGGAATTGTCTGGAATTTATTGGGATTGACTTGCTTGCAATTTGCATGGAACCACCCCGTACATTCTACAGTTTAAGTTTGGAGGGGCTCAAGCATAGCTAGCTTGTTGTTGTGTTTGCAGACAACTCTGTTATCAGAGAAATTGCAAGTTATTTTCTCCCAGTTCAGGAGATGCTCCTGATTTAACAATAGGAATTCAGGAGATTGTGGGGATGATGCCAGCCTCCCTCCCGACGTGAGACATTTTTGTAAATATGCAGTTAAAATGGTGCATTCTGGTGGTGAAAAATTCCAAAAATCAGCTGCAAGAAAAGGAATAGGAAAATGGATTTAAAATGCTGTTAGCGAAAGTCACTTAGCAGTTCATACACAAAAACATTGTCACAACACGTTCGATTTATGCACAATGTTAAGTTTTTTAATGGAAAAAATTAATAGATCTAATTCGGGTGTTTTTTGTTTCAAGATACGGGAGATCGGGAGACTGAAGAAAAGAATTTAAATTTTGGGAGATCTCCCAAAAATTCAGGAGTTTTAAAAATAAGCTCTGATATGATGTACATAGTTGTATAGACATTGGAGGAACAGAACAGAAGCTCTACTGGGACACACCATGTTATACCAGGCTCATCCGTGTTATAAGGGGCCTTGGGCTGTACCAGTTTGCAGTCTTTGAGTTTTTGTGTGGTATGGCAAGTCATGCTGCCCTGGCTATAAGACAATGTAGAAACCACTAACTGTATGTACAAGACCTGTATCCACTAGGTGTGGTGGAAGGCAATGCAGAACACACGGGGCAGTTGCTTTGGTCTGTCAAAAGTTCCATTAAGTGATAAAAAATCCTGTCATCCAGTATCTCAACAGACTGAAATGCACGGAATGAACTTGAATTTGAATATGTAAATTAGATTAGTCACACTGACTGTTTGCTTGCATCCTGGTTTATGCCCTGACAGTTGACAAGGTAACTATATTATGATACATTATGATACATCAGAAAATCACCAGAAGGATGATTTACTTCTCAGGAGAAAGGTCCTTTGGTGCAGTCTGCTCCTTTCTGTCAGGGCCAGCAGAGTTATGCTGAAGCCTTATTTGCACTGAACAACCTGAGTTTTCATACAAGGGCGTGTTCAGTATTGGAAAATATGTTCCTGTGAAATTGTGACGTCTGCAATGCAAGAAAAATCTCTAGCTTTAGTCAGTATTGTTTAGCCTGGAATACTCAATGCAAAATAGAGATTGTATGGCCTCAGAGGTGCATCTGACAGCATTCTTTTGCTCTTCCCTAACAACCAGCCACAGACGTTTACCATTTGGTTTCAGCAGGTTTCAAATGAGTGCTTGCTGACAAGTTTACAGTATATCAGGGACCTGTTTTTTTTTAATCAGGTTTTCCAAGTTCAGTCCAAACTACAACTTCTAAATCAGATCTTTGTTAATTGACTACACTGTGGGGCAGAAGGCTGTGGCCAGTGGTTATTGCATTGTCAGGCAAGGGCATGGTATATCATTGGTTATTGCATTGTCAGGCAAGGGCATGGTATATCATTGGTTATTGCATTGGCAGGCAAGGGCATGGTATATCATTGGTTATTGCATTGGCAGGCAAGGGCATGGTATATCATTGGTTATTGCATTGGCAGGCAAGGGCATGGCATATCATTGGTTATTGCATTGGCAGGCAAGGGCATGGTATATCATTGGTTATTGCATTGGCAGGCAAGGGCATGGTATATCATTGGTTATTGCATTGGCAGGCAAGGGCATGGTATATCATTGGTTATTGCATTGGCAGGCAAGGGCATGGTATATCATTGGTTATTGCATTGGCAGGCAAGGGCATGGTATATCATTGGTTATTGCATTGGCAGGCAAGGGCATGGTATATCATTGGTTATTGCGTTGGCAGGCAAGGGCATGGTATATCATTGGTTATTGCATTGGCAGGCAAGGGCATGGTATATCATTGGTTATTGCATTGGCAGGCAAGGGCATGGCATATCATTGGTTATTGCATTGGCAGGCAAGGGCATGGCATATCATTGGTTATTGCATTGCCTGGCAAGGGCATGGCATATCATTGGTTATTGCATTGGCAGGCAAGGGCATGGTATATCATTGGTTATTGCATTGGCAGGCAAGGGCATGGTATATCATTGGTTATTGCATTACCAGCCAAGTCATACTATATCATTGGTTATTGCATTGGCAGGTAAAACATGGTACAGTAGTACCTGCTGTATGCTTTCACCCCTTCTGCCAAGTCAAAGTGACCGCATACAGCAGGTGACTGCTCATTACAGGTGTGCAAATGTGGCCAACCTGTGGGAGCGCTTATCCGCTTAGCTGTCAGTTAGTTGCAACAACGTCTAAAGCATCATCACTGGCTGGCGTGGCACGGGGCTTATTAAATCCTCAGTGCTCAGGCTGACTGAACAACGTGCTGTTATGGAAAATACTGGCCCAAAAATACAATGTTATGAAAGTTACATACAAAATGTTGCCACATTGACTGTAGAGGTAGAAATTAACAGCTGATATGTGGAGCGTATTTTGCCTTCAAATTCTGTAGAAACTACGGAGAAATCGTAGAAGTGACAGGTCTTACACAAACACCTTTGGGCACAAATGTTGTGGTAACTATAGAAGATGAGGCAAAAGGAAATGGTAATAAAATTTTATTGGGATGAGACCTTTTTAAAGTCGTTCATTTGTCAACACCTGACCACTGCCACACAGGAAAATGCCCTTGCGGGATTGTCATTGCAAAAAGAAAAGAAAAAAATCACGATGATTGGTGCATTAAATGTTGTTGCTAGCAATTTAAATTTAAACCACTGTAAAATGGGTGACAACCAGCCGCTTTGGTGATATAAATCAACAGATTCCATCCTTATTTGTACCTGAAAATACGCTCGTGCTTTTTTGCGATCGCTTCACAAAACCATGTTGTCATGTTTACAGACATTGGTAATTTCCCTACACGGCCGGCAGGAAAAAAAAAGGAAAGAACTCTCATGATGCATCATGCATTAGGACAACATGGATGAATCCTCGCTGTTGCGAGTAAACATGTGCGAAGTTAAAGCAACAAAATTAACATTTTGAAGCATGATAACATACAAATTTCCCCCTAATATTAATCTAAAGACCTTTAAAGAACATATGCCAGACAGTGAGTGATATTACTGGGGTTTATATTTGATTTTACAACCGTTTCAAAGTTCGGTAAATTTACGCTTCCAGCATAAAAAATTGATGGGACGTCTGCATGCTGGTATTAAATCTTGCTTTGATTCCATTCGAAATGACTGCAAATTATCAGAGTGGCTGTTAACCACTGTTACTAATTAATGTATTCTTGTGTGACATAGTGTACAATTTGTTTACCATGAGTACCATGAGTGAACAAAATTATTTCAGCCACCTCTCCCTCTAAATTTTTTTTATTCCAACCTGGGCATGATAATACTTGAATGAAACCTCTTGTTATTGAGAGTTTGAATAAAACCCGTTTTATCTTAATAAATATGATAAATGTACATACATGTATTGGGACATGGCACTGAATGAGACAAAACAGAAGAGCATCATGGGAGAATTGGTGCTGCTGAAGCATTCTGATGTAGATGTCCTGCTTCCTGTTAATTGCATGCCTCAGAGCTGAGCCACAGGCATACCATAGGTATGCCTCAGAGCTGAGCCACAGGCATACACGGGTACGCATCAAAGCTGAGCCACAAGCATACCTTGGGTATGCCCCAGAGCTGAGCCAAAGGCTTGCCATAGGTATGCCCCAGAGCTGAGCCAAAGGCTTGCCATAGGTATGCCCCAGAGCTGAGCCACAGGCGTGCCATAGGTATGCCCCAGAGCTGAGCCACAGGCATGCCATAGGTATGCCCCAGAGCTGAGCCAAAGGCGTGCTATAGGTATGCCCCAGAGCTGAGCCACAGGCATGCCATAGGTATGCCCCAGAGCTGAGCCACAGGCATGCCATAGGTATGCCCCAGAGCTGAGCCACAGGCGTGCCATAGGTATGCCCCAGAGCTGAGCCACAGGCATGCCATAGGTATGCCCCAGAGCTGAGCCACAGGCATGCCCCAGAGCTGAGCCACAGGCATGCCATAGGTATGCCCCAGAGCTGAGCCACAGGCGTGCCATAGGTATGCCCCAGAGCTGAGCCACAGGCATGCCATTGGTATGCCCCAGAGCTGAGCCACAGGCGTGCCATAGGTATGCCCCAGAGCTGAGCCACACCATAGGTATGCCCCAGAGCTGAGCCAAAGGCGTGCCATAGGTGTGCCCCAGAGCTGAGCCACAGGCATGCCATAGGTATGCCCCAGAGCTGAGCCAAAGGCGTGCCATAGGTATGCCCCAGAGCTGAGCCACAGGCATGCCATAGGTATGCCCCAGAGCTGAGCCACAGGCATGCCATAGGTATGCCCCAGAGCTGAGCCACAGGCGTGCCATAGGTATGCCTCAGAGCTGAGCCACAGGCATGCCATAGGTATGCCCCAGAGCTGAGCCACAGGCATGCCCCAGAGCTGAGCCACAGGCATGCCATAGGTATGCCCCAGAGCTGAGCCACAGGCATGCCATAGGTATGCCCAAGAGCTGAGCCACAGGCGTGCCATAGGTATGCCCCAGAGCTGAGCCACAGGCATGCCATAGGTATGCCCCAGAGCTCAGCCACAGGCGTGCCATAGGTATGCCCCAGAGCTGAACCACAGGCATGCCACAGGTATGCCTCAGAGCTGAGCCACAGGCATACCACAGGTATGCCTCAGAGCTGAGCCACAGGCATACCACAGGTATGCCTCAGAGCTGAGCCACAGGCATACCACAGGTATGCCTCAGAGCTGAGCCACAGGCATGCCACAGGTATGCCTCAGAGCTGAGCCACAGGCATACCACAGGTATGCCTCAGAGCTGAGCCACAGGCATGCCACAGGTATGCCTCAGAGCTGAGCCACAGGCATACCACAGGTATGCCTCAGAGCTGAGCCACAGGCATACCTTAGGTGTGCTTCAGAGCTGAGAGTAAAATATGTTTTACCTCTACTAGCAGGTATGCCATAGGTATGCCCCAGAGCTGAACCACAGGCACGCCACAGGTACAGTATTGGTGTTCAGGTCATTCAGACTTTTCGTTTTTAGTCTCCTAACATTGTTGTTGGTTTTTATGAGAGTGGAGTGGGCGTACGCATACTGGAAGCAAACATATCCCTGTGTGATGCAAAGTAAAGTAATGTCACACGAGGCATAATTTGTGGGAGAGTCAGACTGAGGAAAAAAGAGAGATGGCGCGGGTGCTGCCAGGCAGTGGCATTGCCGGGCATCCAGACTGTAGTCAAATGTCCTAATGAGTTTTCATCTCATACACTTCCAATGCATTCAGGACGTGCTGCGCGTACTGCCCGCCATACTATGGTATGACGACTGGCAAGATTTTGTGTACGTGCTTGATAATTAAGCATCCCCCGGATATATTATTTTCATTACTATTACGCAATGTAATGTAAGTTGGAATATATGTACGAGTCATTATTTTAATATGCAGAAAGCTGTTTGTTGGACCAGACCCTGGGAGGTCCTGGCAGTCACTGGAGAGAAACGTATCACAGTGAAACCCTCTGCCAAGGCCAGTGTTGACTGGAAACACCAGCAATGTTACATCTCCCTTGCATCATCCCAGACTGTGGTGTCCACTTTGAATTATCTGCCATCTGAAGCCATATTCTCATGGGCTATGGGGTGGTCTGACAGGAGACTGTTTCGATAAGTTCCCTGTGAGCCAGGTCAGCCCTTGATAAAATGTGTCAAAATCTGCTGGTGATTCAATATGCTTGTTTAATACAAAGAGAAACTTAACAAACCTAATTCTGTAAACCCATGTACCGTTTGAACACTATCAAGTCCGATATTCTAAGAGCAAAGTCCTATTCCGTACCATTCACTGAAAAACTGTATTGTTCTAAATCATAATAGCAAATTAATTTATAAAAGGAACAAATTATATTCATAACATGTGAAATTTAGAAGAAAGTTTTAGGCATTATTAGCCTTTAAAAAATCAGGTCATCAGCGGGGAACTAGCGCAAGACTTGTTTTGGTGCCATTCATCCCCGGACAAGTCATTCTGCAAACTGGCGACACCATGTTTGCATTTCCAATACAAACATCCCAAGCTGATGTATTACGGAATAAAGCGAATATGATGTTCCTTTGTGTCATTATGTTCAGGTTGCTACAAATTATATGTTACATAACGTTGAATAGGATCCCTGTTATAATTAGCAGGTGCAAGTTTTTGAGTGGTTTTTACCCCTCAGCCTTCTAGGCTGGAGGGGTATTGTCTTCATCTACACCTCCCTCTGTCCATGCCTTGTTAACGCCATATCTTAAAATTACTCACTTTACAGAGACCAAATTTGTATCACCAGGGGTCATTGTGGTGCTTCAGATGCCTGTTGAAAAGTAGGTCACTAAGTCATATATTTAGGTCACAGTACTACTTTAAAGAAAAAACAGCTTTAACACAATATCTACAAAATATTGAATGTAGCTTCATCAATTACTTGTGACAGTTGGTCCTAAAGATGTCTCAGAAGCCTATCAAAACTAGGTCACTGGGTCACATATTAGGGATCATGTACAAAAATAACCTTTCCAAGATTCCAAAAAAACAATGAAATGTGATTACCCCCCCCCCCTTCCAAAATCACCAATTTCTTGGAAAGTCCACCTTCAACCTTTCAGTATACACGTCTACAAGGGAGGCTTAGAGAAAGTGTTTTATAAGATTCATTGGGTAATGATGATCCCTGGGACTTTTCAAGATATATCTATTACATTGGAAGTAGTGAACGAAAACACATTTATGGATCATTTCACGTTCATTATTTTTTTTTAAATTCTTACATTTATAATACATTACAAACTACTGATCTTTATCACATTTATCACAATTCATCACAGATGCTAATTGCAGGGACAGGCATTTCCCGTATTTAAAAAATACACATTCTGTCCACACTGTTTACAAAATTTTGCAATTTAGTGTGAGTGGTAATTTTGTAGAAATGGGTTCCCTTCAAGCGCGCTTCAAATCATTAATTTTTTGACAAATAATTGCATTCACTTTCGTTTTTTTCTGTGCCTGCGGTTGCACTCAAATTACATTTGCTTTGTTTGTACACATGGTTCATAAAACAGCATCGTAGCAGCCAGATTTGCTGCTTTTATGATGCCCAACATCCTGTCACCAATGGCATGGTTTTGAGACCCAGGCGGAAGTCCAGGTGGAAATGATCGTTTGGGAAATTGCCGTGCTTCTATTGGTCCGCGTGACTAATCATCAGCATAAATTATTATTAGATCATATGACGATCTGACTACATCACCATCAGCCAATAGAAACGATTGTTTGAATAACATTTAGAACTTTTGAAACAGCGATGTTTGGCATAAATTAACCACATTGCAGTCACAGTTAGCCAACGAGAAAGCATTTTACTGACACAGTCGAAGTTCTGAGCTTCCCAATGATCCAAACGTGGCGTTTATCGCAAGTGATCCAGTCCTACGGAGACCACAAAGAAATGTAATTTTACCGCTGTTTTTACATTGTTTTGCCTTTTTTTCAACCGTTAAAGTACAAAATGTGGATCCTATAAGGTACATTAGTCATCATTTTAAGTAAACTTAATATTTTATGTGGCAGTAAGATGTCGACTTAAAAAATACTGGAACACTTTGTTAATCGTGTATTACACTTGATTGTCAAAACGCTTATTTAAAGCGTACCTGGAAAACCCCCCATCGGGACAATGTGTCTGTGTTTGTATTTTTACTCGCTAGATGTCGTACTAAGAAAGATACTGCTACTGTAAAATAACAGTGCTAATGTTATGGCTTTCCAGAAAATTGGTGAAATTCTGATCTTCCGTTTGACCCCCTCCCCCATTCCGAGGATTTCTTGGAATTTTGGAAAGTTTTTTTTGTAAATGATCCCTTAGGTCCCAGTGCTGCATTGAAGAAAAATGGCTGTACCATGATATCTTCAAATATTAATTTTCTCATTGTAGCTGGACCAATTATTCATGCCAATTGGTGCTTAGGATGCCTCAGACACCTAGTGAAAACTAGGTCGCAGGGTCACATATTTAGGTCACAGTGCTCCATTGAAGAAAAATGGTCTTGCCATGATGTCTCTGCTCAATGCATTTGCATCCAAGGTTTGTCATTAGGTCAAACAGAAGTAGCCATGACCTACTGGAGGGGTATTGTCATCACCTACACGTCTGTCCGTACGTCCTGGCCGAGGGGTTTTCGGCCACTGATTGGTTTGTAGTTTGTTTTGTTTTAACCTCTGCTGAACACAGGTTGTAGAACTTATGCAATCACTCATGTCTGTTTGTGTGTCCATCATTCCTTCCATCTGTCCAGGCCTTAAACATTTGGCTTGCAAGTGTGATACAGTCTATAGTTTTCAAGATAGCCCTATATAACTTTCAGGACTTATTGAGTGTATGTAAATCTAGGTTGAGTGCAATATTGATGGCACCACCTACAGTATTATGTGACGTATGGGTCAAAATGTGAGATTCTTGTGAGCGCTCTGTCATCGTTTATGGTTAAAGATCTTCATGAAATTTTGTGGTATTGTGCAGGAGGTCAAAATCTCAGTTACTGATGATACTAGTGGTGGCACCTATAATTTAATGGAAATTAGAGCGCTAATGTTTTTCAAAATATAAAATTCTATATCTTGAAAATGCAGTTAGGTTAGACTTGCCAACTCTATAGGATATATACATCTTGTCCAATGCTAAGATGTTATGTATCAGTGACCTTGACCTATTTTTGGGAAGTCACTAGGCCTATAAAGTTGAAAGAGGTGATTTTGTAATGGCAGGTTGCAGCTTGGACATCAATGGCAAAGACAATTGAGCCCCCAGATCAAAATTGCAGTCGATTACATTGTATGTAAAACTCTACTTGGTGACCCACTTTTTTGGTCACTTTGACCCAATGATTGTGACCCTAACCTATTTTTCAAGGTCATTAGGCACTTAAGAAAAGGAAATTTTATTTAATATCTTGAAAAAGAGTAAGGAAAATGATGCTAAATGTATCACAAGTGTGTATCAATGTGGAAGTTTGATATTGCATAACATGGATGACCTTGATTAATTTTTCAAGGTCATGGGGGTACATTTCAGGAAATGATTTTTTGGTGATGGTGGTCAGCAGAGGATTAGGCCCATTAGCCTTTTGTTTTAAGTTGAGATTATTACTAAAATATATATAAGGGAAGATTATAATATTTTTAATTTTTTGCTCAGATGATACTATTATGTTTTATTGGTCATACTCGAAAGATGTTTATCAGTAATTTTTCACTGTTTTTACATTAGTACTAACAGAATGGTGGGAGGAGTACTTGTAAGAGGTCTGGAAGTTTTCACCATGATAAGAAAATGGCAGGAATTTTGACCAAACTTTAATTGGGTTTTGTTGTGATTTACAGTTCAGATTGTTTTGTAAGTACCAATTTAGACAGATGTGGGTATTGTGGGAGGGAAGGAAGGGTTAATGAAATTGAGAGCTGATAGCACTGATTAAAGAAGGATGTTGCTGCATCTCATACTCACATTTAACGTTTCAAAGCATTTGCTACAGTACAGCGGAACCCCTTTCTAAGACCCCTTCTACTGCCAGCAAACTGGTCTTACAGTAAAGGTGGTCGTTATACACAGGTAAATTTATTAGGCAAATGGACTGTAATATGTTAACCCTGTGGGTCCTAACAGCCCATATATCAGCTCTAAATACATCCAGTTACAAATTGCGTAGTGTCCAGAGCGTTAAATAGGCGTGGTCTGTCACCACAGGTGGCAGCACTGTGTACACAGATAGAAGATGTTTAAATTTAATATGAAGGGAGCATCCAGAACATAGACACACCCAGCCTGACTAAACTTCTGATAGCATTTTTATGTTTAACACTTTCTCCACCAAGTCATTAACAAGTCCGGGCTGGGATAGACAACACACAGGCAACACAAACGCTTTCTGATTTTTTTTTTTTTGACTCTAACCTGTACCGGTTGGGATTTCTGTTGACTCTTTCTATTCCAAATTTGGGACTGAGTCAACAGTTTGTACACAGTGTGTACCAAGAAAAGCTGTTGACCTAGGGTATTCTTTCTGGAACTATAGGCGTGCTGGCACTTGAATGAAAGGTCTTTTACAATGAATACAAATCTGGGATCCTAATTATAATTCAGACTTGTTTGACTTCAGTAGAGTGACTTAAGTTGTGATTGGTACTGCAAGAGTCAATTGAGTGAAAATGCTTTTTGAGACAAATTTAAAAATACTTTTGACTGAGTTCCACATTTTATTCCATGTGGTTCTTGCAAGTTGCCTTTTATTGAAACTTGAGCTTTTTGTGCCTAAAGGCCAATCACAAACAATACGATGTGATACCGTCAGACAATACGATGTGATACCATTGTCTCATACTTAAGTGTCAATAAGCTGCTGTTGATGATCCAGTGTCATAAATACTGCCTTCTTGATTTAATCAAGGTGCCCATGTGTCAACCACCTCCCTTGACACGCTCCTTGTAGCCAGAATGTGCTCAAGAATGGTGTTGACTGAGACCCTGGAGAGTTAATCTGTGGAAATGATGGATAAAGTGGCAGTGTACTGCAGTACGTGTAGTACTGATATAACTCAAAATGAGGCCATAGTCCATTACACAGTCACATCCAATATGTGCATGTTGCACATGCATGATGGAAAAAGGGGTAGGCTTAAAAGTTCTATTAAAAAGAGGTAGGCCTAATGGTTTTATTGAAAAATGGGAAGGCCTATTGGTTTTATTGAAAAATGGTATGGCCTATTGGTTTTATTCCTCTGCGCAATGTCAAGTGCCATCTTGGTGGCCTTATAATAGACAACACCCAAAAATTGAACCCAGTAAATTTTTGGGAAAGGTTAAATGAATTAAAATATTGAAGAAAAAGGGCATGCATGTAGTGGTTTTACTTCATGCATGTAGTGGTTTTACTTCATGCATATAGTGGTTTTACTTCATGCGTATAGTGGTTTTACTTCATGCATATAGTGGTTTTACTTCATGCGTATAGTGGTTTTACTTCATTCGTATAGTGGTTTTACTTCATTCGTATAGTGGTTTTACTTCATGTGTATAGTGGTTTTACTTCATGCGTATAGTGGTTTTACTTCATGCGTATAGTGGTTTTACTTCATGCGTTTGGTGGTTTCATTTCATGTGCATAGTGGTTTTATTTCATCGGTATGGTGGTTTTACTTCATGTATATGGTGGTTTTATTTTATTTGTACGGTTTTTTATTTCATCAATACCTGTACTGTATTGTAATTCTTAAGGCCTCTTTTCCATTAAGCAGCCTTCCCATTTTGCCGACTCAGCAGTTACAGAAGAATCTTATCATCCCTTGTTTGTGTGCCAGGCACGTCCACAATGTTAACTGACCTGGCCTGGTTTGTTCATCTCAACTGGGAGACTTATGGCATAATATCAATAAAATTATAATAAAGTATTGGATAATTATAGGTATTGTCCTGATCGGGGGGGGGGGGGGGGTGCACTTAGGGGGTAGGGCACTTAATGGGGATAATAGGGTACAGTGGTCCCCCTCTTATAAGGACCCCCTGTAGACAGGCCACTCCCTCTACAAAGGCCACTTCTTCATGCAGGGACTGTGGCATTTTCATGGTATTTTACCCCTCAAGGGAAGCCACCCATGTCATAAGGGCACTTTTCTAGTGCATTGGGGGTGGCCTAATATAAGAGGGAGGCCACTGTAATGTAAACTTGTTTACATTTACCTTTAATTATATAAAAATAAAACTGTATATTCAAAGCACAGATCTAAACTTCTGGCTCATGTCAAAATTCTGTTAGCACTTGGACACTAATGTAGGAGCAGTAAGGTGTCTGCTTACATCTATCAGGTGACTTTAGATTTAAATGGCATGTAGGCTATTAAATGAAGTGTCAATCTTTATGCAGGCTTCAGTGGATTCTTTATATAACTGTACAACCATTTATATTCCTGGGCTAAAAATTTCGCCAATACAGTCCAAATCAGAATTTCAAGAGTTTTGTTTTCTCAATTTATACAGGCTTTCATTCCACATTCAACCTACTACAATTACATGGGAATATTTACCCCTCGTAAAAATCTATGATTATACAGCATATAACCGATTGTGTGACCCGCAGTAAATTCTGAAAAAACTACATGGTAAGTTTACTTGACTTGGATAAGGATGCAGAGCTGACTTGGCTGTGTCTGCAGGGACAAACATTGGAAAATTAAGAGAAATTTTGATTTTGTTAATTTAATTATTATGCATCCCCCATAAGGGGGGGTGCATATAGTGTTTAGTCCCGTCGCCTGCCGCCACTGCTGCATCTTAAAATGGGTATGATTGAAGTCAATCAAACTTTGTCATCATTTTCCTTTACCTTAAATTTGCGTGGAGGTGACCTTGAGGTAAAAGGTCAAGGCCAAACTTTCTGCAGAAAAATGGTAGCCCTCATATCTGGTGAGAGGTGCCTGTGCAGGGGATGCATAATGTTTTTCGCACAAAAAACTCGCCTCTAGTTATCAATGTTTCTATATTTTGTAGAAGACCAGGGATGTCTGTCACATGTTTAATGTGTACATTTATTAAGACTCATCAAGTTACCCACATAAACCAGGACCTTAAGCAGTGAACAATGTGCGACACCGTAACCTTATCATCTGCTTGGTAAGGTTTCAAATTTGTTCTCTTAAATAAATAAGTAGATATAGCAAGGTTTCGAGTTTGGTGTCTCTTAAATAAATGAATACATAGACATGTAAGTAAGGGATGGTTCAACATTTTCATCATTTTTGAATTAGTACTTACAGTACGCAAGGGGGGAGGGGGTTAAACGGGTCTGTACACTTTCACAGGATATGGAAAATGATGGTCAATTTTTTGGCCTGTTTTGTCGAAGTTTGATATGATTTGGGGGGGGGGGAAATCATCATTTTAAAGTACTAATTTGGGGGGAGGGAGGGGGGTCATGAAATTTAGTACTCTAAGTACTAATTCAAAAATGATGATAATGTTGAACTATCCCTAAGTAAATAAATTGGAAACGAAATGAAATAAAATTGTAATAATAAAAAAAAAAAAAGTCTCTTACAACAAAAACTATACAAGTGTCAGGTGGGTGGGAGGGTGAGGGGTGCTGAAAATTGAGACCAACATGCACTGTTAGACATTAGGATAATGTTTCACTTGTCAACAGGCAGACTTTTGTTGAGGTGGGCTTCTTCTAATTGAAATGAATATAAAATGTGAACAGATATAACCTAGCAGCTTGACTTGTCCATCATAGCATTTACATGTCTCATTTCAAACACTGACAAGTTCTTGAGACAATCATTTTTGTCACCTTTATACGTCGCTGGTCAGAGGGAGCCAGTGGTGTTCCGTGGTGTGGGCTGTGGTTATAGTGCCTGTGTCATGGAGAGCTGTTGTTCCGTGGTGTGGGTTGTGGTTATAGTGCCTGTGTCATGGAGAGCTGTTCCTCCGTGGTGTGGGTTGTGGTTATAGCGCCTGTGTCATGGAGAGCTGTTGTTCCTTGGTGTGGGTTGTGGTTATAGCGCCTGTGTCATGGAGAGCTGTTGTTCCTTGGTGTGGGTTGTGGTTATAGCGCCTGTGTCATGGAGAGCTATTGTTCCTTGGTGTGGGTTGTGGTTATAGTGCCTGTGTCATGGAGAGCTATTGTTCCTTGGTGTGGGTTGTGGTTATAGCACCTGTGTCATGGAGAGCTGTTGTTTCTTGGCATGGGCTGTGGTTATAGCGCCTGTGTCATGGAGAGCTATTGTTCCTTGGTGTGGGTTGTGGTTATAGCGCCTGTGTCTTGGAGAGCTGTTGTTCCTTGGTGTGGGTTGTGGTTATAGCCTCTGTGTCATAGAGAGCTATTGTTCCTTGGTGTGGGTTGTGGTTATAGCGCCTGTGTCATGGAGAGCTGTCCACTGGGAGCTGGCTGGCCTTATGTTTTAATTTTGATCCAAAATTTGTTATCAGATCAAAATGGTTTGTTAATATAGCCACAATATATAAGTGTGCACCTGCTGGCTAGCAAATTGTCCACAGATTCTTTGAAAAAGGAAGGGACAGTTTCTGAGCTGAGTGGAATAAAAGTTTCTGGAAGATCATGAATTTTTCCTGAAAAGTTAGAAAAAAGAATTAAAAATGAGAGGCATATATATGGATATGTCCTTTTTAGGCTGGAAATAAGTGAGAGAATATGGCACTTGAGGCAGCAAATACGCAGTTTGAAACCTCATTTTAAAAGGTGATGGCAGAAGCCAAAAAGCTTTGGACACAGACTTGATTGAAAGTATAGGATAGAAACAGCAGACATAAAAGCAAGAGAAATGGTGTTTGTGGAGAGAGGGAGACGGTGTCTGTTCTCATGCAGGGGAGAGAATGGCCATAAAGAAAGTGGCGGGTTCTGTTTGTCCTGGGTTATCAATCAGCGATGGTCATGGAGGATACTCTGCTGGGCCCTAGGAATCTTGCAGCTGATTCCCAACATCCGCACTGTGTTGCCCTTGAAAAATGAGCCCAGTTAAACACAGAGGTCTATCCAAACTGGACTTCCACAGCCGAGAAATGACTATTGAAGGTAGTGGAGTGGACATAACCACTTGATGGGTAACTGTTTGCAAAGCTATTTGCCAGTGTTTGCCTGACACAGTGTTCCATCTGGTCACTGGCTGAAGCTGGCTGCCTCAGGCCTGGCAGTTGAGGGTTTGGTAAGAAAAGCTCAAGACAGACTTGTACAATTGTAACTTGTACAAACTGTTGGCATAGAAGTATTCATGTTCTTGGCTGCCACGCATGTTGAGCCAAAGTGTTGGTTATAGGGCAGCATTCCAAGTCATTTCCAGAAAAAGTACACTGAACTTGAAATCAGCCCAAAAATTGTTTGCAGAAAAATGAAATAGACAGAGAACATTCTTTTAATGTGTGGAAGGTTCATTGAATAATTTACGTGCCTGTTCCATTCTCAGCACCAACTTTTAGTGAGCAGTTTTAAGGAGATGAATTGTGGTAACATTACTTCTTCCCTTTAGTACCAGAGGGGTCCCATAGTACCAGAGGGGTCCCATAGCACCAGAGGGGTCCCATAGTACCATATGAATCCCATAGTACCATAGGGATCCCATACTACCATAGGGATCCCATAGTACCATGTAGGGGCCCATAGTGCCACAGGGTCCCTAGTCCCACAAGGGTCGAAATTTGCAGTAGCATTGGTGACATTTGCTGCCAACGTTTATGATCTGCTACCTATATTTGTTGTGCGGTAGCAAACCTTTGCTACCAAAATTTGGCTGGTGAAATTCACAAATTTAGCTCTCCAGTTTCTGTCAAAAGTGCCTAATAATACACCAATTTGCATGCTTGATTTAAAAGTTTTCCGGGGGGGGGGGGGCATACCCCAGCACCCCACCCTCACCCCCGTGCACTTTGCGCCCTGTGGGCACTTGCCAAGCCCTCATGATTTGCTACTCAATTCTCAGATTTGCTACCAAAAATTAAACGTGGTAGCAAACCCTTGCAACTAGTTAAAATCATTTAATTTCTACCCCTGGTCCCATATGGGTCCCATAGTACCATAAGGGTCCCATGGTACTATAGAGATCCCATAGTACCATGTAGGGGCCCCGTACTGCCATAGGGTCTGTAGTACCATAGGGGTCCCATAGTACCATAGGGGTCCCATAGTACCATAGGGTCCCATAGAACCATACTGATCCCATAGTATCATGCAGGGTCCCAAAGTACCATGTAGGGGTCCCATAGTCCCATAGGGGTCCCATATTACCATATGGATCCCATGGTACAGTAGGGTCCCATAGTACCATATGGGTTCCATAGTACCATAGGGATCCCATAGAACCACGTATGGGTCCCATAGTACCATTGTGGTCCTATAGTACCACATATGGGTCCTGTAGTACCACATATGGGTCCCATAGTACCACGTATGGGTCCCGTAGTACCACGTATGGGTCCCATAGTACCATGTAGGGGGCCCATAGTCTCATAGGGGTCCCATAGTACCACAGGGGCCCCATAGTACCATAGCGTTCTTTGGGAAACTATCACAAGGACATGCCCATGTGGTCACATAAAGCAGGCAGCTTCCTAATGAAGGTAAAATAAGTCAGGCAGGTCTTGGGGATAAGACGGGTCCATTTTACTACAGCATCTTACCAGTGTCGTAAAGCATGAGATAGAAGGTGGTTCTACAGTGAAACCTCATCAAAGACACACTCTGTTCCCTGTAAAATGTGTCGTGTATTTGATATGTCGTATAAACAAGTCAAATAGTAACAAAAATCAAATCGTAAGTCTCACAAATGTTGTGGTATATCTGAGTGTTATTTTAAAGAGGTTTCACTGCATTTAGAAAGAGAAAATTTCTTTGCCATGGTTTCAAAGACCTGTAATTAGCAATGGGAGATACAGACTTGTCAAGGGCATCACTTGGCACTGAGTTAATATATGCAAACGATGTTCATATGGCATATGGATATTGTGGGGGAGGGGGGGGTACTTTTTGGTGTAAGTTGAACATCTTGCCTAGTGGTGAGATCAACAGGATAAACTTTTCTCCAGACTTTAACCCTTGAAGCATTGATTTAAGACTAAGTCAACAGCTTTCCGCAGGACCTTTGCGCAATGCGCTTAAGTGTCCTGAGGAAAGCTGTTGCCTAAGACTACTTTTGCTTTAAACAAGGCTTGCTGGTATTTGAATGAAATTTATCTTCATGAGGAGTTTTATTCTTTTAACCATTATATGTTTAATGGTAATGAGAAAATGGCTATAGCAGTGATTAGCACTGGCGGTCTCAGGTGTCCTTTGGGTGTTTTGCACCTCAGCTAATGACCAGTAAACAAAGGCTTTTAGCTACTTCAATGTAGGACCACAAGAGAAACAGTGAGATCTTGTGGCAGATGTTTGTACAGTCCAAGTACAAATTTATAAATGAAATATAAATACGGAAGCCCTCTGACAAGGCTTAAGCGTTACTGAACCGTTACAGCTTTGTAGGAACTGTAGGTCATTTTTCATGAAAATTGATATTTTCACATTTGTCTGTAATTTATATCCAAATATTTAGAGCCATGCTGAATTACAAAAAATGGAGCTTTGTTCAGGCAACATTTTAATCAGGATCTAATTGACCTTTAAAGTGCTGATCTAAGACTAAGTTGACAGCTCTCCTTGGGACACTTTGTGCACAATGCAGGCAAAGTGTCCCAAAGAAAGCTGTTGCCTAAGACTACTTTTTGCTTTAGACTAGGCTTGGGGGTATTTGAATAAAAGGTATCTTCATGAGGAATTTGAATCTTTTGACCATTGTATGTTTAGGTAATGACAAAAGAAGTATAACAGTAATAAGCACTTTGAGGGTAAAGACAATAGAATGGGCCACAGTGAGGCACTTGTCTGCCACATATCATATTGTAGTCTGTGTGACAGGCTGTCACTTGGACCCACAGCAACCAAATTGTTTGTGTAATTGACACTACTTTGTCAGTGGGTAGACAGCATGATGAAATCCTTCTTTGCACACAGCCGTTCAAGATGTCTGCTGACAGGACATCATTGTAGCAGATAATTCAAGATGTCTGCTGACAGGACATCATTGTAACAGATAATTTAAGATGTCTGCTCACAGGACATCATTGTAGCAGATAATTCAAGATGTCTGCTGACAGGACATCATTGTGGCAGATGATTCAAGATGTCTGCTCACAGGACATCATTGTAGCAGATAATTCAAGATGTCTGCTGACAGGACATCATTGTAGCAGAAAATTCAAGATGTCTGCTGACAGGACATCATTGTAGCAGATAATTCAAGATGTCTGCTGACAGGACATCATTGTAGCAGATAATTCAAGATGTCTGCTGACAGGACATCATTGTAGCAGATAATTCAAGATGTCTGCTGACAGGACATCATTGTAGCAGATAATTCAAGATGTCTGCTGACAGGACATCATTGTAGCAGATAATTCAAGATGTCTGCTGACAGGACATCATTGTAGCAGATAATAAGAGTAGATCAAGTGGCTTTCTGCACTAGGGCATCAGTTGTTTATACCAGTGTACTGGAAGTTTTGTAATTTTTTGTACTTTGAACTGGTAATTATGGATCACCAAAGGCGAGTCCCCTATAGTGATTGCAGGTTCCGTGCATCCGTCCGTCCGTCTGGATCATTTCTGCATGATAACTTGAAAAGTTTTTGAGCTAGGGCTTTCATATTGCACAGGATTTAGTCCTCTATAAGGGCTAGGATAAGTTTAAAGATGGGTGACCTTGACCCAATCCCCAAGATCACAGAGCGACATTAGAGAATTTTGTGTCTGCATAATAACTTAAGAAGTTTTTGAGCTAGCACTTTAATATTGGACAGTGTTATTGTTGTCATTAAGGGCTAGGTCAAGTTTAAAGTTGGGTGACCGTGACCCAATTTCCAAGGTCACAGAGCCACATTAGTGAATTTGGTGTCCGCGTGATAACTTGTGAAGCTTCTGAGGTAGGGCCTTGATATTGCACAAGATTATAGCCCACTGTAAGGGCTAATCAAGGTCGAAGATGGGTGACCTTGACCCAATTCTGAAGGGCACAGGGCCACATTAGTGAATATGGTGTTGGCATGATTTCTGCGTGATAATTTGAGAAATTTTTGAGCTAGGGTTTCCATATTGCACATCATTAGTTTTCTATTAGACCAAGGTGAAGTACAAACATGAGTGACCTGTGCATCCCTCTGTTCAGATCCATTACGCATGACAACATGAGAAGTTTTTGAGCTGGGGCTTTCATATTGCACAGGATTTCAAGACAGTTTTAACAATGAGAGGCCTCAGAATGTCTTCCCAGATAAAAGACTTTGTTTAGGGTCAAGTGAAAAATTTTCAGAGTAAATTTTGTCCTTCAGTCTGATGTCAAATGGAAATGTATTTTCAAGTATTACACTTTTCCAAGTTGAACTGATCATAAGCGGCTGTGGTCCAGTGTTATGTGCTTCCAGGTATTGACTGATTTCATCATTCGTGAAAAACAGTTTGAATCAGAATTGTAGATAACATATCTAGTTAATATGGTGCAGAACAACAACTTGCAGTGGCATGGGTTAGGAACACATGGCCCATCCATGTCCAAGCAGGAAAGGTATTGATTCAGACTTGGTCTTATGTCAAAGGGGATGTTTCATTGGCAGCATCGTTGTACATTTGGAAGAGCAGTTTTTTGGAGAAGGATCACTTTTTCTACGCAATAAAAGCAAAAGTGGAGAAAATATATAGCACTAATTCAACAGATCTGAAAAAATAAATGCTAAAGTTAGGTGCTGGAAAAAGCAAAATATGTTCACTTGAAAGTAATACTGGTACAGTTTGTTGAAATGTTGAAAGCAGTGACTTTTTTCCTCCCCAAGTGAAATGTGTCAAAGAAAATGTGTCTCTGTCAAGACAGGTGGTCTGTCAATACAGGTGGTCTGTCAAGACAAGTAGTCTGTTACCAGAATTAAAAATCAGCTTGAAAGTAGTACGTATAGTATATTTGAAAGGTAGACTTTCAAGGCAGATCGTGTCTTTTTGGAGAGCTCTCAAGAGAGTTTTTACTTTTCATTTCATGTGTGTAGCCTGATGGATTGAAAATTTGATTTGTTCCGTCTACGTCTGACTATAGTCTCAAATTGTGTTTCTCAGACAGACGCAAAACATATAAAAATGTGTAAAAGGCATAACAAAAAAGTTGAGAGGATATCAAAAGTAGCTCGATCCCCACAAAATGATTCATCGTAATTTGTTGAACACGTATTATTCTCTATTGTCCACTCTTCACTTTTTCAGTTTTCAGTGACGATAATATTTGTATGCATGCTTTGAGTCTACAGAACACATTTTAGTGTGCAGTGGGTGTGAATACCACCAGAAAATGCATGCCATTGTCATGTTTCTGTGTGCCAGTAACAATATTGTATAGCCAATACTTGGATGTGGAGAGCCTGTCATACATGGTGTGAATTGCTTTATTTTTGCGTGTTCAAAATTTCGCTGTTTTTGTATTTTTGACATTTCACTGTAGTTTTAATTTCATTATTTCGGACATAATTTTTATTCATACAATGTCAAAAAAACTATTTCATGCTTTTATTTTCATGGTTTTTTGCCATCAGTGAAATAGCAAAAATAAGAATACAGCAAAATTAAAGCAGTTTACAGTACAAACAGAGATAAAATGGATTAAGTCTGACCGTGTGTGTACTCTGTATGGGGGGGCTGCCCTATAGAGAAAGTCCAAAAGTAGTTTCTCTGAACAGGTGGTCTTTATTTTGTAGCTTGATACCATTAAAAAAATTAAAGGGCATAATTTTTTTCAAGGTGTATGGGTGTTGGCATGCCTCTGTCAACAAATTGTCTCATAGGACAAATTTTACTGCATACAATAATCATATTGTCTCTCAGGAACACAAACTGAGCTTTGAAAACGGGACAACAGAGGTTAGATTGTACTTATTATGTTTCCTAGAAAGTTTCTACTTCAGATGCAACTTTACTCTGACAAGCATTGTCATGTTTCACAAACATTTAAAGCAGGTTAAGCAGGCTAAGATGAAGTCAGTAATGTCCCCCCCCCCCCCCCAACCACTGACTGGGCACAGGAAAGCTTTGAATTGATGATATATTTTTCTTTACCAAAAAAAAAAAAAGAAAAAGAAGCAGATGATTTGATGACATCTGATGCTTTCTGGTAATAACCCCTTCGCTTTCTGGTAATTACCCCTTGGCTTGTTGGTAATTGCCCCCTGGGCCTTGTTGGCTGACAGGGTATTGGAGCCTTCATGTCTGTGTATGCATGTGTCCGTCTGTCTGTCACCCTTGTGGATGCAGCATCCTTTGAACATATTGATGTACTATCATGGCACTTGTATTGAAAAACATCTCATTGGAAACTTTGCTAATTTTGTCATTCAGTGACCATCACCTATTTTCAAGGTCACAAGGGGTCATATTTTTACCATTGCAGACACAATAACTTTGTAAGAAAGTGAGTTCTGTTGTGAAACTTGTGCAGTAAATTGAAAGTATCTCATTAGGCACTTTACTGTGTTTGACTTTCAGCAACCTTGACTAAATTTCAAGGTCACCAGGGCTTATTATATTTTTACTCTTGCGGGCACAGTAGCCACGGAACAAATTGAGCTCCTATCAAGAAACTATAGCAACATCTCATTGGAAGTTTGGCTGAGTTTGACCTTGACCTATTCTCAAGGTCACGAGGAGTCATCTCAGGCCAAGGGGATCTTAAGATTGTTCCCACCGTTATAGTTTTTTATGGGAAAAAGTTGCATGTTGACACATCAGCCTTGAGTCTTAGGATTAATCCTGCAACATTTCCAAGCAGAATGTGATCTGTGCATGATGAATGTTCAGAGTTACCTCATAGTGTGATATTGAAACTGCAAGTGACGAGGACACACATGTGAGAGTGTAACACAAAGACAGTACTTAACAGTACTTGAAATTGTGGTGGTGCATTTAAAAGGTGTCCCATGTTGAGGTAGATCTGCTTTTAGAAAGTGTTTCATGCTGAAAACAGGCTGCTTTAAACCAAGACCAAGAACAGCATCCACTTGAGTGTCCCCCTTATGATGTGCTAATGTTATGTATCAGTGATAACACGCCAGATTTACTGTGGAGTCCTACCAAACAAAGACATGTCTGGATCACAGTGTGCTTTATCTTTGCACATGTTATCAGCAAAGTGATTAGCAGTTGCCCATGGCGTTAATTGCCCATGCTGGCCACAAGCAAAGTGAAATACTTGTGGTTTTACATCACAGTACAAACCTTGCTTCATTTGCTTTTGTAGTAGCTAAAATATGACTTGCTTGCAATACAAACTGATATCAGACCAGTTATGATGGACCATGCTAGCAATACAACCTGATATCATACCAGTTATGATGGACTATGCTAGCAATACAAACTGATATCAGACCAGTTATGATGGACTATGCTAGCAATACAAACTGATATCAGACCAGTTATGATGGACTATGCTAGCAATACAACCTGATATCATACCAGTTATGATGGACTATGCTAGCAATACAAACTGATATCAGACCAGTTATGATGGACTATGCTAGCAATACAAACTGATATCAGACCAGTTATGATGGACAATGCTAGCTATACAAAAGGCACTGATGTGAGATTTTGTTGGAAACTTTTAATTTGTATATTTAAAAAAAAAAAAATGTTTGTCATTTGCTAAATTTTTTTCAAAGTTTCATACAATAATATACCACTGACTTTGATAACCTTATGGCTCAAGAGCAAGCAATGGAAAAACCCTACAACCCCCCCCCCCCCCCCCAATAAACGTTGAAACCTGGAATTGCCAGTAAAAGTTGGACAGGTACAATACTGGAAGTTGACTTTGCCACCTGCCTGTAAAAAGGTTCTTATAGTTTCAAATTCTGTTCACATATGGTTTGAAGATATATACCATGCTCTTTATGGTGTAAAACACTTCCAGTTTCAGGCTTTCAATCCATTTTCAAGTTTTATATGTCTTATTACCCTCGGCACATAAAGTACTGGAGGGTATTATCATTTGCTTCGTCGTCCTTCTGTCTGTCCGTCCGTCTTGTCAACGTTACCAGTATATCTAAAAAAATATTCACTGTAGCTCTGCCAAATTTTTGTTACAGAAGGACCTAATGATGGACCAGGTTTCTATCGAACACAAGCTTCCTGTTTATTTTTTAAAACTTTTCATGAAACTTTTAATGTATAGGGTCAGCCCTGATGATGTTACCACGATAGCTCAAAAACTATTGACCACAGCTTTACCAAATTTTTGTCAGAGATGTATCTTATTATGGACCAGATCCCTGTGTAAAACCAGCTTCCTCTGATTATTTTTAAACTTTTATGAAACTTTTAATGTATTAATTTGAAGGCCATCTGAGTGGGATCGACCCTGACAATGTTCCCGTGATATCTCAAAAAATGCTGACCACAGCTTTACCAAATTTTTGTCAAAGATTTATCTTATGATGGACCAGGTTCCTGCGTAAAACCAGCTTCCTCTTTGTATTGATAAAGTTTTTATGAAACTAAAAGTATTTATTTGAAGAACACATCCAAAAGTGCTCTTTCATTTCATAGACAACAATACGGAAATTGTAAGTAAAGTATTCCTCTCTGAAGTCTCAAGTTGAAAAAAAAATATGCAGAATTGAGGAAAAAAATTGTGGGCGCGGAAGTTAATCCGTTCTCTGAACGCTATTTTAAATTCATGCAATTGAACTCAGTAGTGTACATGACACACACACACAGTCATATGTACGTGCATACATACATACATACATACATACATACATACATACATACATACATACATACATACATACATACATACATACATGCATACATACATACATACAGTCTGACCGGCTTCGCCTCCAGAGGGCATCATCAGGCACTGTTGGACTAATGAGTGTACCTGGTATTTAAGGGAGGTGTCAACAATTGACAGACAGACAGACAGGCAGAGCTGCCTGCTTTGCTGGGAAGCTGATGAGGCTGGAGAACTAGAAATGTCTTCATGGTTAGATCCAAAACTAGGTAGAATAATGTCAAGGTGTTCATTCTGTGTCCTAGAAATTAAATACACTGATCAAAAAAGTGCAGAATCCTTAAAATAACAGTTTGTATCTTGCAGTGTAATCAAACCTTTTTGTCTAAGAAAAATGTAAAACAACCCTTCTCTTCCCCCCCCCCCCCCCCCAATGTGGATTGATGAATGGATAGATGGAAACAAAAACAGCAATAAGGCCCGCCCACCCACCACAAAACCTTGCTGGCAATTAAACGTCTTGTTGTGCAGATAGAGCAGGCCAGTGTTTGATGTAACCTTTTTCCATTGGGTAAAGGCTTAGCCAATGGCTGTTAGCCAGGGTGGCTATCCCCACTCAGGGAACACTGCACAGGAGCACAATATTTTGATAAGTATATAATATATAACTAATGCTATTCATTTTCTCCTTTATGTCAATTAATGAAGAAAAATCATTGAAACCGACAACATTTTATGTGCTGCTAGTTTTGACTGGTTTGGGGGGAAGGGTTAACCGGGAAGGGTTAACAGGGAAGGGTTAACGTGGAAGGGTTAACAGCGGCTGGCAACAAGATTCTTATTTGCTGCGTCAGAGGAACAGAAATGAGGTAAATGTCATTAAAGGTCTGATTGATGAGGTACAAAAAGGTCTGATATTTAAAAACTCTGGCCTATGTTCAAGTGGCGTTCATTTAATATTTATTTTGACATGTTTCATTTTGGGTCGTTGTGACCTTTACAGAGGAAAGGCAGGCTTGGGCAGGAAGGTCTCTGTTCTCGCAAACTCAACTGCTGTGTATGTAATAAGAGTTTATGTGAATGGGAATTCTTTTGGTCTGAACAGTTTTAGAGATACATATTTACGGGGACTAACATAGACTATCTTGGTCAGACGCTACACTGAATGATAACCCCATGCTGTAGATCACATCAACGTCTCTCACTTATATGCTTACTCAGCAGAAATGCCATCAAAGTTCCAGCCAGAAGAATTCCAGGATGGCCGACTTGGCTTTCTGCTTTGGGAAGAGATTGACGAGGGTCAGAGGTCAAGAGCAGTGGCTGTGGTTCAAAGTAAGGAATTTCCCACTTGCCAGAGTGAGTAGATTGGGCGGAATTCTGTGGAATTGTACCTCTGTAGTCTGGGGTCATGAAGGAATTTTAAGTGAGTGATGACAAAAGATTCCTCTAAAAGGTCAGAATGAGACCAGAGTCTGGGATACTTGTGGAAACGTTTCCCATCACCAGTTTAAGAGAACAATTGGTAATGCAAAAGAAAGGTGTAGGTTCTGACTGTGGGGAATTTATTTTTGCTTTGCAATAAAAAAAAAATGTATTATTGGCTGAGGGGTGCATCAGTAAAGACCTGAAGGTAGGTACAGTCAGGACCTGTGACCTCTGACCTCCCTCATGGGTCATATCTGGGTAGAATCGTCCATTCACGGAGATGTTTCCATGTGTCGACAGAATGTCTTTGAAGTGGTAATGCAAGGTGGGCACCTGTTATGCGACTGACAAGACTTTAGTCCTGGTATCCCTTTCAATCAGGCACTTGTAACAAATTGTAGGATGGACAGTGAAATACATGTGGTCTGCTTAATATAAATACTGTCTGCTAAATACATGTGGCCCACTTAATATAAGTACTTTCTGCTAAATACATGTGGCCCACTTAATATGAATACTGTCTGCTAAATACATGTGGCCCACTTAATAGGAATACTGTCTGCTCAATACATGTGGCCCACTTAATAGGAATACTGTCTGCTAAATACATGTGGCCCACTTAATATGAATAGTCTGCTAAATACATGTGGCCCACTTAATATGAATACTGTCTGCTAAATACATGTGGCCCACTTAATGTGAGTACTGTCTGCTCAATACATGTGGCCCACTTGATAGGAATACTGTCTGCTCAATACAAGTGGCCCACTTAATATGAATACTGTCTGCTAAATACATGTGGCCCACTTTATATGAGTACTGTCTGCTAAATACATGTGGCCCACTTAATAGGAATACTGTCTGCTAAATACATGTGGCCCACTTAATAGGAATACTGTCTGCTAAATACATGTGGCCCACTTAATATGAATACTGTCTGCTAAATACATGTGGCCCACTTAATAGGAATACAGTCTGCTGTCAGTCCATGGTCAAAGTGGGCTTGATATAAATGGACTACTATGATTACTTTTTTTTTAAACAAATCACACTACCTTGTAACTGTATCCACATATTTACACGTTCATTATGTATTTCACAAAGGATCTAACTCCAAATAAATGTTTCAAGTTGCCTTTCAAAATCTGCAGTAAGGAAAAAAACAACTGTCATTTGAGTTGTCAATGTTGCCAAAATGGCTATATAGGAAACTGCAGCATGGATGTACACATGTCCATGTGTCTGTTCTCAGGGATAAAAAGGATATTTTAGAGTAGAAGCTGCTAAGGGTCCACGTACATTTATCTTTTATTAATATCAAGATGTTAACCCTTACACACTTGTTATAATACATGTATTCTCCATTTGTACCTCTACCCAACCTCAAACCCCTTCCATACTGGTCCCTGATTTTTCTGTATATTTACCCAGATTTAAGTTGACAATTGAATATTTAAATTCTCCATGAAAACAGCTTTCATTCAAGTACCAACATGCCTAGAGTCTGAAGTCAGTGTTTCTGGCACTGCCTGGCAAGTCATGGTGCAGCTGCCACAAGGGCAGCTACAGCATGACTTGCCAGGCAGTGCCAGAAACACTGACCACGGCCTGTCACCATAGTATGGAATGAGTTAAATGTACCATGGAGCTGAATCAGCGAACTGTTCACCTAAAGAATACAGAATTATATTGAAATATTTCACCAAGATAATTTGCTGCAAGGTCAGGCTGTCTGATATCATCAGTCTGCCCAGTGGGCGTGTTCCAAGCAACATAAAAACAGGGCGGGGCCATGATTACCAGCAATAATTAACTGCTGCCTCAGTAAAGATCGAGTCTAGAACTTGACTTGGCATGGAGTAAATGCAATAAGCCAAGGTAAGGAAAGCCGTTGACAGGGGACAAGTTATGATGCGAAGACTGGACAGGGGACAAGTTATGATGCCAAGACTGGACAGGGGACAAGTTCTGATGCGAAGACTGGACAGGGGACAAGTTATGATGCTAAGACAGGGGACAAGTTATGATGCTAAGACTGGACAGGGGACAAGTTATGATGCTAAGACTGGACAGGGGACAAGTTATGATACTAAGACTGGACAGGGGACAAGTTATGATGCTAAGACTTGACAGGGGACAAGCTATGATGCTAAGACTGGACAGGGGACAAGTTATGATGATAAGACTTGCCTGCAGTTCTCACCAAAACATGATCTGTTAATGAGGAATGTGAGTAAATGTCTTGAAGAGCAGCCAGCCATACAGCCAGCCACACAGCCAGCCACACAGCCAGCCACACAGCCAGCCATACAGCCAGCCATACAGCCAGCCATACAGCCAGCCTTACAGCCAGCCATACAGCCAGCCATACAGCCAGCCATACAGCCAGCCATAGCCCTGTGCACTTAGATAATATAAGTAAGAAAAGGTCAAAGTGTGTAAAATTAAGATGAGTTGCAGGCCATTAATTTATGTGTTCTAAAATCAAGTCCATTTTACTCATGTCCATCCATCCACTGAGAGAAATAAAGGGAGAGTTGCGTGCTATATAAGACCAGTCCTGTACTGTCACACAAATACTCTCCTATCCTACTGCATGTGCTCCTAAGATTTAAATACAAGTAAACTGACATGGAGAGAAACTCATGCCTGGGAAGGTTACATATATGTATATAAATATACATATAAAAAAATACTTCAGCAATGAGGGGTCCACAACTACATGCATACAAGAAAGACTTGCACAGACTGTAGACTTAAGGAGACCAAACACTGGCCCCGAAGTCTTGTCATCTTTATGCTTTTATGTATGTATATATGGTCACCCTAATACTGAAAAATATATCCTTACTTAAATCTGATACTCAGTTAATGGGACACAAAAAAGGTTTTTATTAAAGTTTACTTTTTAGGATTGTACCAATTATACTAAGTACTTGTGTGGTCCACCCTGTATTGTGCTATTGCTTATTATATATATATATATATATATATTCATACAGTAGAATACACAATTTATTGGAATATTTCACGAAGATAATTTGCTGCATGGTCAGTTGGCTATATATATATATATATATATATATATATATATATATATATATATATTATGCCAAGACAGAGAGTAGAGAAAGTCCAATGCACATAAAAGACAAGAGCTGATAAGAGTTGCCCTGATATTTCAGCTGCTAAAATTTGCAGGGCAGGTTTTAGGAAACCGTTTATTACCTACCAGGACGAGAGAGACTTAACCCACAGCCCGAGGCACATCATTTTTTGCTGCCCAAATTTATGGCAGTGAGCGGCAGCAGAAACAAAGGCTTCATGTTTACCCAGGAGTCCCAATCCAGTTAAAAACCATAGATTTCAAGTAGGTTTGTTCTTTTTTTTTTTTTGGAAAAACATGATTAAGAATAACAGGTGTTTTGTCCTGTGAAGGGAATAAAAAATGGTATTGACCTGCCATAATTTAGACGTAATAGCTGGTTAGAATAAGGTTGCTGAGCAACAGAAACGATGGGCAAACGCAGAGCAGGATCGAGTGGCCTTTGTCAATAGGCAAATCTGGAGTGGTCGCTCTCATTAAATATTGGACTGTCTCGTTAGTCAAACCACAGGCATTCAGCAACTATTCTGATTGGCCAATCTAAGTGAATTAACAGCCAATCAAATGTCTGGTGTCCCTGGTAAGGAGTATACATTAATGTAATAATGATGGATCCCTTTGTTCTGTGAGTTTACTCAATATTTTCTTTTAAGGACCAAAATGACTTTGTCATTGACTTATTTGTACTGGCACAGGATTTACACAGGCGTGTAGGCTTCTACAGAAAAGGAGAAAAAAAATATTTTTTGGTGCAAGATGATTTAGCTGATCACCCCACCCCCATAATAATGATTTAGAAAAAGCCTTCCCTCAAAAAACATTACAAAGTTGAAGAGTTCTGAACAAAGAGCTAGGATACTAAAACAAATTGAGGGGTAGTTTTAAACAAAGACCTAGGTTGTCCCTGTAGTAACTGTTCAGTCTCTGACTTGACAACTACCTGCTTACACTGATGTCAAATCACAAGGACCATATTTGACCTATTTTCATATATTCACACATGACATTGTGGATATCTGTATTGTTTCATTTCTTCATTTTATTAAGGATATATAAATCAGCCAGACAGTGAATCACTGGCTCCAGACTCTAGACATCAATAAAGTGTAGACATATTAGTTTAAGTCATAAATTTTATGAAAATGGTCTCCTCTCTTTCTGTTTTGAATGGTCATGTAAAATTGAAAAAACAGTAATTAGAACTAGGGAGAAGGAGGTGGTGGAAGATAAATTTTGCATAAAGAGATGGTTTTTGAAGTGCCTTTTTCTGATTTGAGGATGCAATCCCTCTGTCAAAGTTGAATTAATTAGACACAGATAAACAGCAGAGCCTGATAGAGGATGCTTTGGGGAACACTAAGAAATGGAAATTTTATAGGAATTCTAAAGTTGAGATGTAAAGTGATGTACACATATGCTCAATCATATTCTTGTCTGGGAAGGGACGGGGATGGGGATGGGGGTAGGGGTGGGGGCTGGGGGTGAGGGTTGGGTTTCACGTCACTGATACAGGTTATAACTGTACCCCTATTATGGCTGAACAGAATTGCTTAAAATTTTATCAGAATATAATTAGACTTTAGACAATGAAAGTTTGTGAAAATGATATGGATATATATTAATTTTTATGCCCCCCTTCGAAGAAGGTGGGGCATATAGCGTTACACATGTTGGTGGGTCGGTGGGTCGGTAACTGTGGTTTCCACACAATAACTCAAAAAGTTTTTGAGCTAGGACTTTGATACTGTACAGGTGTATCATTCTAGTCAAAAGCTAGGAAACTTTGAAGTTGGGTGACCTTAACCTAATTTCCAAGGTCACAATGGTGCCTGAGTTAACTTTGGTTTCCGCATAATAACTGAAGAGGTTTTTAAGCTAGGACTTTTATATTGCACAGGATTATAGTCCATATTTGAGGCTAGGCAAAGTTTGAAGATGGATGACCTTGACCTCATTTTAAAGGTCACAGAGCCACTTTACTGAATCTGGTTTCATGTTTTCTGCATGATAACTTATACCTTGAAGCTAGGACTTTAATATTGCACAGCTTTATGGTTCTTTGTAAAGGCTAGGTTGAGTTTGAAGATGGGTGACCTTGACCCAGTTTTAAGGGTCACAGAGAGATTGTAGAATTTCTGTGGTTTCCACACAATAACTCAAGAAGTTTTTAAGCTAGGACTTTGAATCTGTACAGGTTTATCATTCTTGTCAAAAGCTAAGCAAAGCTTCAAGATGGGTGACCTTGACGTAATTTCCAAGGTCACATTGGTACCTTAGGTAACTTTGGTTCCCGCACAATAACTGAAGAGGTTTTTAAGCTAGGACTTTTATATTGCACAGGATTATAGTCCATATTTGGGGCTAGGCGAAGTTTGAAGATGGATGACCTTGATCTCATTTTAAAGGTCACAGAGCCACTTTCCTGAATATGGTTTCCTGCTTTCTGCATGATGACTTATACCTTGGAGCTAGGACTTTTATATTGCACAGCTTTATGGTTCTCTGTAAAGGCTAGGTTGAGTTTGAAGATGGGTGACCTTGACCCAGTTTTAAGGGTCACAGAGATATTGTAGAATTCCTGTGGTTTATGCACAATAACTCAAGAAGTCTTTAAGTTAGGACTGGGATACTTTACAGGTTTATAGATCTTGCTAAGGGCTAGAAGAGGTTTAAAGTTTGGTGACCTTGATTTAATATTCAAGGTCACATTGGTACCTGAGGTAACTTTGGTTTCCACATGGTAACTGAAGAGGTTTTTAAGCTAGAACTTTTATATTGCACTGGATAATTGTCCGTATTCGGGGCTAGGTCAAGTTTGAAGATGGGTGACCTTGACCTAATTTCAAAGGTCACAGAGCCACTTGGTTGAGTACTGTTTCTGCATGATAACTTGCATTTTAGAGGTAGCACTTTTATATTGCACAGCTTTATGGTTGCCTATAAGGGCAAGTTGGAGTTTGTAAATGGGCAACCTTGACCCAGTTTTGAGGGTCGCACACAGACAGTAGACTTCCTGTGGTATTTGCACAATGACTGAAGAAGTTTTTGAGACAGGACTTGGATACTGCTCTGCTATATAGTCCTTGTTAAGGGCTAAGAGAAATATAAAGTTTGGTGACCTTGATGTAAATTCCAAGGTCACATATTCACCTGATTTAACTTTGGTTTCTGCATGATAACTGAAGAGGTTTTGAAGGTAGGACTTTTCTATTGTACAAGATTATAGTCCATATTCGGGGCTAATCGAAGACAGGTGACCTTGCCCAAATTTCAAACGTCACAGAGCCACTTTACTTAATATGGTTTCATGATTTCCGCATGAGAACTTGTACTTTAGAGCTATGACTTTTATATTGCACAGCTTTATGGTTCTCTATAAAGACTAGGTTGAGAATGAAGATGGGTGACCTTGATACAGTTTTCTGACATTGATGTATGATCAACCTTCACTTATTTTGTAAGGTCACGAGTGCCCCATCTACCACTATCAATAGGGTAGGAAGGGCAAGGGTAATGAGGGCAGGGGGCATCTATGTTTTACAAACATATCTTGTTGATGAAGTTATGGGAAATCAAACTGTGGGACTAGGTAAGTGTTACCACCGTATAGTCTGGCTACTGTACTTACATTTTCGACTTCTTCTCAAAAGCTGGTGCTTGGAATGTTTTGCTTTTGCATGTGGGTGTTCCTCAGGTGAATCTGTACCAAGTTTGCAAAGGAGATGTTGATTCAATAATTTGTCTATTTTATTATGAGATTTGAATTGAATTTTTGAAAAAAAAAATTCTTCATCTCAAGGACTACTTGGCCAATTGCTTTGATATTGCAAATAGGGCCACCTGGGGTCACATAGTACTTATTTTGGCCACCAGGTGGCACAGCAACTATTTTAAATGAGTTGTATATCAAACTTTACTACCCTTGTACATGTGTATCCCTATACAGACTACAGTGCATGTGTTGCAATATTGTAGAAGCATATTCCAGTCAGCAGAGCACAGGACATGATGATCCTCTTGGGGTTTTTTTTTTTTTTTTGTTAGTTCTTATTTTATCGTTTGTAGAGTAACTATTATATAAGTGATATCTTGACTTCCAATCTTGCAGGCTGTTGCTACAGACTGGCATTGTGTTCACAAAGCCAAACGCTGTTCCTCCATTGAAGACCAGTATATTTCTGTTCATAAATTGACCTTCAGGTTGATGTCAGTTTGGTATGTTATCAGCTAAGTGACTTGTCAACAGTTTAAAGCTTTTTTATGAGTTTATGAATACTGGACTATAGCTTTGCAGGGTGAAAGATTTCCACTCCCTCCCCGACCAGCCCTCCCATGTCTCTGTCAGAAAATGCAGAAGTAATGTAAATATTTTACATTTTGGCCATTTTTATGTAAAAATTATGATAAAATATTCAAAACACAATTCACGAATTCAGTCTCACTTTATGAAAATTTCTAGAGTGCCTTAGGCATGCACTACATAGCAGTAAAATGGTAGGTAGGAAATAGGGTGTAATAACAAGGACAGTGCCACCATGTAATAGCAAGGACAATGCCACCATGTAATAACAAGGACAGTGCCACCATTTAATAGCAAGGACAGTGCCACCATGCATGTAATAACGACAGGGCCACCATGTGATAACAAAAACAGTGCAACCATGTAATTGCAAGGACAGTGCCACCATGTAATAGCAAGGACAGGGCCACCCTGTGATAACAAGGACAGTGCCACCATGTAATTACGAGGACAGTGCCACCACGTAAGGGTATCATGGGATACATCCACCTGGTATAAGACTAACCTGCTGGGCAGATCAGCTGATTTCAGTCTGTGACAGTGGTTTCAGGCGGGGGGTTTGGGTGCGGGTTCGTTGTCAGGTGTAGTCATCTGCCTTGCAACCATATTGAGGTGCTATTTCATTGAAAATATGATGATGTCAGATGTTACAAGTGTGCATCATATTTATGTTTGATTCCCAAGTAAGTTGGGAAATACAATTTTAAAACTCAACAAGATCCACACTGGAGAGAATTGTGATACCCTCACTTTTGTGCTCAGGGTTCTCGTCACAGGCTGTGCATCACTTTTATCCCAAACCTAGGGAGGACAGATACAGTGGTATCTGTCTTGAGAGACCACTGTTATGAGATACCACCTGCTATAAAAACCACCTCTTCAACATTCTAAGTCACAGGTTCAAAGTATAATCAGATAAAATTTTGTTGGTGTTGATACTGCAGTATTGGCTGACTAAATTCTGCAGAATTGGGTGACTAAATTCTGCAGAATTGGCTGACTAAATTCTGCTGAAGATGGATGTTGGGGCTGCTGATGCCCCCTGGTGGGGGGACTCAAGACAAAGATCAAGATTTTGTTTGTGCCTTGATTTGGGGATGTGTGCTGTGACTTTTTTTTTTCAGTGCCAAGTGGAAATAAAGTTGAACTACTTAACACAAATTGCTCTGACTTGCAACAAGGATGCTAGATTCATTTTCCTTGTGAAAAGACCATTCTTTCAAGTACCTGCATGCCTGTAGTTGTATAGAATATAACAGTCCAGGTCAACAGCTTTCCTTGTGTCATTTTGGGCACAGTGCGAAAAGTGAGCCAAGAAAAACTGTTGACTCAGTCCAAAGTATGGCAGTGACAGAGTGACTATGTAGTGATGTATAATGACAGGGTGAATCTAGTGACGTATAATGACAGAGTGAATCTGTAGTGAGGTATAGTGACGAGGTGAATCTGTAGTGAGGTATAGTGACAGGGTGAATCAGTAGTGAGGTATAATGACAGGGTGAATCTGTAGTGAGGTATAATGACAGAGCGAATCTGTAGTGAGGTTTAATGACGAAGTGAATCTGTAGTGAGGTATAATGACAGGGTGAATCTGTAGTGAGGTATAATGACGAAGTGAATCTGTAGTGAGGTATAATGACGAAGTGAATCTGTAGTGAGGTATAATGACAGGGTGAATCTGTAGTGAGGTATAATGACAGGGTGAATCTGTAGTGAGGTATAATGACAGGGTGAATCAGTAGTGAGGTATAATGACGAGGTGAATCTGTAGTGAGGTATAATGATAGAGTGAATCTGTACTGAGGTTTAATGACGAGGTGAATCTGTAGTGATGTATAATGACAGGGTGAATCAGTAGTGAGGTATAATGACGAGGTGAATCTGTAGTGAGGTATAATGACAGAGTGAATCAGTAGTGAGGTATAATGACAGAGTGAATCTGTAGTGAGGTTTAATGATGAGGTGAATCTGTAGTGAGATATAATGACAGGGTGAATCTGTAGTGATATAATGACAGAGAAATGATGAAACTTGCACACAGAGACAGAAAAAAAGAGATGAGAAATAGCAATAAATAGGGTAGAGCAACAACAGAAGCTTCTACTACTCTCCTATAGGGGGCATTTCAGTCATTCAGGGCTAGAGTTATGTATTCCTATTACTTTCATTGTAATTTACATCTTTATAACTTTAAAACCAGTCTTTGCAGAAACAGCAAAATTTGTGTTGTAAAATGATATACATAGCTGAAATGTTCATATTAATTTCATTCTTGCAGCCTTAAAGATAGTTGTTTAATTTGAGGTTAATTTGACATGCAATCCAGTGGGGGGAATACACATCTCTGGCCCTGAAGAATTCTGTGTATTGGAGTGTGCCTTCAGCTGAATACACAGATAACTGGTGACTGACTTCTCCTGTTGCAGCTTTTGTGTGCAGTAAGTCTGTCTGTATCTAAACTTTCCTTGCTCTTTTCTAATATATTACAATTTGTGCAAAAATCAGATTTTTTTTTCTAATTTTTAAAAATTTGTTAGTGTAGTAGACTTAAAATAAAACAAACCTGGTGAATTTTGCTAGAACTACGGGAAGCATTGTTGTGGTTGGTAACTAGTGTTGGTTGAGAGGCATAGCAGCAGGTTGTACCTGGAAGCACTTACAGGCAGCTATCAGTTGATTGCCCCTACTGGTTTGGTAAGAAAACACCATCTGTGGTTGACCGCAGATTAAGGAGAAGTGTAGAAGTGTTGACAGGTTGAGTGAAGCCAGACGCTGGTCACTGGTGATAAAGTCCAGGTGTCAGCTACCATGATGTGATAGGGCAGACACAGGCCTTTGACCACAATGAATGCCTCACTTTTACCACACCCCTCCAATTATCAATAGAGCAGTATCTGCCTCCAAAGATCAGAGACCTCCAGCCTTGAGAGGCTGCCTTTTCAACATACTTTAGTACTTGTTAATTTGTACCTTCTATGAGAGACCACCTCTTTTGAGAGACCACAATTTGGTTGAGTCTGGGGTGATTTCTAAAGGAAGATTTCCCTGTACAGCTGAAAAGAGCTGCACTCGGCTGAACTGATTTTCAAAAAAAAAAGTAAACTGACAAGTTAGCAGTAAAACTGTAAATTGTGTGTATATGTCACAACTAGAGAGTCTCCAGATAGACAGTTTGTACCTTAAGATAGTCCAATTGGAATAAGTATCTTTATAATGCAGTCAGACTGATATGTTTACTATAGAACAGACATGTTTACTGTAAAACAGATATGTTTACTATAGAACAGATATGTTTACTGTAAAACAGATATGTTTACTATAGAACAGATATGTTTACTGTAAAACAGATATGTTTACTATAGAACAGATATGTTTACTGTAAAAGATATGTTTACTGTAGAACAGGTATGTTTACTATAGAACAGATATGTGTACTATAAAACAGATGTTTACTGTAGAACAGGTATGTTTACTGTAGAACAGATATGTTTACTATAAAACAGATATGTTTACTATAGAACAGATATGTGTACTGTAAAACATATGTTTACTGTAGAACAGGTATGTTTACTGTAGAACATATGTTTACTGTAGAACAGACATGTTTACTTTTGAACAGATGTGTTTACTATTGAACATATATATTTACTATAGAACAGATGTTTACTATTGAACATATGTTTACTATAGAACAGATGTTTACTATTGAACATATATGTTTACAATAGAACAGATGTTTACTATTGAACATATATGTTTACTATAGAACAGATATGTTTACTATAGAACAGATATGTTAGCAATAGAACAGATGTGCTACTATAGAACAGATATGTTACTATAGAACAGATGTTTACTGTAAAACAGATATATTTTCTGTAAAACATCATATGTTTACTGTAAAACACATATGTTTATTGTAGGACAGATATGTTTTGTATAGAACAGATGTGTTGACTACAGAACAGATACATTTACTATAGAACAGATATGTTGACTACAGAACAGATACATTTACTACAGAACAGATAGCATTGATAGAAGTTAACTCTTTCCATCCCACTGTGTCAACATCTTTCCTTGGTGTCCTATGGGTGCACAGTGCCCAAAGTGAACCAGGGAAAGTTGTTGACCTGAGCTGGTACATTCTATGTAACTACAGGTATCCTGGTACTTAAAGAAAGCTGTTGACCTGGACTGGTACATCCTATGTAACTACAGGTATCCTGGTACTTAAAGAAAGCTGTTGACCTGGACTGGTACATCCTGTGTAACTACAGGTATCCTGGTACTTAAAGAAAGCCGTTGACCTGGACTGGTACATCCTATGTAACTACAGGTATCCTGGTACTTAAGGAAAGCTGTTGACCTGGACTGGTACATCCTATGTAACTACAGGTATCCTGGTACTTAAAGAAAGCCGTTGACCTGGACTGGTACATCCTATGTAACTACAGGTATCCTGGTACTTGAATGAAAGGTCTTTTTGCAAGGGACATGAACCTAGCACCTTCATAACAATTCAGAGCAGTTTGCTTAGGGGTAGTTCAACATTATCATCATTTTTTAATTAGTACTTAGGGTACTAAATTTCATGACCCCCCTCCCTCCCCCCAAATTAGTACTTTAAAAATGATGATTTTCCCCCCCAAATCATAGCAAAATGCCACAAAACAGGCCAAAAGTTGACCATCATTTTCCATATCCTGTGAAAGTGTACAGACCCATTTAACCCCCTCCCCCCTTGCGTACTGTAAGTACTAATTCAAAAATGATGAAAATGTTGAACCATCCCTTACAGTAGTTCGACTTTAGTCAGACTTGACAGTGAAAGAGCTAAATGAGTAAAAAGCACAACCAGCTGATTATCAGGAAGTTAAAATTCCAGAAGAGGTTTCTCTTCAAACGCTTGCCAGTGTCAATTGTTTTTGCATTTGCCAAAAAGTAAATGGTTTTCACCGCTGGTTAATTTACCAATAATACAAGACAATCATTTGCAGATTTCAGAAAAAAGTCAACAGTGACCTGAGTGAAAACCAGCAACACTTTGTGCATTGGAAGGAAAAATACTTAACCTCTTTTGGAGCATTTTCATTTTAAAAAAGTGGAGAAAGAAATATCAAATGTTAAAACGAAGCTGTGCCCAGCGGAGTCTTCCTATTAAGACCACCTGAGGGACTGAAAAATGGTCTCCATGGGGAAGTGGTCTTTATGAGGAAGTGGTCTTTATGGGGATAAGCATTGGGACAAACAAAAACTGGACTAATAGGTCATGATAAAATAGAAGTGGTGTCTTTATGAAGGCAGTCATGGAGATCCTACTGTTCATTATCTCTTCATTTTGCATTTATTTGGGAGTCATGTAACTCATTCCATACTATGGTCACAGGTCTTGGTCAGTGGTTCTGGCACTGCCTGGCAAGTCATGCTGCAGCTGCCCTTGCAGCAGCTGCAGCATGACTTGCCAGGCAGTGCCAGAACATTGATTTGAGACTATAGGCATGTTGGTACTTGAACGAAAGCTCTTTTCATGAAGAATTTAAATGTACAATTGTCATCTTAAATCTAGGTAATTATACAGAAAAATCAGGGATGGTATGGAATGAGTTTATTCGAAATTGGACAAAAAGCTAAAGTCCAAAATTGCTGTAAGGACTGCTAGCTACTGTATACAGGTGTCTTAACAAGAGCACTTGTAGTCTATAGTGTAAGTAAACATACATAGAGATGCTTTGGTTAACCACAAATTTGCAAGGTGTGACCACTGTTATTTACAGATGGTCTGTAAGGCAGCCTGCTGCGTGTTCTTAGCTACACAACCTACAACATATGTAATAGGGCGAGAGGAAGCCACAAATATGTGGCCAGGTCTCAGTTACCAGGAGCTTGGCAAAAGAAACTTTGTGGTTTCGTGGGAGAGGAGAGAAATTCCATCAGTGCATGTGGATTAAGACTAAGTGATGTCAACTGATGCAAGGGTCGGGTGGGGTTGGACCACCCAAAGAAACAACCCTGTTGTAGCTTAGTTAAGGGGAAAAAATTAATTGTTGCAAATAAATGTTTCTAAATATAGTATAATTACTTGTTGACTTTTTGCTTAATTTTCTGGCAGCAAGTATGAATTATTTTTGTCTGTGCAAAGCTTTAAAAGAAAAATCTACAGTACCACATACTTTTTGGGAGGACTTTTTGACCCTCAGCACATAAAGTGCCGGAGGGTATTGTTGTCCCCTGCGTTGTCTGTCTGTCCGTCCGTCCGTCCGTCCGTGGTTGGCCCTATACATATTGGAAACACTATAGTCTGTATTTGATGAAAAATATTTCAAAGGTTGAGAGGACCGGTTTAAAACCACCAGTTGCCGTTTGTGGGTGACTGCCTGTCTCAAGTCAGGCGTGAAATTTGTTTTTCACATTGGTATTGGAAGATGAATGCTGATGCTTTGGTAACTCTGGAATCTCTTTGCTGTCATTGTTGGGTTTGATATTTATGAATATGGGTCATGTTTTTCTACATAAGGGTATCATACTAGAGACGTCTGTCTTGTTGACGTTACCACGATATCTCAAAGAATATTCACCATAGGTGTACCAACGTTTTGACACATAAGGCACAGAAGGACGTTATGATGGACCAGGTTCCTATTGAAAAACAGCTTCCTCTGATTATTTTAAAAGTTTTTATGAAACTTTATAATGTATTTATTAGAAGGCCGTGTGAGTGGCGCCAACCCTGACCATGTTGCCCAGATATCTAAAAAAATATCGACCGCAGCTTTACCAAATTTTTGTCAGAGATGTGTCTCATGATGGACCAGGTTTCTATTTAAAACCAGCTTTCCCTTTGTATTTAAATTTTTTTTTACTTTTTTTTTGGCAATGCAGCCAATGTGTGCTCAGAAAAGCTGTTGACCTGGGATATTCTCTCTGAAACTATAGGCATACTGGTACTTGTTTGATAAGTCTTTTTGTGAGGAATATAAATCTGAGATCCTAATGATAATTTAGACTTGTCTGACTCAAGTAGATCAACTTTAGACGTGATTGGCACTGAAAGAGTTAAGTCACACAGATAGGGCTGAAATCAACATTTT
Source organism: Hermodice carunculata (assembly GCA_964020975.1). Classification (NCBI taxonomy): domain Eukaryota; kingdom Metazoa; phylum Annelida; class Polychaeta; order Eunicida; family Amphinomidae; genus Hermodice; species Hermodice carunculata. Next base: position 1,465,359 of record OZ026628.1, read on the forward strand.
TTGAGAGGCAAACTTTGGCCATGGATGGACCTTTGCTGCCCAGGACACACTGCAAGTACCCTTTGAGATTTGTGTTCCAAGTCCTGGTCTAAATGTGTTGTGACAGCTCTCCACTGTGTGCCGTGAATAAAACACTGGCAGCCGCCCTCTGACTGGCTACCTAGGTATTTTTGCAAACCATAAACTTGCGGGAGTCATATTTGTGGAGAGAGAAAGCAATTGGCTGTAGGAAGGAATGTATGAGACAATGTGTATTAACCCTTTCCCCCTTAAACCGGCCAAAACCGGCTGGTGGTCAAATGTCGTCTGCCTCAGTGTTTTCAATTAATTTCCTCAGTGATGAAAAACAATTTTGACCGAGAATTGAAGATGTGCCCTATGAGGATCACATGCCCCAGGTCAACAGTTTTCCTTGGCATGGGTTCGGCACTTAGTGCCCAACCCATGCCAAGGAAAGCTGCTGACTCAGATTTAATTTAAGGGGGAAAGGGTTAATGAGTTGATACCTATAGCTCACCTGGTAAATAGAGAAAAGTTCTGTAATTTGTTGGTGAAGTTATGAAGTGAAAATGAGAGTATTTTTTCACTGAAAGGGGGTAGGAAATAAAGCTTTTGCAACAGAGAAGAGGTATCTGTATGGTGCCTGGTGTCTGGTGCCCAGCCACTTCAGCTGCAGTGCAGCGTTTAACCCTTTCCCCCTCTAACCGGCCAAAACCCGCTGATGGTCAAATGTCGTCTGCTTCAGTGTTTTCAACTAATTTCAACAGTCATGAAAAAACAATTTGACTGAGAAATGTACATGAGACCTATCAAGATCACATGCCCCAGGTCAACAGCTTTCCTTGGCATGGGTTGGGCACTTAGTGCCCAACCCATGCCAGGGAGAGCTGTTGACTCGGTCTTTACCTTTAAAGCGCTGGTTTAAGACTAAGTCAACCGCGTTCCTTGGAAGACTTTGCATGCAGTGGGTACAAGGTATGCTGAGGAAAGCTGTTGACTAAGACCACTTTTTGCTTTACACTAGGCTTGCTGGTATTTGAATAAAAGGTGTCTTCATGGGGAATTTAAATCTTTTAACCATTATATGTTTAATGTTAATGTGAAAACGACTATAGCCGTGATTAGCACTTTAAGGGTTAATTTAAGGGGGGGAAGGGTTAAATAAAGCCCACCAGCCTCTTGGGATTTGAACCTATATCCCCAGACTACCTGTCTACTGCAATTACAAAAAGCTACATTCACACCCATGCACATGCAAAACCTAGTGTATATGTTTACGAAAATACAACAATTTTAATGAAAGTGCCAGAAAAAAAATGCCCACTTTCACCCATGCCAGTTATTTAGAGTGTATATTCTAGCTGGCACTGAATTAGCAAGGACTAAATACTACTAGTTCAGGTAAATGCACAGAGCAATTGGTGAAAAACCCTGAAAATTCATGGGTGATAAACTGTGGCCCCCAGGGGAGGAGTTTAAATTATTTTCAGAGTCAGGTTAACTGGGGTAATTCATGAATTATTCAGGGTTTAATTGTTTGAAGGTTTGTTAATACATGACCCTGAATTATTCAGGGTTGAATTATTTGAGGGTTTGTTAATACATGACCATGAATTATTCAGGGTTTAATTATTTGAGGGTTTGTTAGTATACGACCATGAATTATTCAGGGTTGAATTATTATTCAGGTATAACTCATCGTTGGTGAACTACAGGAAAACCAGGCAGACTGCCTTTTTAACATACTTTACATATGTTTCCCTCTGTGGACACCGCGGCATGTCTTGAGAGACCACAAATAGACAGTACTTATATATGGATTGTCTTTGAAGGCAGGATTGACTGTTGTCGAGACCAGGTGTTTATTTTCTCAACCACTGGTTGCTGTACAGTGTGTGTCTCACATGTTCACATTGTCTTTAATTTTTGGTTGCTGATTTGCATACCCACAAACAGTGAAGCACCATTTGAGCCCCACTCACATCACAGACTTGCTCACTTATTGAGGAATCTAAGGTCAGATTCCTTTTCCATTTGACTCCTTTGTCAGACATTCAGACATAAGACACATTTTGCAGGGAACATCACAAACAGGTTTCATGGTATTTGAAAAACAACACAGAGCAGAAGAAACCTGTAGCATTCTGGCATGATACCACATGCACTGTGTGCTAGGTATGATACCACATGCACTGTGTGTACTGTGTGCTAGGTATGATACCACATGTACTGTGTGCTAAATGTGATACCACATGCACTGTGTGCTAGGTATGATACCACATGTACTGTGTGCTAAATGTGATACCACATGCACTGTGTGCTAGGTATGATACCACATGCACTGTGTGCTAGGTATGATACCACATGTACTGTGTGCTAAATGTGATACCACATGTACTGTGTGCTAGGTATGATACCACATGCACTGTGTGCTTGGTATGATACCACATGGACTGTGTGCTAGGTATGATACCACATGCACTGTGTGCTAGGTATGATACCACATGTACTGTGTGCTAAATGTGATACCACATCTACTGTGTGCTAGGTATGATACCACATGTACTGTGTGCTAGGTATGATACCACATGTACTGTGTGCTAAATGTGATACCACATGTACTGTGTGCTAGGTATGATACCACATGCACTGTGTGCTAGGTATGATACCACATGTACTGTGTGCTAAATGTGATACCACATGTACTGTGTGCTAGGTATGATACCACATGTACTGTGTGCTAAATGTGATACCACATGTACTGTGTGCTAGGTATGATACCACATGCACTGTGTGCTAGGTATGATACCACATGTACTGTGTGCTAGGTATGATACCACATGCACTGTGTGCTAGGTATGATACCACATGTACTGTGTGCTAAATGTGATACCACATCTACTGTGTGCTAGGTATGATACCACATGTACTGTGTGCTAGGTATGATACCACATGTACTGTGTGCTAAATGTGATACCACATGTACTGTGTGCTAGGTATGATACCACATGCACTGTGTGCTAGGTATGATACCACATGTACTGTGTGCTAAATGTGATACCACATGTACTGTGTGCTAGGTATGATACCACATGTACTGTGTGTTAGGTATGATACCACATGCACTGTGTGCTAGGTATGATACCACATGTACTGTGTGCTAGGTATGATACCACATGTACTGTGTGCTAGGTATGATACCACATATACTGTGTGCTAAATGTGATACCACATCTACTGTGAGCTAGGTATGATACCACATGCACTGTGTGCTAGGTATGATACCACATGCACTGTGTGCTAGGTATGATACCACATGCACTGTGTGTTAGGTATGATACCACATGTACTGTGTGCTAGGTATGATACCACATGCATTGTGTGCTAGGTATGATACCACATGCACTGTGTGCTAGGTATGATACCACATGTACTGTGTGCTAGGTATGATACCACATGCATTGTGTGCTAGGTATGATACCACATGTACTGTGTGCTAGGTATGATACCACATGTACTGTGTGCTAGGTATGATACCACATGTACTGTGTGCTAGGTATGATACCACATGCACTGTGTGCTAGGTATGATACCACATGCACTGTGTGCTAGGTATGATACCACATGCACTGTGTGCTAGGTATGATACCACATGTACTGTGTGCTAGGTATGATACCACATGTACTGTGTGCTAGGTATGATACCATATGCACTGTGTGCTAGGTATGATACCACATGTACTGTGTGCTAAATGTGATACCACATGCACTGTGTGCTAAAGGTGATACCACATGTACTGTGTGCTAGGTATGATACCACATGTACTGTGTGCTAGGTATGATACCACATGTACTGTGTGCTAAATGTGATACCACATGCACTGTGTGGTAGGTATGATACCACATGTACTGTGTGCTAGGTATGATACCACATGTACTGTGTGCTAAATGTGATACCACATGCACTGTGTGCTAGGTATGATACCACATGCACTGTGTGCTAGGTATGATACCACATGCACTGTGTGCTAGGTATGATACCACATGTACTGTGTGCTAGGTATGATACCACATGTACTGTGTGCTAAATGTGATACCACATGTACTGTGTGCTAGGTATGATACCACATGCACTGTGTGCTAGGTATGATACCACATGTACTGTGTGCTAGGTATGATACCACATGTACTGTGTGCTAAATGTGATACCACATGTACTGTGTGCTAGGCATGATACCACATGCATTGTGTGCTAGGTATGATGCCACATGCACTGTGTGCTCGGTATGATACCACATGCACTGTGTGCTAGGTATGATACCACATGTACTGTGTGCTAGGTATGATACCATATGCACTGTGTGCTAGGTATGATACCACATGCACTGTGTGCTAGGTATGTGCTAGACCCATGACCATCAACATTCCCGGCCCCTTATGCTTCTATATGAACTTGGCCCAGATTCAAAAGACCTAGTTTCCCACTATGGGAAGTATGGCAAAGTATGTTACCTGTCAGGCACATGCAGAGAATTGTTCAAGGTACTGGGAGGAAAAAGATAGGAAATCAGAGGCAGTAGTTGTGCTGGGTGCAATACCACATGCACATGATGTTGGATTTAATGAAACTACCAGCAGTTCCATTTTGGTGATTAAAAAGAAATGGACAAAAATTTTAATTGAATCTGTGTCTGTCTCTCTCTCTGTCTATCTGTATGTATGTATGTATGTATGTGTGTGTGTGTGTGTGTGTGTGTGTGTGTGTGTGAGAGAAGAGAGAGAGAGAGAGAGAGAGAGAGAGAGAGAGAGAGAGAGAGAGAGAGAGAGAGAGAGAGAGAGAGAGGAGTACTGAAATCAGACAATTGTTACATGCTTGAAAATACAATGAAACCTTTCTTAAAAGACCAACCTGTGGGGTGATGAAAATTGTGGTCTTTCAAAGCAGGTGTTCTTTGGTTGGAGATACAGTGTATATATAACATGAAAATGCTGGCCAAAGTATGGTGAAAAGGTCTTTGATTACAGGTGGTCTTCCTTTGGAGTGGCTGTCCAGATAGGGACCATTATGATTGCAAGCCTAGCTCTAGGGACCACTATGATTGCAAACCTGGCTCTGGGGACCACTATGATTGCAAGCCTAGGGATCACTGTGAATGCAAGCCTCTTAGGGCCATGCTGTTGCACCTACATTACAAAAAAAAAAACAAAAAAAAAACCCAGAATGGAACATGATATGGAAAGTTGTTCTAATTGGCTGAAAGATTATACACCAATGTATGCCTGTCTGCTTGGCTGTTTGTTAATTTATGGGGGTAAAGGAGAGAGAATCTTGGGAGCAGCTCCAATGTGGAAAGGTCTGTCATAATCAAATGTAGCAACTGCTTTTGCAGAAATTAGGTTGCCAGCTAAAGCATAGAAACAATATTAATGTATGTTTTAGTGCAGGGTGATACTGTGCAGCCAATGTGTGTGTGTACACCTTTCTAACAGAGGAGACAAAGATCACGATTTGGACCCAAAAAGCCTTCCCCTCAAACTGTACAGGTCACCAGTTGTGTGCATGGTGCTGTGTTACTAAAAGTTTCTTTTTTTTTTTTTTTGAGCTTGCAGGCATGTGGTCGCATTTCTTTTTTTCCCTCATGTTGTTTTATATGATGGTATTTCAATACAGGAAGAGCTGGGGTTTGGCCTAGTGCGTCTGTGATTGGTAGTTGAGGGGTTTCTGTGTTAATTATGCATACTTCTGTTGTTTACCGGCACACCAAGGCCAATACATTCCCATGGAGAGGATCAAGGTGAAAAAATTTCCCTACAATATCTGGCTGTGGTTTATACTTTCACATCGTCTCTCCTCTGTTTTCTTGGGCGAGTCGTGTTGTTCTACTGGTCAACTCAGGCAGACCCCTGTCGTTGCTGCTACCTCCTGGTTTTTGTCTCTGCTGTTAATGTCACTTGCTGACAACACAGAATTCCATTCACTAATTCGCTTCCTCAACTTGAGAATCAAGATTACAATGAGGTGTGTGAGGATGGTACTCAATCAGAGTGTTGTGGCTGTACAGTGACTGGCTTAGCAGTGGAGGGGGTATTAAAGGTGAGTAGTCACCCTCCATTTATAATGTTAACCCTCTCTTACGGGTCACTATCTATCTCCTTTCACTGCGTCTATTGCAGCGTCAGATACAGCTACAGTGGTCCCCCTCTTATACGGCCCCTGTCACCAGAGGCCACCCCTCTTATAAGGCTCCTGTCACCAGAGGCCACCCCTATTAAAAGGCCAGCATTCTTGTGCAGAAAGTATGGTATTTCCATTATAATCACCCCCTCAAGATAGGCCACCCCTCTTAGAAGGCCACTTATTGGCTGCATTTGGGGTGGCCTGATAAGAGAGGGACCACTGTGTTGTGAAATCTGGATGTAGTCCTTACTGCTCGCCATAAACTACAAGACTACCATATGATCCGCAGATTTATGCTACACTTTTTACGTCTTCTTATTGATACAAATGCTCCATTGTGGGTCAACATGCTCTTATTTTAACCCTCTTCTCATTTTAACTCTTTCATGGCCCGTTTCTGCAAAATTTGGTGTGTTCAGAATTGGTGTCACAGTAAGAGATTCAGGGGCTTTGTAAACTTACCTTTCATTCCAGTGGCAGTGGGACTGCTGTCACCACAAGGCTACAGGAATCATGGGAATGATTCCAGTCAACAGCTTTCTCTGGCCTAATTCTGATCCAATATGCCCAAAACATGCCAAGGAAAACTGTTGACTGGCACTGAAAGAGTTAACCTGTAATGGCTGAAAGTTCACCATTTACAGCTGAAGTAGCCAACCGCACATTAGATGTCACATGTTCTATGTTCAAAAGTAAATTTGTGACTGACAAGAAAGATTGTGAATGGCAGGTATACAGAAGTCTGTCATCAGGTACATGTCTTGCCTGCAACTTGCCCCAGTATTGCTTTTTATGATCTGTGAGGTACATGTCTTGCCTGCAACTTGCCCCAGTATTGCTTTTTAGGGTCTGTGAGGTACATGTCTTGCCTGCAACTTGCCCCAGTATTGCTGTTTAGGGTCTGTGAGGTACATGTCTTGCCTGCAACTTGCCCCAGTATTGCTTTTAGGGTCTGTGCCCCTAGAAAGGTTTCTTCCATTAGTATGACCCCTGAAACCCTAAGCTACGTTGCAATGTAAATACTTGTAATCTGAACTATAAGAAACAATTTCCTGTGAACTAACAGTAATAACCTGGTCTCTGCTGCCTGTCAGGGGACTTGAGCCCCAGCCCCATGATGTAAAATGACCAGCTCAGTCTTTGTCTAACCAAAATACTGTCCAAACTAGGTGTTCCATCTTCCCTTAATTTTTGGTCTTCAATCTCATCAATTGGTGGGATCCATAATTTTTGTGACAAAATCTATAATTTTTTTTATGCTGTCAATTTTATAGCAATGCGGTCAATTAGCTGATGCTCTCTCCTTCTGTTACATAAAAAAACACTCAACAAATCTTACAGATATTTGTTCCACAGTGCACAGTGACACATCTTAAGATCAGTGTATAAATCAAGTGTGTGACTAATTTTTGCCGTGTCTGTCAATATGTACATTCAGGCAGGAGGCAGCTATTTCCATCTGTCTGTCGGTCTGTGTGCAGGCATAGTCCATGTTTCCATCTGTCAGTCCATCAATCCATGGATAGTCCATGTTTCCATCTGTCAGTCCATCAATCCATGCATGGTCCGTGTTTCCATCTGTCAATCTGTCAATCCATGCACAGTCCATGTTTCCATCTGTCAGTCCCTCAATCCATGCATAGTAGTCCATGTTTCCATCTGTCAGTCCGTCAATCCATGCATAGTCCATGTTTCAATCTGTCAGTCCATCAATCCATGCATTATAGTCCATGTTTCCATCTGTCAGCCCATCAATCCATGGATAGTCCATGTTTCCAACTGTCAGTCCATCAATCCATGCATAGTCCATGTTTCCATCTGTCAGTCCATCAATCCATGCATAGTCTATTTTTCCATCTGTCAGTCCATCAATCCATGCATAGTCCATGTTTCCATCTGTCAGTCCATCAATCCATGCATAGTCCATGTTTCCATCTGTCAGTCCATCAATCCATGCATAGTCCCTGTTTCCATCTGTCAGTCTGTCAATCCATGCACAGTCCATGTTTCCATCTGTCAGTCCATCAATCCATGCATAATAGTCCATGTTTCGATCTGTCAGTCCATCAATCCATGCATAGTCCATGTTTCCATCTGTCAGTCCATCAATCCATGCATAATAGTCCATGTTTCCATCTGTCAGTCCATCAATCCATGCATAGTCCATGTTTCCATCTGTCAGTCATCAATCCATGATAGTCCATGATTCCATCTGCCTGTTCACCGAGCCACCTGCCCATATACTGATATAGCCATAACCAACATGGCCTTCAGTGTATCTGCAGGACACTGGTCGTCTGTCTGTTCATTTGTCTGTTCACCTGTCCATCTTTCTACAATGGCAGGCTTACCTCTCTACGTGTGAGCCTCTCTGACCTTTGTGTGCTCTATAGTTGCATCAATACTTTTCTTCACAATTTGATCCGTATCTTGGAACAAGAGTCACAATAGGGTGCACAGTATGATATTTACTGCTGACTAATAGATAAAAATCAAATTTATGTATTCTTGTATCACTTATTCTACATTCATGGTGTTAATTTTTTAAATTAAAGATAGAAATTATATTTGCTGTTATTATTAGTGTAAAATAACATGATAAATGATTCAAATATAAAATAATTCAGAAATGTAAAGCTAAAAAGTTGAAATGCATTACTATGAAATCTATTTGTGATCTAAATTATAATCAATGTGCAAATGAAATATCATTACCATTTACTTTCTTTGCTTTCATCATGTTAATGTGGAGCCTATCAAATTCAAAGTCTCACTCGATCATTAAAAAAAGTTCAGAATCATATCTAAGCTTTAAATATTTCCAACAAAATTGCTGTCAAATGATATATCTTGAGCTACTGTTTTATGACTAGTGTAAACAGTACTATGTCTTATCCTGCTGTTATTTATTCATCAACTGATTCATTTTCAAATTAAATGAAACCAGGATAAATGTAGGCCTCTAGAGCTTTGATGCTCTTCAATGCTGTCTTCGCAGACAGCAAAATGCAATACAAGTAGGATGTGGGTGCTGCCCCCTATACAGAAACTGATGTAACTGCAGTATTGTGTCCGAGTACTTGTGCACATGGCTGCGTGAAATCACCTGTGGATTTTGGTTTCTATCTGCATATTTTAAGGATTTTATTACCATGGTTTGGTCATTAACAGCTTGATATCAACATATATCAAAATCGATGTATTCTGGAAGTGTTTGTTGATTTTTAGGGCCTTTGATGAATGTTCAAACTTCACTGGCAATGCATTCACTGCTGCTGGCTGCCATGTTGCCACTTACTTCTCCTATCCCAAACTATTTCTTTGCCCGTTGGACTGGACACCAGAGAATAAAATAAATAAAAATTAACATATATATGTTCTTCATTCTGTTGTTGAACAAATTTTGCTGGTATATGGCAATGAGAATATTTCCAATGATATATTTTGTCCATGTTTCGATGACGTGAAACTCATGTTGACAAAACATGTGTATCATTTTTATGTCTCCCGGTGGAAGCCGGGGGACATATTGTTTTAGTGCCCGTTTCTTCCGCTTCTTCTTCTTCTTGTTGTTGTTGTTGTTGTTGTTGTTGTTCATGTTCTTCAACACTTGGTTTCCGTGCGATAAGTCTTGAAGGACTTGACAGAATTTGATGAAACTTGGTAGGAGTATGTATTTAGGCAAGACCTAGGTTGGGATTGTATTTGGGTGACCTTGACCCAATTCTCAAGGTCACAGGGTCACTTATGTGAAATTGGTTTCCGCTCGATAAGTCTTGAAGAACTTGATAGAATTTAATGAAACTTGGTAGGATTATGTATCTAGGCAAGACCTAGGTTGGTATTGTATTTGGATGACCTTGAGCGAATTCTCAAGGTCACAGGGTCACTTATGTGAAATTGGTTTCCGCTCGATAAGTCATGAAGAACTTGATGGAATTTGATGAAACTTGGTAGGATTATGTATCTTGGCAAGACCTAGGTTGGGATTGTATTTGGATGACCTTGAGCAAATTCTCAAGGTCACAGGGTCACTTATGTGAAATTGGTTTCCGTTCGATAAGTCATGAAGAACTTGATGGAATTTGATGAAACTTGGTAGGATTGTGTGTCTTGGCAAGACTTAGGTTGGGATTGTATTTGGATGACCTTGAGCGAATTCTCAAGGTCACAGGGTCACTTATGTGAAATTGGTTTCCGTTCGATAAGTCATGAAGAACTTGATGGAATTTGATGAAACTTGGTAGGATTGTGTATCTTGGCAAGACTTAGGTTGGGATTGTATTTGGATGTCCTTGAGCGAATTCTCAAGGTCACAGGGTCACTTATGTGAAATTGGTTTCCGCTCGATAAGTCTTGAAGAACTTGATAGAATTTAATGAAACTTGGTAGAATTATGTATCTTGGCAAGACCTAGGTTGGGATTGTATTTGGATGACCTTGACCCAATTCTCAAGGTCACAGGGTCACTTATGTGAAGTTGGTTTCCGCTCGATAAGTCTTCAAGAACTTAATGGAATTTGATGAAACTTGGTAGGATTATGTATTTTGGCAAGACCTAGGTTGGGATTGTATTTGGATGACCTTGAGCGAATTCTCAAGGTCACAGGGTCACTTATGTGAAATTGGTTTCCGCTCGATAAGTCATGAAGAACTTGATGGAATTTGATGAAACTTGGTAGGATTATGTATCTTGGCAAGACCTAGGTGGGGATTGCATTTGGATGACCTTGAGCAAATTGTCAAGGTCACAGGGTCACTTATGTGAAATTGGTTTCCGTTCGATAAGTCATGAAGAACTTGATGGAATTTGATGAAACTTGGTAGGATTATGTATCTTGGCAAGACCTAGGTTGGGATTGTATTTGGATGACCTTGAGCAAATTGTCAAGGTCACAGGGTCACTTATGTGAAATTGGTTTCCGTTCGATAAGTCATGAAGAACTTGATGGAATTTGATGAAACTTGGTAGGATTGTGTGTCTTGGCAAGACTCAGGTTGGGATTGTATTTGGATGACCTTGAGCGAATTCTCAAGGTCACAGGGTCACTTATGTGAAATTGGTTTCCGTTCGATAAGTCATGAAGAACTTGATGGAATTTGATGAAACTTGGTAGGATTGTGTGTCTTGGCAAGACTTAGGTTGGGATTGTTTTTGGATGACCTTGAGCGAATTCTCAAGGTCACAGGGTCACTTATGTGAAATTGGTTTCCGCTCGATAAGTCTTGAAGAACTTGATAGAATTTAATGAAACTTGGTAGAATTATGTATCTTGGCAAGACCTAGGTTGGGATTGTATTTGGATGACCTTGACCCAATTCTCAAGGTCACAGGGTCACTTATGTGAAGTTGGTTTCCGCTCGATAAGTCTTGAAGAACTTAATGGAATTTGATGAAACTTGGTAGGATTATGTATTTTGGCAAGACCTAGGTTGGGATTGTATTTGGATGACCTTGAGCGAATTCTCAAGGTCACAGGGTCACTTATGTGAAATTGGTTTCCGCTCGATAAGTCATGAAGAACTTGATGGAATTTGATGAAACTTGGTAGGATTATGTATCTTGGCAAGACCTAGGTGGGGATTGCATTTGGATGACCTTGAGCAAATTGTCAAGGTCACAGGGTCACTTATGTGAAATTGGTTTCCGTTCGATAAGTCATGAAGAACTTGATGGAATTTGATGAAACTTGGTAGGATTGTGTGTCTTGACAAGACTTAGGTTGGGATTGTATTTGGATGACCTTGAGCGAATTCTCAAGGTCACAGGGTCACTTATGTGAAATTGGTGTCCGTTTGATTAGTCTTGAAGAACTTGATGGAATTTGATGAAACTTGGTAGGATTATGTATCTTGGCAAGACCTAGGTTCTGATTGTATTTGGATGACCTTGAGCGAATTTTCAAGGTCACAGGGTCACTTATGTGAAATTGGTTTCCGTTCGATAAGTCATGAAGAACTTGATGGAATTTGATGAAACTTGGTAGGATTATGTATCTTGGCAAGACCTAGGTTGGGATTGTATTTGGATAACCTTGAGCAAATTTTCAAGGTCACAGGGTCACTTATGTGAAATTGGTTTCTGTGCAATAAGTCTTGAAGAACTTGATGGAATTTGATGAAACTTGCTAGGATTATGTATCTTTGCAAGACCTAGGTTGGGATTGTATTTGGGTGACCTTGAGCAAATTCTCAAGGTCACAAGGTCATTTATGTGAAATTGGTTTCCATGCAATAAGTCTTGAAGAACTTGATGGAATTTGATGAAACTTGGTAGGATTATGTATCTTGGCAAGACCTAGGTTGGGATTGTATTTGGGTGACCTTGAGCGAATTCTCAAGGTCACAGGGTCACATGTGAAATTGGTTTCCGTTTGATTAGTCATGAAGAACAGGATGGAATTTGATGAAACTTGGTAGGATTATGTATCTAGGTAAGACCAAGTTTGGGATTGTATTTGGATGACCATGACCTAATTTTCAAGGTCACAGGGTCATTTATGTGAAATTGGTTTCTCTGCAATAAGTCTTGAAGAACTTGATGAAAATTGCTAGAGTAATGTATCTAGGTGAGAGCTAAAAGAGGATTGTAATTTTCAAGCAAACTTGGTCATTTGTAATTTGAAATCACCTGTGGTTTATTCAGAGACGTAAGTGTTCCACCGGGAGACATTTGATTTTCTGTTGGAAAATCAGTCTGTTCTAGTTTTATTTTGCAACACAGAGGCTCAAAATTCAATGCATGTATTGTGGCTTCTTGTATTGCGATGCGCCGATGCTCCAGTGAATCATTATCTCCCCAGGGTGCTCCCCTCAGACATACCCACCTGCCCGCCCAGTCTTAGCAATGACAATTTCAAACTTGTCTGCAGACTGACAGTTTTGGTGAAATAATCCTGTCTCAATTAATGCAACATGCATGGTAAAATCTGGACAAGTGCCATGGCCACTCAAACCAGGCCTTCGGATATAAAAATCTTTGGGGAGCTGAAAAGAGCTCCCCTCAAATCATTCTAGGTGAGCTGTAGGTGAGCTATTGCTATAGCCAGAGTACTTAAATGCAAGATTGAGGAGTGCCTTTAGGAGCTCACCTCAATATATTTTAGGTGAGCTTTTAAGGTGAGTAAAAAATCGCACTCCTCACATGTAAAGGCCTGTCAAATGCAACGAAGCACCTTCCTACATATATACACTACCTGCACAAATAGCCACTCATCCACTCACTGTCCTAGCTACCTGTGTGTCCATCCATCCATCATCATCGCATAGTTAAAACCATCCTATAACAGTGTAGTTATAATGATATAGTTACACTATAGTTAAAATGACATGGGTAAATATAGTTGCAATATAGCTAAAATAAATATAGTTAATACTCTTTATATTATATTTACAATATATATACAATACAGGTACAGTATTGCTATAATGTATATGTTTACAATCGGGGGGGGGGGGGGGGGCATCCTGTAGCACCTTGGTGCTTCATGAGGGCAGAAAAGTACTACATTGTGTTCCATATATTGTGAAGATAGGAAACTTAATTGCAGGTGCTACAGGAGACAAATTTGATGCTGCAAGCATTCTGACAAGTGCCGAGTCCTGACGATATAGCTATAATACAGTTACCTTATAGCTAAAATGTATATGTTTACAATATAGATATAATACAGTTACAATATAGCTATATTATATATGTTAATAATATAGCTATAATACAGTTAGAATATAGCTATACTGTATATGTCCACAATATAGCTATAGTACAGTTACAATATAGCCATTATGTATATGTTTACAATATTGCTATAATACAGTTAAAATGTAGCTAACATGTATATGTTTACAATATAGCTATAGTACAGTTACAATATAGCTACAATGTATTTGTTTACAGCCATAGCACAGTTACGTTAAGTATTTCTGCATCAGTCCTGTCCTGTCTTTGATGTTTCTTTATCCTCTGTTGTGCCTCTATCTCTGTCTCTGCCTCTCTGCCTCTGCCTCTCTGTCTCTGTCTCTCTGTCTCTGCCTCTCTGTCTATGCCTCTCTGTCTCTGCCTCTATGCCTCTGCCTCTCTATGCCTCTCTGTCTCTGCCTCTCTATCTATGCCTCTCTGTCTCTGCCTCTCTGTCTATGCCTCTCTGTCTCTGCCTCTCTGTCTCTGCCTCTATGCCTCTCTGTCTCTGCCTCTCTATGCCTCTGTCTATGCCTCTCTGTCTCTGCCTCTCTATGCCTCTCTGTCTATGCCTCTCTGTCTCTGCCTCTCTGCATATGCCTCTCTGTCTCTGCCTCTCTGTCTCTGCCTCTCTGCATATGCCTCTCTGTCTCTGCCTCTCTGTCTCTGCCTATCTGCCTCTGCCTATCTGTCTCTGCCAATCTGTCTCTGCCTCTCTGTCTCTGTCTCTCTGTCTCTGCCTCTCTGGCTATGCATCTCTGTCTCTGCCTCTGTCTCTGCCTCTGTCTCTGCCTCTCTGTGCCTCTCTGCCTTTGCCTATCCCTCTCTGCCTCTCTGTCTCTGCCTCACTGTCTCTGCCTCTCTGTCTCTGCCTCTCTTTCTGCCTCTCTGTCTATGCCTCTCTGTCTATGCCTCTGCCTATCTGTCTCTGCCTCTCTGTCTCTGCCTCTGCCTCTGCCTATCTGTCTCTGCCTCTCTGTCTCTGCCTCACAGTCTTTGCCTATCTGCCCTTCCACAGGCCCCCACCCACCCAGTAATGCATGCACAATGTTTTACAGCATTGTGGGCTGGCTTGCATGCACATGCAGAGTGTATGTACATTGCACTTACTTGCATGCCAGCCATCTCTGTCAGCAATCTCACTCTCTACCTACATCTAGATTGCTTTTCTGAATACTATCTGAGAGATTGTGTGATCCCTGGATGTTCTGTCTCCATGCCCAGGGCTGCCTGCCTGCCACAGTCTCCTGGATGTTCCCAGTTTAACCCTTGCTACCCAGTGCCCTGCTCCCTGCTGGCTGTCAAACAGGTGCTATCGCCAGATTGTTTTATTGACTAAACCCTTTCCCCCATAAATTAAGACTGAGTCAACAGCTTTCCTTGGCATGGGTTGGGCATTAAGTGCCCAACTCATGCCAAGGAAAGTTGTTGACATGGGGCATGTGATCTTGATAGGGCTCATCTACAATTTTCTGTCTAGTTGTTTTTCATTGCTGTTTAAATTTAGTTGAAAACACTGAAGGAGACGACATTTGACCCCCAGCCTTCTTTTGGCTGATTGAAGGGAGAAAGCATTAATAAAATGTGCGTCCACTACTCTGTGTTTTGGCATAATTATAGATCAACCCATTTTACATGGTGCTAAGTTTTGTTGATGATGAATGTTAAGGTGATCATTTTTGTGTTGAGAATGCAGCAATGGTTAAGAGGGGGTTAATTCGGATGTACCATATGGTAGTAGTATGGTCTGTGAGGAGTACAAGAGGCTGCACCCTTAATGCAGACACCTGTGTCACCGGCTCCCATTCTCAACTGTCAATTGTGTTCAATTTTAATGTGCATCAATACCCAGTGATTGCGCGAGGGTAGCTACTAATCCATGGCACTGTATTGGAAGGAAATGCATGCACTAGAAATCCCTCTCTGTCAGCCCAGGTTCCAAAATTGGGCAATTTCATCAATGCAAAATCTGCCAAGTCCTGGGTAAAAGTGATTTATTTTGGTTTTGAAATGAAATGCAGTGCACTTTGTAAGTGGGCGGATTAAGCCTGTCATCATTAATGTTAAACTCACCTACACAACCCTGGATGGGATTTCAAATCTAAAGTGAAGGACAATTACTTATTTTCACTCCTTGTATTTTCAGTCAATGTTACAAAATTCCATGATGTGCTTGGCTGATATGTTTGAGTTCATACAGGCACTGATAGGTTTCAGCGTGAGTGTTTGTTGCTGCATTTTGGGGGGGATGAGGGGGATGTGGAAGGCACATTTCATTTTATAGAGCCTCATGATTCAGGGCCCAGTAAATTCATGTAATCAGTACACAGTGGTACCCGCTGTATGTGGCCACCCAGTCTGCCAAGAAAAAGTGGCCACATACAGCAGGTGACCTGTCACCACAGGTAAATTTTACAAAAAAATTGACTCCTATGTCTGAGCCTAGTGACCACAAAAAGCAATGTGGCTGCTGACGACAGGTGGTTGCATACAGCAGGGTACCACTGCACACATTTCTGTGCACAGCTTAACAAAATACTTAGAGCATGCGGCACAGTTGAGGACATCGTATTGCAAGGGTCCCATTAATGCTGACTTGACGTCAGCACACTTAAGAATTAATGATGCAGTTACCTAAGAGGGCCACACCTGATAGGGGAGCATTCCTCCCGTTTCCAGGGCAACATTTTGTCAATTAACGAAATGCATATGCTTTACCCACAGACTGGGGGAGAGAAAGCCCTAGTGAGGTCCAATCACAGCCATCACAGTAATATGCATTTAGCCAGTACTTGCATTGAAAATATGAGGGGGGGGGGATTGTTTCTATAAGAAAAGAGGTTGACAGGTCCTTGAGAAGTCTTGTGTACTGGCCATATATTTATAGAAGGATCTGGCTCCAGTTGATTACGGCGATGCTTTAGAGCAGTAGCCAATGGGACGGCAGTGGTAAATGAGGGGAGGTCAGCCAAGGTCAGATTTACTATGTCAGCTTGCTACTAATTTACTGCCAGTGTAGAGTCATTTTGTCAACTCTACACCAGTGATTGTGTGCACTCTACTACGAAAACCTGATCGTGTAATTCAGCCAATGTGCTGTTTACTTGTGCAAGCAAGTGTGTTGAAGGGACCACAAGCACAGGGGAGTCCTATCCCAGTCCAAAAGCCAGGAGGCATGGGGGATGCTGGTTTAGTAGGCCAGGCCAATGTGTCTGGGTCATGTAGGGCTGTGGCAGCACGCGTCTCATGCCAAAAAATAATACCCAGCCATGCTGTCGATCCCTTGATGGAATTTCATGCATGCATTGCCGAATAATGTACAATGTTGGCCCAGTCTGACATGCAATATTGCAATATAAGGGATAGAAATAGCCACTTTGACAGATCACTATACCCAGTATACACTGCAGCAAACCTAGACTAGTGAGAATCTAACCCACAAACTTGGGATGACTGATTTGACTGAAGCGGGTCCTGATTGGCTGAGAAGGGTGCTAATCAATTCAGCCGTGTGCTATATTGGGACTTGGACGAGACAGACGTTAATTTCCCGTCACGTCCTATCACAGTCGTAGAAAGTCATATATAAATTCTGGATAGTTCCACAGCAAATTATCGCAGCTTTCCTTATTGGTGCATTTGAAATCACGCCACGCACAGGGGAAAATGTACATGAAAATTCTGCGTATAGTACGAGGGCTTCAGCATTTCCCATACCCTAGGATGGACAGAAAGTGAGAGAAGAAGAAGGAAAAGTACCTTGTGCTTGACTGGAGGTCCCTGGCTTGTGGATACTTCATTATCACACATCAATTACTGCCGTTATTTCCCCCGCCAAAAAATTGTCGCTGGTCACAACAGTGTGATTCCTCACGAAATAATCCCTTGAAAAATGTCTGCAACAGTTTTCGTCGATGTCATAACTATTTCACAGCAAAGGTTAATTTATACTGCCAAACTTTTTTTTTTAGCTTGGTGAAACTACGCATGTTGTGTATAATTATGTGGTTTGACTGTGATAGGATGGATATGAATGAAGCTGAAAACCTTACAAGAAACACAGTAGTAGCACCAGCCTTATCCAGGCACCAAGCCTTACAGACTGCCACTGCCTCTGGTGGGGGGGGTTGTACAGGGAAACTTCATTATAACGACACTCAGATATCTGACATATTCAATATAATGACATCTTCATTCTAGTATGGTGTCATCTATCTGACACTTTCTTAGGGAACAGATGGTGTCATTATAACGAGTTTTCACTGTATTATGTTATACATGTAGTCAACTCCCACTGCCAGCAATGTCTGTCTGAATTCTAGCTGAATAAGGGCTGAACCTGTCCACGTCGTTTTTATATGTTGCATGTCTGAATTTATGATGCATTTTGGGCTATTCAAACTTAATAAAGATATTGCCGCTGAGAGATTTAGCGTACACTTGCCTGTGATTCAATTTAAATTCAAGAGGCCTCAACTAGAATTCAGAAGTATTCAGCCATGATGTAGAAATATTCAGACAGATTTCAGAAAGATTCAGCAAGGATTCAGATAGATTCAGGCTGAGTCCATAGAGATTTAGCAAAAATTCAGAAATATTCTGACAAAATTCAGAGATCTGGCCAGGACTTAGAAATAATGCACAGTCTAAATTCAGAACAATCTGTCCAGAATTCAGAAATACTGTGACTGAATCGAGAGATTTAGCCAGGATTCAGGAATACTCTCACTGAATTCAGAAAGATATAGCCAGGGGTTCAGAAAGATACAGCCAGGGTTCAGAAAGATACAGCCAGGGTTCAGAAAGATATAGCCAGGGTTCAGAAAGATATAGCCAGGGTTCAGAAAGATGTTGCCAAGGTTCAGAAAGATATTGCCAGATTACTACTGTGTATTCAGCTGCATCACAATCCAATACACAGAATTCTTCAGGGCTAGGAATGTGTATTCCCATTGAATTATATGTTAAATTAACCTCAAATTATAGGACTACTTTTAAAGCTGCAAGAATAAAAATAATGTGAACATTTCAGCCATGTACATAATTTTACCACACAAACTTAGCTGTTTCTGCAACTGGTGGTTTTAAAGTTATTAAGCTGTAAATTACAATGAAAAGTAATGGGAGTCCACAACTCTAGCCCCGAATGACTGAAATGCCCTCTACAGGAGAGCAGTGGAAGCCTCTGATCCTGTTCTCCCTTATTGTCACTTGTCGCCGTATGAATCCAACACAGCAAGAACGGCCAGGATTCAGGTCCAGCATGATTGAGCAGTAGAGAGGTTCAGGTAGAACAAGCCCTACTGAACTTGTATCTTGTATTCAGCTTGAAAAATTCACGCAGGATTCAGTAAACTTTTCCAGTCTGCTTCCCTTTTGACCTATAAAAGTTCACTCACTTTAAGCTTGAATCAGACATGATGCAGTAAAAATTGAGAAATTTTAAATACATGCTATAAAGATTGAAACAAGATTTGGCATTTTTTTGTACAGCCACAAATTCAGGAAAACATTCAGCAAAAAGAAATTAGAAATTGATTCCAGTGGTTGGCCTGTACTTTAAAGAAGAACTTGCAGTGATCACAAAGCCAGGATGCCTAGCACTGATGTCCACAGCAACAGGTGTAAATCTAATACACAATATACATGACCCCTTCCACATTTTCACTCCGTAAGTGTACCCTAAACGCAGTCCAAAAGTGGACTTACGAGCAGGGGGTGGGGGGGGGGGGCGTCATTTGAGGGGACTATGTTTGACACATCTCACTTTCTACATAAGAATGCTGGTCTTTTGACAGATGACCTCACAAGAGGGATGGACTTTGGTAAAGGGACCTTCGAAGAGGGGGACCACTCTATTGGTGAAATTCTATGCTGTGTGTTGTATATGGAGGTAACAGTGTTTGCATTAGGAATTTTTTTAGGGGGTCACAACAAGGGAAATTCGGGGGAAAAGACTATAGATTTTTTACTAATTTTACACGCAAATAATTATTTGTGAATCTTTAGGATTTTCTCAGAAGGTATTTGAGGTTTTGAAAGTGTAATATACCCTAATTTGGGGGTATAATGGAAACACTGGGTAAATAAGGACCCAGAATGCAGAGTACTTTGCAATGTACACCTTGCTGGGGGTGGTAGGCTGGGGGTGATAGGCTGCTGCAAGCACACTGATGAGGCAGTGCACACTTCTTGCAAAGACAAAGCTGATTTTGTGCGTAGCACAGACTTGAAGAACAAGATCAGGCAGTCACCTGACATGTGTCACCAACTGCTTTATACATGGCAAATTAAGGCTCCTTTCACTGTCAACCAGTCACCATGGAAACAGATTTCATTCTCTTAGTCTGGTAAGGCAAATAAGCCACCTAACCAGGGCAGGTCTCATTCTGAAAGGAACACACTTGTCGTTTGAGAATTAAGAAGCCATATTTTACCTCTGCAAATTCTGGTCTTTGTGCCAAATTTGGTGTACCTGGGGTTTTATAGAGGAGGCCCTTGGTGAGCATACTCAAGTACAGCCACATGGCGTCCCTTTGAAGAGGCTCAGCTGAGGCAAGCAGAGACGGCATCTACAAACAAAAATCCAGGGACTAAAATTATGGATAAAAAATTTTAGATTAAAAGACGAAAAAAAAAAAAAGGAAAAGCTGTGCTTGCAATAATAAACGATCAATTGCAGTGCTGTTCTCTAGCTCATGTTCTCTTGTATGATATCGCTTTTTTCTGTGTGTAAAGTCTGTGTAGAATAAAAGATACTCGATACAATGAGATTATATTGAGACAGGCTACAAAAAATTTTTAAAAAACCCCAAAAAACCCGCTGTCCTGAATTTGGTCTTTGATCATTTGATCAGAAATTGAGGATCACAGAAGGGTCAAGTTACTTCAACAGTTTGCTGTCTGTGGTTTTGAATAGCATGAGAAAGACTCAGCCTGAAAATTAAGGTGCAGTGACAGAATTTTTATTTCAGATTCAACCAAAAACATGTTCAGGATGTAGTTTTTGTGTTTATAATGCATTAAAAAGGAGAGTTCCTAGTCACCTAGATATTTATGTAAATATTTTGGGTACATGCTTTCGGATGAGTTTCAAGTTTGGTTTTTACCCTCGCCACATAAAGTGCTGGAGGGTATTGTCATCCCCTGCATGGTCTGTCCGTCCGTCCATGAATGGTGATGCTTTGGTGACTCTGGAATCTGTTTGCTGTCATTGTTGGGTTTGGAATTTATGAATATGGGTCATGTTTTCTACATAAGTGTAACATACTAGAGTCATCCGTCTGTCTTGTCGACATTACTGTGATATCTCAAAAAGTATTCACTGTAGGTGTACCAAATTTTTCATCAGAGATGCACCTTATAATGGGCCAGGTACGTATTAAAACCCGTCTTCCTCTTATAATTTTTGAACCTTTTATGAAACTTTTAAAGTGTTTATTTGGAGGCTGTCTGATTGGCACACAAGGGGACGACGTAGCCTTAATATGTCAAAAAATAGGCACAGTACAGTGAAAACTCATTATAATGACACCATTTGTTCCCTAGAAAATGTGTCAGATAACTGAATATGTCAGATAAATGAATCAAATAACATAGTAAATGTACTTTCTGTCCTTTGAAAGTTGTGTCGTTAAGTGAATATGTCGGATATCTGAGTGTCGTTCATATGAGGTTTCACTGTAGCTTTACCAAATTTTCATCAAAGAAGAACATTAAGATTGACCAGATTCCTTGTGAAAACCAGCTTCCTCTTAGAATTTTAAAACTTTTTATGGAACTTTATTGTATTTGTTTGAAGGCTATCTGAGTGGCATCAATCCTGACGATATCTCAAAAAGTATTGACCACAGCTTTACCATATTTTTGTCGGAGATGCATCTTATGATGGACCAGGTTTCTATTTAAAACCAGCTTCATCTTTGTATTTATAAACTTTGTATGAAACTTTAAAATATTTATGTCAAGGCCGTCTGAGTGGCACATAAGGGGACAATGTTAAGATAATATCTCAACAAGGATCCATCACAGCTTCACTAAATTTTTTATCAGAGATGCACAAAAAATGGATCACATTCCTATTGAAAACCAGCTTTTTAAAAATTATTTTTAAACTTGTTGTGAAAGTTTTAAAGTATTTATTTGGAGACTGTCTGAGTGGCCCAAAAGTGGACTATGTTACCATAATATCTCACGAAGGATTCATCTCAGCTTCATCAAAGTTTTGGTGCAGTTACACTGTATTATGGCACCTGCGAAGTCTAAAAAAAAATGCAGAATTGAGGGGGAAAAAAGATTAAGGGGGCCAAGGGTAATCTGTTTTCTGAACACTATTTTCTTGTGTTGCTGTCTGGTTTGTGTTGCTGGGGTCCTGCAGTAGGCTGTCTGTCTGTACCTGGGGGTTGTGAGCCACACAGACCAAGGTCATTGCATACAGGGATAGAGAGAAAAAAGTTTAAAAAAATGTGAAAACAGCTCTTGTCTGGCGTAAAGGTAAATCTGTTTGATATTCAGCTGGCTGTCTTCCATACAGGGTGTGAGTACAGCTGTCTCACATAGACAGTCTGATGTACAGCTGTCTCACATAGACTGTCTGATGTACAGCTGTCTCACATAGACTGTCTGATGTACAGCTGTCTCACATACTGTCTGATGTACAGCTGTCTCACATACACTGTCTGATGTACAGCTGTCTCACATACACTGTCTGATGTACAACTGATTGTCTTAAATACACTGATGTACAGCTGACTGTCTCAAATACACTGTCTCACATACACTGTCTGATGTACAGCTGTCTCACATACACTGTCTGATGTACAGCTGTCTCACATACACTGTCTGATGTACAACTGTTTGTCTTAAATACACTGATGTACAGCTGATTGTCTCAAATACACTGTCTAATGTGCAGATTTCTCACATACACTGTCTCGTACAGCTGATTGTCTTAAATATGCTGTCTGATGTACAGCTGACTTTCTCACATACACTGTTTGATGTACAGCTTTCTCACATACACTCTCTGATGTACAACTGACTGCCTCAAATACACTGTCTGATGTACAGCTGTCTCACATGTACTGTCTGATGTACAGCTTTCTCACATACACTCTCTGATGTACAGCTGATTGTCTCAAATACACTGTCTGATGTACATCTTTCTCACTAGACTGTCTGATGTACAGCTGATTGTCTCAAATATACTGTCTGATGTACAGCTGACTTTCTCACATACACTGTTTGATGTACAGCTGTCTCACATGTGAGATTTAAACATATTTTATTTCAACAGAAAAGGGATTGGAGAACAAGCTTAAAGCTTATATAAACTCCTCTCCGTGTTAATCCAACATGACAATTTCGACACAGCAGGTCAGTAGACAACAATAAGTGCATGGTAAAACAAAATAAGCAGTACAACTTTTACAAAGAGTGAGATAACTCAAGCTCAGGTTAATTTACATTTCAACAATGTTGTACATCAGACAGTACATGTCTGACATGTACTGTTTGATGTACAGCTGACTGTCCTACATACACTGTTCTGATGTACAGATGTCTCACATACAGTGTCTGATGTACAGCTGTCTTGCATACACTAATGTACAGCTGACTGTCTCACATACAGTGTCTGATGCACAGCTGTCTCACATACACCAGTGTACAGCTGACTGTCTTACCTACAAATATCGTCAGATATACAGTGGTCAGAGAGAGAGAGAGAGAGAGAGAGAGAGAGAGAGAGAGAGAGAGAGAGAGAGAGAGAGAGAGAGAGAGAGAGAGAGAGAGAGAGAGAGAGAGAGAGAGAGAGAGAGAGAGAGAGAGAGAGAGAGAGAGAGAGAGAGAGAGAGAGAGAGAGAGAGAGAGAGAGAGAGAGAGAGAGAGAGAGAGAGAGAGCACACATTCAGTGATCATCTTTTCAGTTCAACTGAGAAGAGCCACCACCACCACCCAAAAAAAACGAACAAAAAAAAAAAAAAAAAAAAAATACACAAGAAAAGGATAGTGGGAGACAAAACGTTATTCTGATCACTTTTCAACATGGTTACATCTTGTAAGTTAAATGCCATTTGAGAATGGCCAAATGGATTGCTTGTCTATCAGTGTCCCAGGCCAGGTGCTCTGGCCAATCTACCTGCTACCTGGCCACTTAATAGTCAAACACTGTATATGAAGATTTTATTACAGATACTTGTCTTTATGTTGAAGCATAAAGAAAGAACTTCATGCAGATCAGCTGTGGCATATTTTTGGCAGATATTATCATAAGACACCAGTCCTTGTTAAGGAGAAGCAGTCTTGTCTCGAGTTTATACAGACCAGATAGCGTGCCACCTTGTGGCTTTACAGGTGAGACACCAGTGTCTTTGCTAAGGAGAAACGGTCTTGTCCTGAGTTTATTCAGACCAGATAGCATGCCACCTTGTGGCTTTACAGGTGAGACACCAGTGTCTTTGCTAAGGAGAAACGGTCTTGTCCTGAGTTTATTCAGACCAGATAGCATGCCACCTTGTGGTTTTACAGGTAAGACACCAGTGTTTTTGTTAAGGAGAAACAGCCTTGTCCGGAGTTTATTCAGACCAGATAGCATGCCACCTTGTGGTTTTACAGGTAAGACACCAGTGTTTTTGTTAAGGAGAAACAGTCTTGTCCCGAGTTTATACAAACTAGTTAGCATGCCGCCTTGTGGCTTTACAGATGAGACACCAGTGTCTTTGCTAAGGAGAAACAGTCTTGTCTCGAGTTTATATAAACCAGATAGCATGCTGTCTTGTGGCTGTGCCCCTGCTAAGCCCCCTTTCAGATGACTGGTTTATATGTCATATTAACATGGTGAGTCAATAACCCGGTGTCAACCTCCTGCATTGTATTGTGGTCACTTCCATCAGGGCCATGGCATTTGTTTGGTCATGTGACCAGTCGTCTGGAAACTATGAGGAAACCACAGAATGTAACTGCTGTCAGTCAAAACCACAGTCTACCGGCAACCACATGTGTTTTGATGTAACAAACTTGACTGTGTTGTAGGTCTGGCTGGTAGGGTGGTATCAGTCATTGTAGAAGCCGTGTGAGCTGGTATCTTTAACTCTACAAAGTGACGGCAACAAGGTAAACTTGTACTTCAGGCTTGGGTCAGTAGCTTTACTTGATACAGGCAAGAAAAGTGGGGCAATAGGAGAGGTCAGAATTAGCTCTGAAGTGTGTATTCGCCCCAATACACAACTAAATACACAAACATTTGGAGGGCTAGAGCTGTGTATTCCCACTGGTTTGCATGTTAAGGCAACCTTAAATAAACTGGTCACTTTAGTAGCTGTGGTTGTATGACTTTTGTGAGATATTTAGATTTACGGTACAAAATTGCTGTGAGAACAGACTTGATGGTCTGCTAGGTGCTGTGAGAACAGACTTGATGGTCTGCTAGGTGCTGTGAGAACAGACTTGATGGTCTGCTAGGTGCTGTGAGAACAGACTTGATGGTCTGCTAGGTGCTGTGAGAACAGACTTGATGGTCTGCTAGGTGCTGTGAGAACAGACTTGATGGTCTGCTAGGTGCTGTGAGAACAGACTTGATGGTCTGCTAGGTGCTGTGAGAACAGACTTGATGGTCTGCTAGGTGCTGTGAGAACAGACTTGATGGTCTGCTAGGTGCTGTGAGAACAGACTTGTGTACAGCCGCTTAACTCTTTCAGTGCCAAATTTTGAACTGAGTCAATGCACCCAGTGCGCACCGAGAAAAGCTGTTGATCTGGGATATTCTCGCTGGAACTATAGACACACTGGTACTTGAATGAAATTTTTTTTACGAGGAATATAAATCTGGGATCCTAATGCTAATTTAGACTAGTTTGACTCAAGTAGATTGACTTAAATCTTGACTGGCACTGAAAGAGTTAAAATCCAAGAGATTGTGGCTTGGAGGTAAGCAGGCCCAGAAACTATGATGGGATTGGCTGCTGAGAGAACCATAGCCTCAAGGAGGAGACAGTTTTGTGACATGAAAGTATGTGAAACCATGGCAACCAGCAGGAGACAGGTTTTTGATTGGGTATAACTTAAAACCTTGGCAACAAGGAGATATTTGTTATGATTGGATACTGCATGAAACCATGGCTTCAAAGAGCACCCAATTTTGTGTTTGGGTACCACATGAAACCATAGCAACTAGGAGTATACAATTTATATGATGGGGCACTGCATGAAACCAGTGCAATTCTGTGCCTAAACAATACACAAGAAAACTTTGACTGGCTGTGTATGAAACCACAGGGACAAGGTGCAAGCTATATCTGTTTGTGTCATATATCAGAGAAAGAATGGAAGTTGGGGAAAAAACTGAAAGTCTGTTGAAACTGACAAGAAATAAAGAGAAAAGTAAACGACATAGCAATTGACTACACTAGAATCAGGAGGTGTCACCAAGAAATATGCTGGTATTGTTTAGAAATTCCCTGTCACCAACTTAGATCATGTTGTGTTACCTCCACAGCAGATCAATCTGTCTATTAACTCCTGGTCAATCTGTGTATTAACTCTTGGTCAATCTGTGTATGAACTCTTGGTCAATCTGTGTATTAACTCTTGGTCAATCTCTGTATTAACTCTTGGTCAATCTGTGTATTAACTCTTGGTCAATCTGTGTATTAACTCTTGGTCAATCTGTGTATTAACTCTGATCACTCTGTTTATTCACTCTGCTGCACCTTCTGTGCCCAAGGACGACAACGGTTTATAGAAAGTCAGGGTAGTAAATGTGCACTTTCACTTTCACTCTCACTTTCACATCTCATTGGCTGATGATTGGGAAGTAAGTCAGTATCACTTTGGCCATTTGGTAGTAAGTCTGCCCTGTTGCACTATAGTCTGTTACCATGGCAACCAAAATAGACCAATTAGAAACCGAGTTGCTTTATCAGCACTAAAACTGATCACAAAATCCAAAAGCAGACCAGGTGGACTGGGGATAACACAGAGCTTGGTCTGTTTTGCTGGCAACGTTGAGTTGTGGAAGTTCTTAACTCATTCCACCCTAATGACCCTTTTTCCTGCTAATATCTGAATGTCGTCTGCTTATTATATTTTACTAATTTAGGGATTAATTTTCAAAATTTTGGATGAATCTTGCTTGGAAGATCATTCCAAATTATATGTCCACGGTCAATAGCTTTCCTTGGCGCACTCTTGGCACAATGCACTCAGAGCGTGCCAAGGAAAGCTGTACATTCCGTCTTCTATCAGGGTGGAATGAACTAATAAGCAAAGCACTTATGTCTGCTGCTTTGTTAACATGACAGTTTTGGGTCTTTGCTGTGAATTCAGCTTTGTCATCGTAAATGTATTTTAGAAAAAATTATTGTCAGTGAAGACTGATGAAAAAAGATTTTAGTTGTTTAGTCAGTTTAACATTGTAGATGAAATTTAATCCATTGTTATTTCTATCATCACGTGAGAGTAGTTGGTATGTTTTAGGTTGGAACAGAACAAGGATTCAGGATGAAACCTAGTCAGAAACATTGAAAAAAAACTTAGCCTTTACAGGACATGTACCGACAGTGGTCAGGAGCGCTGAACAAATAATACAGCCCTGATGGGAGCCAAGCACATAGGTAGGTAGGTAGGTAGGTAGGTAGGTAGGTAGAGTCAGTCAGTCAGTCAGTCAGTCAGTCAGTCAGCCAGCAAGCAAGCAAGTGAAGTTTTTGGAGGCACACTTAAAAGCAGTGTTCGTACTGCACGTAGTTTTCTGGAAAAATAAAACAGGAACAAAATGATTTTCATTTGTATGTTCCTGAGAAAATGTTTATCTGTGAGCCCAGGCGGTGAGAATACTAGGTTGTGGCCAATCAGGTGCCGGTTACACTGAATAGTTCTTGGCTGTCTTGTGCGCACACCTTTGGGAGCTATTTACCTGTAATTAGCCCACTGTTCCAGTAAGGCTATTACATGAAGTTATCAGCCAGTTTGTGTTATTTGGTTTGACAGATATTTTTTCCATGATGAATTTTATAAATAGATTCTCATCACATATTCATGCACAATGACTTGATGCTTGCAAACTATGCTCAGAGCAGGTACTTCCTGGCATTTACACTTTTAAAGTGCCTCTTATTTGCATAGATTAAAATTCTACATCTAATTATTGTTCCTTGTTTGCATATACCTAAAACTAAAATTGGAATGGTACCTCTACCCTTAAAGTTTTAAAGGTATTAAACATTTAAAGTTTCAAATGGTCCTAATTTGCATAATTTTCAACGTATCGACTATTCCAAACAAGGTGCTTAATTTTACTGCTATATTGATAACTTCAAAATTTAATAGTTGTTGGTGATATGGTGTCTGAAAAAAACTTTGGAAAAAAATTGGCTGTAAAGAAGAAACAAAGAGTTCTTGGAAAAGCATGATGTCTGTGATCGCACACAGACATAATAACTTCACCAGAAAAGGGGCTTGAGAAATGAGATGGCAGTGGCTCCACCCAGTGTCTGCCAATGATATTACTGATGTACTGCACATGACCTTTTCTATACCCAGAATGGATCACCATGTCCTTATCCATACCTAGAATGGGTCACCATGACCCTATGTATACGTAAAATGGGTCACCATGACCTTTATACCCAGAATGGGTCACCATGACTTTCTGCATAGCCAGAATGGGTCACCTTGACTTTCTGCATACCCAGAATGGGTCACAATGACCTTCCGCACACCCAGAATGGGTCACCATGACCTTCTGTATATCCAGAATGAGTCACCATGATCTGTGTACCCAGAATGAGTCACCATGATCTGTGTACCCAAAATGAGTCACTATGATCTGTGTACCCAGAATGAGTCACCATGATCTGTGTACCCAGAATGAGTCACCATGATCTGTGTACCCAGAATGAGTCACCATTATCTGTAGACCCAGAATCACACCAGGAGCCTCAGGTGCTGATAAAAGATGTTGACACTGTCTAATTTGTACACAGATTGATGTTTTTGCCAAAACTGGAAAATGTTCATCAATATTTGGCCAACATTTGGAGTGGAGGGGGTTATAGAAATAGTGGTCCGTATGATAAGGCCTTGATTACATGATTCCTTATTACTTGTATTTTTGTAGGGCATGTGAAAAGCAGGAGGTTTAAATAAACAAAATTGTGGAAGCTCAATTTTTTTTCATTTTCTCTCAAAATGCAGTCAGTCAGCTAGAAAATAAAATGAAAACAAAAACAAAACAGCAAACATGAAAACAACAAAGAGAGAGAGAGAGAGAGAGAGAACTTTCAGGTTTACTCATTTATTCTTTATATTTTTTTTTTGTAATTTGAGCAATTCAGTATAAATTTTGTGAGAAATTATATAATTTATGTTACTATGTAATTTCTATGTCAATTTATCCTAAAACTTTTATCACAAGGACCTTTTTCTACTAGGTGATGGGTGGGAGATAAATAAAAAGTTGCCAGTATAATTTATTTTTTGACTGAAAGAGTTGCATTCTGATTGGTGGATCTGAGGAACAATGGATCAAGTAACCATTGCCTAGTGAGAAAATGTCAAAAACTTTGATTGTTACCATATATGAAAATTGCATGGTTGATGAAAATGTGATTCAAAATAAGACATACTTTGTTTGCGATGTGTTATTTTTGTGAAGAAAATGGAAATATATAACTGGTAACAAGCTGAATGTTATGTTTCAAACCAGCTAGAGTCTGAAGCAACAAAATAGAAATATTGTCTTACTATTGCTGTACTTGCCTGCTGTCAGGATCACGGATCAGACAAGGTCTGCAATACAGGCAAATGTTGGTTCAAAAAAGCAAAACAACAACAACAAAATCTGGTAGAGTGAAACCTTATTTCAATGATCTGACATATTCACGTGGTGGGACATGTTTTGAGGAATTTTGAGTCCAATTATTTAGCTACTTGACTTATTTGTGTGACATATTCAGATATCTGGCACATTTGGCAGGGAACAAATGGTTTCATTATGTCAAGGTTTTTACTATATTTCTATTTGTAGAATGACCACAGTTGTATGCTGATCAGGTAAGAAGTTCAAATAGGCTGAGGTGACTTAGCACACCAACATGCTATCAAGTTTGTATGTCAGGGTCAAAGGTCAAGTGTTGAGTTTACCTTAAACACATGTTAAAGTAAACTTGTGGCTGCTTGAAGTAGAAAACTGGGTTTAAACACACAGGAGTTGGACAGACTGAGCCAAGTCAATATTTAGTGAAATGTTCTGAGGCTCCCATAGATTTCCTTGTAAGCCAGTGCTGATGAACTCTCGGCTCTTCTGCTTGGCAAGAAACCTTTGGTTTCATACTTCCATTGTTAAGGCATTAGTTCCAGCTTTTTGCATTGCCTGTCAGATCAGTGGTATTTGCAGTGCCTGGAAAGGCAAGCTGTGTCATTGGTTTTTATATTGCCTCATAATTCATGTTATATGTGGTTTTTGTATTACATGGCAAGCCGTTTTACCAGTGGTTTTTAGATTACTGGGCAAGTCATGTTATATCAGTGTTTTTTTATTACCCCCCCCACCCCACCCCACCCCCACATAAAGTGCTGCAGGGTATTGTCATCCCCTGTGTCATCCGTCCGTCTGTCTTGTCGACGTTACTGTGATATCTCAAAAAATATTCACCATAGCAGTACCAAACTTTTATCACAAAAGGACCTTATGATAGACCAGGTTCCTATTGAAAACCAGCTTTCTCTGACTATTTTTCAACTTTATATGAAACTTTTAATATATCTATTTGAAGGTCATCTGAGTGGCATAACCCCCGACGACATTACGGCGATATCTAAAAAAATATTGACCACAGTGTTACCAAATCTTTATCCGAGATGTATCTTTTTATAGACCAGGATCCGATTGAAAACCAGCATCCTCTGATTGGAAAAAGAAAAAAAAAAATATAAAACTTCTAATGTATTTATTTGAAGGCCTTCTGAGTGGCATCAACCCTGACAATGTTACCGGGAGATCTCTAAAAATATTGACCACAGCTTTCCCAAATTTTTGTCACAGATGCATCTTATGATGGACCAGGTTCCTATCAAAAACTAACTTTCTCGTTCGTCTTTGTATGTGTAAACTTTTTACGAAACTTTAAAGTATTTATCTTTAAAGCCGTCTGAGTGGTGCACAAGGGGATGATATTACCATAATATCTCAAGAATGATCCCACGCAGCTTCCTCAAATTTTTTTCAGAGATTCACATCATGGTGGCCCACAGTCCTTTTGAAAACCAGCTGCTTCTTATTTTTAAACTTATGAAACTTTTGAAGTGTTTATTTGATGGCTGATTGAGTGATGCACAATACAGTGGTCTCTGTCACCAGAACTTGCCCTAAGAACACATCCAAAAGTGCTTCTTCGTTTCATAGACAACAGTATGGAAATTGTATGTGAAGTATTCTACTGTGAAGTCTCAAAAAAAAAAAAAAAAAAAAAATGCATAATTGAGGGAAAAGAAAAGATTGTGGGCACTGAGGGTAATCTGTTCTCTGAATGCTATTTTATTACCTTGCCAAAGCCTCCATGTCTCCTGCCGGGGCAACAGATCTCCCACTTTTTCTTACTATTTTTACTAAGTCTCTCACTCTATCACTTTTCATAAATGTCTGCTGCTTTTTGTAAAAGAAAAAAAAAATGGTATCATTTCATGGGTGGGTGTAAAGTTGTAATGTTTCGCCATGTTATTGTAGTACACATGCTTAGAAACTGTTTGTGCAAATTATGTATGACAATGTTTTTATGATACATGTCCCTTTTGACTGACTGACTTGTTTTTCAAAAGACTTCACATGTGATTTGAAGTTTATTAACTCTTTTCTTTACACTTTATCATGTAGAAATGGGGGTATTTAAGTGCAGGTGCTATTATATCAAATCATCACAAGATGTTTGGAAGACATCTAATATATCCTTATGTTGTGATTTGCGTAATGTATAGCAATGCTATTGCCATGCATTTCTATTTACTGATTTTACAACAATCATTGTGATTTGGGAGACAATTTGCTTATATAATTAAGGTGATGACCATAAATGCCCATATGTATGGCTTACTTTTGTTCGCTGTTAGAGCAGTTGAGTGACTATTTTCATAGATTTTCTACCTTCATTGAACCATTCTTTTTAAGAATGGGGATTTGGTCGAGTGGATATGTGGGTTTCCCATTTCAGCTAGGCGACTGGTGCCAAAGGTTGCAGGTTCAAGTCCTGCTTGTTCCGAACATAAAATATAGATTGAAAATGTCTCTGATGGTGCCTAAAATGGTTCAAAAGGCAGGAAATGAAGGTGCATACATGTATTTCAAACTTTTCCCTGGGGGAGCATGCCCCCAGACTCACCTAGGTATGCTTTGCACCTTCCCTGCTCAGCATCCCACTTTTGAGTACCTCCAGGAGGGACATCTCTCACTTTTAGCATAGGGCAGCTTGGAGGCTCTACCTGACAAGTCATGATATATCAGTGGTTTTTATATTATGTGGCAAGTCATGATATATCGGTGGTTTTTATATCAGTGTCTGGGTAGTCATTGTACACTAATAGTTTCTGTATTGTCAAGTCAGTGGTTTCTGCATTGAGTGTCAAGTCAGTGGTTTCTGCATTGAAGGTCAAGTCGGTGGTTTCTGCATTGAGGGTCAAGTCAGTGGTTTCTGCCCTCTCCACTAAACTCTACCCTGTCAATACACCCTAGCCCTTTCAACATATCCCTACCCTGTCGACACACCGTAGCCCTTTCAACATACCCCTACCCTGTCAACACACCCTGGCCCTTTCAACATACCCCTACCCTGTCAACACACCCTAGCCCTTTCAACATACCCCTACCCTTTTAACACATCCTAGCCCTCTCTGCATACCCCTACCCTCTCAACACCCACCCCCCCGCCCTTTCAACAGACCCTTGCCCACTCATGCCTACTGCCCTTCCATGTCCCTCTCCTAGGATCACATTTCTTGCCTTCCCACAGTGTGGGGGGAGGGTTAAGGTCACATGACAACCTCCTGTCAGTCCTTCTGATTTGCATCATTTTGTCACATTAATTTCAGGAAACCTTTTAACCCTTTCCCCCTTAAACCTGCCAAAATCATCCGATGGTCAAATGTTGTCTGCTTCAGCGCTCTCAACTTATTTCAACAGTAATGAAAAACAATTTTGACTGAGAACTGTAGATAAGCCATATCAAGATCACATGCCCCAGGTCAACAACTTTCCTTGGCATTAAGTGCCCAACTCATTCCAAGGAAAGTTGTTGACTGAAATGTCAATTCAAGTGGGAAAGGGTTAAACCAACCCTATAAATTTTTCTACCAGATTGACCCAGCCTGGTAGGGTTGCCTTTTGCAAGGTCTATGGGACTTGATACTATTCATGCTGAGGAGTCTTCAACATGTGTCAAGTCCTGTTGACTTTCGAGACCTTTTCTTGGAAGGAGTGTAGGGCCATTTGAAACCTTTTCTTGGAAGTAGTGTAGGGCCATTTGAAACCTTTTCGTGGAACTAGTGTCGGCCCATTTGAAACCTTTTCCTGAAAGTAGTGTAGGGCCATTTGAAACCTTTTCCTGGAAGTAGTGTAGTGCTATTTGAAACCTTTTCTTGGAATTAGTGTAGTGCTATTTGAAACCTTTTCTTAAAATCAGTGTAGGGCCATTTGAACCCTTTTCCTGGAAGTAGTGTAGGGCCATTTGAAACCTTTTATTGGAATTAGTGTAGGGCCATTTGAAAATTTAAAGCTGGAATATCTTCAACACTATTGTAGGTGGAGGTGCCATTCCAACTTCATTTCATAGGTTTATGTTGTAATCACATCCAATGAATCACAAACAAAAGGTTCAGAATTTTAAGTTGTGCTAACTTGGAGCAATTGAAAAGTTTAAATGTTGACTATATTCAAAGTTATTAGAAGTGGAGGTGTCATTTCAACTTCAATTCATAGGTTTTTGCTGTAGGTGCATCCAGTAAACCACAAACAAGTTTAAAAGTTGACAAATTTGGATACATGTATATTCCTATTATGGGGACTTGAAAAATTAAGATGTTGAATATCTATCTATCTATCTATCTATCTATCTATCTATCTATCTATCTATCTATCTATCTATCTATCTATCTATCTATCTATCTATCTATCTATCTATCTATCTATCTATCTATCTATCTATCTATCTATCTATCTATCTATCTATCTATCTATCTATCTATCTATCTATCTATCTATCTATCTATCTATCTATCTATCTATCTATCTATCTATCTATCTATCTATCTATCTATCTATCTATCTATCTATCTATCTATCTATCTATCTATCTATCTATCTATCTATCTATCTATCTATCTATCTATCTATCTATCTATCTATCTATCTATCTATCTATCTATCTATCTATCTATCTATCTAGTAACCCTGAAAGTGCCAATTTGAGACTGAGTCAGCAGCCTTCCTTGGGGCACGTTGTGTGCATTGCAAGCAAAGTGCTCCGAGGAAAGCTGTTGACCAAGACTATTCTTGGATTAAGACTCAGGTTGCAGATGTTTGAATGAAAGGTCTCTTCCTTAGGAATTTTAATCTTAAATCAGTTTATGCTTAATCTTAAAGAGGAATCAACTATAGCCGTGATTGGCATTTTAAGGGTTAATCTTAAAGAGGAAACAACTATAGCCGTCTGTTGACCAAGACTATTCTTGGATTAAGACTAAGGTTGCAGATGTTTGAATGAAAGGTCTGTTCGTGAGGAATTTTAATCTTAAATCATTTTATGCTAAATATTGGAGAGGAAGCGACTATAGCCGTGATTGGCATTTTAAGGGTTAATCTTAAAGAGGAAACAACTATAGCCGTAATTGGCATTTTAAGGGTTAATTCTAAAGAGGAAACAACTATATCCGTGATTGGCATTTTAAAGGTTAATCTTAAATAGGAAACTACTATAGCCATGCTTAGCATTTTAAGGGTTAATCTTAAAGAGGAAACTACTATAGCCGTAATTGGCATTTTAAGGTTAATTTTAAAGAGGAAAGAACTATATCCGTGATTGGCATTTTAAAGGTTAATCTTAAAGAGGAAACTACTATAGCCGTGATTGGCATTTTAAAGGTTAATCTTAAAGAGGAAACTACTATAGCCGTGATTGGCATTTTAAAGGTTAATCTTCAGGAGGAAACTACTATAGCCGTGATTGGCATTTTAAAGGTTAATCTTCAGGAGGAAACTACTATAGCCGTGATTGGCATTGTAAGGGTTATATGTAGTGTGCCAGGCTGTCTTTACATCCTTGGTTTGTCATCATCAATTTTATCCAGAAGCTACTAGGC
Organism: Hermodice carunculata; assembly: GCA_964020975.1. Taxonomy (NCBI): domain Eukaryota; kingdom Metazoa; phylum Annelida; class Polychaeta; order Eunicida; family Amphinomidae; genus Hermodice; species Hermodice carunculata. Next base: position 1,500,554 of record OZ026628.1, read on the forward strand.
ACTACTAAAACGAGAATTTCTTTACAGTGTGGTGGTATCAGTGAAGTTGGAATAATGCAAATTAGGAAGAGTAGTAGACTTATATATATATGTGTGATAGACCAGACATACAACAGGCCATGACCTGTCATCACCAATCAATTACATGTGTATGTACATCACTAGGATTTGTTGTTGACACTCATGTCAGACATAACACGTTATGCTGCCAGATGGCGGCCATTTTGTCCTCTGTCCATACTGTCAATAATGATCCAGCAATGAATGGAAGTTGCAATAAAAAGTGTACTAGAACTAACCAGAGTTTCTCACCACATGACCAAATCTTGTTTCTTTGGTGACACTTGACATTCTGTTGTATCAAGAATTCGCTCTATCTGTCTGGCATTTCATTTTTTACCTGCAGACTTTTGTCCTGCTAAGGGTCATATTTTGCTACCGTCTTGTTTGTCTGTTTGTCTGTTTGTGTGTTTGTCTGTGTGTTTGTCTGTTTGTGTGTTTGTCTGTTTGTGTGTTTGTGTGTTTGTGTCTTTGTTCTTCGTTTTAATGTTTTCTCCCATGTACATTCAATTTGAATATACAAGTCAACAACTTTCCTTTGCAAGCAAACAGATTTGCTTTGATGCAAATCTTCTTTTCTAGTTAAGATTGCAGTCACTGACTACCTTGTCTGCATAATTTAGTTGCGTTTTTGGTTGTGACTTTTTTAAAAATCACACAATTCATCATTTTATTTTCATGAAGGAAGCATGGAATCAAACTAGTGAGTAGTAACTTGGCTGACAGTGCATGACGCAGCTTTATGATCTGATGGGAAACACAACCATGTGTGAAACAGGTCCCAAAACACAATATATTGATCTGCAGGTATATGTTTTGTATTTGTGTCTTTTTGTCCAGCACCACTTCCTAGTAATCATTACCCTATTCCGCAGTCTGAACTCTTTACTCTCCATTAGCTAACCTGTTGCTGTCTAACCTATATACATATGGAAGCACTATTGTCCATATTGCACACATTCTTCTGTAGGATTTGACATAGGCTGTATTAGCCCAAATAAACTGAAGGGTCTTCAGTGGGTAACTACTCAGAATATGTTTCAGAGCTTATACCTGTACATGTCTCTGAGTAGTGGCTCCTTGTCTAAGCTAAATATTCAGCAAAGACAGCCGACGTTATAATGAATAAGTATGAACTTAGCAAATGATGACTTAGCTAAATACGTGAAGTTTTGCTTATAAATGCAGAGCTTTATTATGAAAGAAGAATACCTGTCAAACAAACCATAATTACTAAATTTGTATTGTACAGGTTCAGGTAAGAACAATTGACTTTCCCCTGAACCAGTATGTACCCTTTCTGGCTCAATAGCTTATCCTAGTTAAACCACCTGCCAGTGTATAACTGATGTAGAAACAAATTGGGGCAATATATTCAGTCCCAGTGATTGTAAAATTAACAGTTGCACCTAGAACACCTGTACAAACCTAGGGAAATGCCAACAAGTATATAAGTGTTACCAAGAAGATGACTGCCACCCGTATTAACATAGCTCATATAATGTGGACAACATGATGTTAACAAGCTTACAGTACAAGTACAGACATTCCAGGCACCTGTTAAAATGAACAACAAACACATTGTACTCTGCAGGCCTTTCCCCAGTGTTCTCTTGAGCATTTCCACATTTCCTCATGGGTATGACCTGTAGAAATTTCAAGTGACTATATATATTATAAATAGGTGTAAAGAAACAGGCATTGTCCCATATTGTTCTGCTACCTTGACTAAAGCTTTCAGAAGACATCATTGGGCAGGATATTCCATAGATCTATAAAAAAAATAGATATTATATATTTATACATGTGTATTGCTGGTAGGCTGTAATGAGTGGATACCTCTGTGTTGGTGGTATCAATTCCCATCGCCTTCAGGAGCAAAATAGCAAGACTTTCCTTCCTGTGTACGGAAAAAATCTTGGACAAAAGGAAACCTGGCAACAATAAGGCTTGTTTCATTCAATCATGTATGTATGTATGTATGTATGTATGTATGTATGTATGTATGTATGTATGTATGTATGTATGTATGTATGTATGTATGTATGTGTATCCAATTGAGGTATATTTACATGGACACAGTGTGCATTGCATCCAATTGAGATGTATTTGCAGGTACGTAATGTATCCAATTGAGATATGTTTGCAGGGACACAGTGTACCCTATTGAGATAAATTATTGCAGGGACACAGTGTATCCTATTGAGATAAATTATTGCAGGGACACAGTGTATCCTATTGAGATAAATAATTGCAGGGACACAGTGTATCCTATTGAGATAAATTATTGCAGGGACACAGTGTATCCTATTGAGATATATTATTGCAGGGACACAGTGTATCCTATTGAGATATATTATTGCAGGGACACAGTGTATCCTATTGAGATATATTATTGCAGGGACACAGTGTATCCTATTGAGATATATTATTGCAGGGACACAGTGTGTCCTATTGAGATAAATTATTGCAGGGACACAGTGTGTCCTATTGAGATAAATTATTGCAGGGACACAGTGTATCCAGTTGAGATAAATTATTGCAGGGACACAGTGTATCCTATTGAGATATATTATTGCAGGGACACAGTGTATCCAGTTGAGATATATTTGAAGAGACACAATGTGTCCAATTGAGATATTTTTGCCAGAATCATCTGGACCTTGTAGCACATTGTGGGAGTTCAGTGACGGAGATGACAGAGTGGAGGATGTTATACACATACACTGCTCATCAGGCAGCTTGACAGGAGGCACAAAGGCAGGTTGGTGCTTGACAGGAGGCACAAAGGCAGGTTGGTGCTTTACAGGAGGCACAAAGGCAGGTTGGTGCTTTACAGGAGGCACAAAGGCAGGTTGGTGCTTGACAGGAGGCACAAAGGCAGGTTGGTGCTTGACAGGAGGCACAAAGGCAGGTTGGTGCTTGACAGGAGGCACAAAGGCAGGTTGGTGCTGCAGGGATCATGTTAGGACAACTTGGTCATGTTATTAGGTGTATTGACACATGGTGTGATTATGTTGACGACCTGCTGTAGTTTTGAAGCTTTACTGACATTCATGGCTGTTTTAGAATGTGGGAACACTATACAAATACCCCAGCACCATGCTTCTCCTGTCTTCTACCTTTGACCCTTTCCCTTCCAAATGACGCAGAAACAACAGCTGTTCTGTCCACAGTTGTCACTGGGAGAACTTCTGTTGACAAGAGACGCACTGCCTGCCATCTGCAATTCTCATTCCAATTGTTTTTCATTGACAAGGAATAAAAACAATATGTGAATTGTTTTTATATGGGAGAGACTTTTTTGATGTACACCAAATTACATGATATGGTATAGGTTGAGCCAATTGTAGCTAGCTTAAGTTAAAGAATTAATAGTCCAGGAAAAAAAAAAGATTAAAAAAAAAAAAAAACAGGTAAACAATTAATAGTGCAAAAAAAATTAAGAAGAAAAAGATTACCCCCCCCCCCCAAAATGAAAAAAAGCTACACATATCCATCCAGTGGTACCCTGCCCCCCCCCCCCAAAAAAAGAAAATCCTGTGACCTACAAAACAGAAAAAAATGCATGTTTTTGTTGGTGTTTTGTTTAAATGCAGAACAATCTTAAAATCTTATTTTTGTGACAAAAATTTGCCTTTGAAATAAGTAGATGAAATATCAGGAAAAGGGCAAGAGGAAAGTCTATAGCCCAGAAAAGAGAAATGAAAAACAAATAAAAACAAAAGAAAAAAATTTTGCCTAAGAAAAAGAAAAAAAAAATGTTTGTGTGTGTGTGTTTTTTTTTTGGGGGGGAGGGGCTGGTTTTTTATTTTTCTTTTTTTTTTTTATATGTATATTTTTTCTTCTTTATTTTTTTGTGTTTTGTGTTTTTTTGTTTTTGTTTTTTGTTTTTTCTCGTTTTTTTGTTTGAATGCAAAGAACCATCCTAAAGTCTTATTTTCTGAGGGAAAAAGATAACTTTTTTCAAATAGCTAGATAAGAGATTGAAATTGTGTCAGAGCCGGAGAGACTGGCATCAATGATCCTGCATCCAAAACGACCAAGCAGCAGGTGTCAATGCCTAACTCCACTCCACAGGTAACCCTTTCGTTCCAACTGTGGGTTTCTAGGCAAGAAAAATGTAAACACTATTTGAGACTGTTCCCAATGTCAATGCTGTCTGTGGATGGAGGGCCTATTCCTATTACATTACTTCTTATTACATACCCAGCCTGTATCATTTCAAGCTACTTCAAGTCTGTATAATTTTCATGTTACTTTATATAATCTGTGAATCATTTACAAATTTTTGTCAACAAAAGCCAAGAAGTTTCCATTTTTATCTTCGGCACAAAAAAGGGGGGTATTTCATACCATGCCTCATCCGTCTGTCAGTCCGGGCGATGTTACACTGATATCTAAAAAAGTATTCACCGTAGGTGTGCCAAATTTTTATCAGAGATGCACCTTATAATGGACCAGTTTCCTATTAAAAACCAGCTTCCTCTTATCATTTTTATAATGTCTGAGGGGTGCACAAGGGAACGATGTTACCAAAATATCTAAGAAAATATTCACCAAAACTTTTCCAAATTTTTGTCACAGAAGAACCTTATAATGGACCAGGTTCCTGTTGAGAACCAGCTTCCTCTGAATATTTTCAAACTTTTTATGAAACTTTTAATGTATTTATTTGAAGGTTGTCTGCGTGGCATCAACCATGACAACTTTACCCTGATATCCACAAAAGTATTGACACCAGCTATACCACATTTTTGTCAGAGATGGACCAGATTCCTATTTAAAACTAGCTTCCTGTCTATAGTAATAAACTTGATAAAACTTTGAAGTATTTATTTCAAGGCCATCTGAGTGGCACACAAGGGGACGACATTACCATATCTCAACAGAGATCCATCACAGCTTCACCAAATTGTCATCAGAGATGCACAAATAATGGACCATGTTTCTGTTGAAAACCAGCTTCCTCTTACTATTTTTGAACTTGTTATGAAACTGTTGAAGTATTTATTTGAAGGGTGTCAGAGTAGTACACAAGTGGACAATGTTACCATAATATCTCACGAAGGATTCATCACTGCTTCATCAAATTTTTGGTGCAGTTACACCGTATTATGGCATCTGCGAGGTCTCAAAAAATAAAAGAAAAAAGAAATTCAGAATTTAAGAAAAAAATATTGTGGGTGGCGAAGGTAATGTGCTCTGTGAACGCTATTTCCTCCTTTCAGTCACTGTACCGTCCTTCAAAGGTTATTCAGGTGAAATGATGCTTCAAAACACACTTTATCCCACATGATAAATGCACAATTGTGCTTTGAGATGTGGAATTATTTTCTTTACATATTTACTCTTGAAATTGATTTTTGCATGTGGTAGTTTTGTAAGTTGTGATACTTGCAGGATATTTGAACCACTGTTTATCAGCATGGATATGGATAAAATATATTTGAAGAGATATCTCAATGTTGATAGGCAAGGCTAGAAACAGTGCTTATCCGTTTGTGTGTACTAAATACAACTTGTGACGGACAAGCAAAGTTGCCAATGTACTTGTCCAAAATTTACATATATAACTGAATTAGAATAAGACTCCACTTGATTTGCAGACAAGTGAAAATTTGTCCTTATTTCTAGCACTGATATCATATGACATTTTGTATTTGTGAAATATGCAGCACAAGCAAGTTTGCTGGTCGAGTTTGTGAGTGTTGATAGTTGAAGCCTGTTTAGTTCTTGGAGTGTTTCATTTTTGACTGCATGCTGTACTACAGGTTGCTTAGGTTATGACAGCAACAAAACAGCCAAGAGGTCACCAACTCCTGCCATATTATTGTTTTCTGGTGTCATTTCAACTGGCACTGTATGAAGTACATATTCAAATTCTGCATACAAGTGACCTGGGTTCACGTTCCTACAGGTCTGATGAAAAGTCATTGGCTTTTTGCATTCTCTTGCAAGTCATGCTGTTATCATTGGTTTTGGTATTGCCAGGCAAGTTCCTTTATCATTGGTTTTTGTATTACCAGGCAAGTTCCTTTATCATTGGTTTTTGTATTGCCAGGCAAATTCCTCTATCATTGGTTTTTGTAGTGCCAGGCAAGTTCCTTTATCATTGGTTTTTGTAGTGCCAGGCAAGTTCCTTTATTATTGGTTTTTGTAGTGCCAGGCAAGTTCCTTTATTATTGGTTTTTGTAGTGCCAGGCAAGTTCCTTTATTATTGGTTTTTGTAGTGCCAGGCAAGTTCCTTTATCATTGGTTTTTGTAGTGCCAGGCAAGTTCCTTTATCATTGGTTTTTGTAGTGCCAGGCAAGTTCCTTTATCATTGGTTTTTATAGTGCCAGGCAAGTTCCTTTATTATTGGTTTTTGTATTGCCAGGCAAGTTCCTTTATCATTGGTTTTTGTAGTGCCAGGCAAGTTCCTTTATTATTGGTTTTTGTATTGCCAGGCAAGTTCCTTTATTATTGGTTTTTGTAGTGCCAGGCAAGTTCCTTTATCATTGGTTTTTGTAGTGCCAGGCAAGTTCCTTTATTATTGGTTTTTGTATTGCCAGGCAAGTTCCTTTATTATTGGTTTTTGTATTGCCAGGCAAGTTCCTTTATCATTGGTTTTTATAGTGCCAGGCAAGTTCCTTTATTATTGGTTTTTGTATTGCCAGGCAAGTTCCTTTATAATTGTTTTTTCTATTACGTGGCAAGTCGTGTGTTTTTACATCATCACTTACAGGCAATGCAAGAACTCTTCATCAAGACCTTTGCTATCACAGTGCAGAGTGAGGGACGTTTTTCATGGCTTAGCATGAAGCAGGCCTTTAGCATAAATATTGAATGATTTTATGTTATACTCCATTCATTCTTGCATATCTTTTATCTGTCTGGGTCAGACAGACCAAAATGAGTGCGAAATGACAGGATGGATGTTCAGACTTTCATCTGAGTAACAAGCGTTTACATTACTATGACATAGTGTCACAGTAAAATTTCCACTTTTGTCTTTCACTGGGCTTTTTTTTTTTTTTTGCCTTTAGCGTGCGTGATTTGCTTATGCAAGTTCATTCATAGTTGTCCCGCAGACATCATGTGACAGACCTTGATTGCATACATAAGTACGTTGAGAGAGGTCTCCCGCGGCCCAGGCAGGTATCTCTCTCTGGCTGCTGAGGACACAGTGCTCTTTCTATCCTGGTCTTTTGATCACTGCAAAGAGAACTCTGTTTCTGCAGCCAACTGCTTTGGCAATAACTTACAGCCCATGTTAGGGCGAAAAACAGTTAGAGCTTTGTTGTGCAGGAAGGGAGAAATGTGTTTGTTCAGCTATCCATGTCAGCCTACTACAACACGAACAGCAAGGAGGACGGGAGAATATAGAGCACTTTTGACAGAGGCAGTCACACAGCCCCAGCTTGGGCTGACCTCTTCTGACCTGAATTCAAGTGTCTAGACGGGGGTACTTGTTGGGGACCCCCGTGACCCTTCAGAGGAGCAGAGTATGGGTTTTACGTTGTGTTTCGACCCTACAGGGCAACGGGGGTGGCTACTTGAGTGACTATTCTCCCAGCAGCCAGGCATGGCAACCGTAACTGGTATTTACATGTAGAAGCAAAACAAGCCATCCATGATGAGCCAGAGAGGTCTAGTGTCAGGCTGCCTCATCCACTTGCTGGCTGGCTTACCACATGTATGGGCAAGGTTGACAGAGGTCAAACTACTAGCAGCTTCTTTCTTCTGGCACAACTGAGCTTTTTATGCTGTCTTCCCTAAATCGTATAAACTGGGAAAGCCAAGTGCATGCACAGATCTAGATCTTGATTGTCTGTCCCAAAGAAAAAACCGCCAAGTATTTGATTGGTATGCCGTAGGTGTATGGTGTGTCTGAATGGCTGCGTATACCTTGCCTATTGAGACAGCTCAGGCCAAGCGTCCACACCCTCTTCCTTCCCCAAAGCTGCCGTAGAAAAATGGTAGATATTTTGTCGGTGGCTTGTGCTGCAGGAGGGAGATGAAGCCTTTGTCTGACTACTTAGCCCTGTCTCATGGCTTCAACACACCAGATGCATTGTGGGTAGGCATACATTGCGAGCAGACAGAGTGGAGGGAGAAACTTAGAGAGTGATGCCGTGTGATGAGGGGGAAGTTGTACCGACATGGAGAAATCCTGTCAAATACAGATGGAAGGAGTTGACAGGTGAAGGGAGCTGGTAAACGCTTGACCTGTGCCAGCAGGGAGAGCCACACAAATGATTGAGGAAAGCGGTCACGTTCGTACAACTAGCTGCCAATAGCTAGAACAGGCTACCTCTTTCTTTCGTTTGTTTTTTTTTTTTCCATGTCTGTGTAAGTTATCTCTTGGAGCAGGACAAAAACGCTTTACAAATTGAGAAGGTCAAAGGTTCTGTCTGGCAGAATTTTTTGACATGTCACTCTCTTGTGGCAGATATTATATAATTATGTTCTATATCAAGATAAAGTGGGGTTTGGTGCATAAATATGAACTGGTGTATAACTATGAGAGTGGAACACTTGACAGATGTCCAACATAACTTGAATTTTAACTTCGACAAAACCGCTGCATGTTTTCGTTATGCCAGTTGAATATGTACAGATAGGCGGTGACCAACGGCTTGCCTGCATTTTGATGGTCGTCATGTGGTGATTTGCGGAAAGCTACGTGTACCTTCATGTGTTCTTCCATCCCTCTCCAGCAGCCATATTTGATGAACAGGTTCAGGAGTGTATGTGTTTGGGTGAGGGATTATTGCGTAAAAATGGGTTTATATGTCATGACTAAGAGCAGTGTGCAGAGCGCAGTGAGCATGAACCCACATTATGTGTAACATCTTTCTTCTTTGCTATGTAAACCGCTTTTTCATTTCTTTGTAGGGGTCATGGACTGGGGAGAGATGACAGAAAACAGTCACATGGATAGTGCTTTGATGTTTGGCTGTGGGCTCCGTGTGTCAGGTAGGTGTATGTACCTGGTCATCAGATCAGTCGAGATTTTCATGGTTACTAAAACTGTTCAATGACTTCTCTGTGGTGCTTGACAGAACTGTGCGTGGTGTCAATCAGCAAAGAAAAAAAAATTGAAGTGCTTACACAGAAAGAGAAAGACTCTATAACTATGTGATGTGATTGGAGTCTGTTGTTGGCCATTGTCATAATGATCAGTCTCTATTTTACACATCCTATACATGTATAACTGGTTACACCGTGCAAGAGAAGTCCGCATGGAGTTCTGTCGAGTCAGGCAGTCAATCCTCATCCTGCTCAGACGTACCACAAGTTGTCTGACAATGCACACACCAGACATGTTTTATACGTGAATACGTGTGTCTTCCACCTACATTTGTACATGCATTGATCATCAGTAGTAGAGTGCTGGCCACAAGTAAAGAAGCTTAAATCCCTATGTCCCATCCTCCACAACATATTTCTCTAGAGTGTCCATAGGCGTATCCACATTGGTACTGTCGTGAGCTGTGTATTAGCTGAGTAATGTGCACTGAGTGGGACATGGTATGTTGCTCAAAGTCCATTCTATTGCACATCTGCCCAGATTTTGCCATGGGGATGTTTTCTGTGTTAAGTGAATAAAGTGCAGGATCTATATTATAGTGGCGTAGGAATACATTGAGTGTTAAGCAGGCTAAAAAAAAAGTTTTTTCCCATGCAAAAATTTAATTATTTCACTGGGATTCTTTGAAAAAAATATCTTTACAGGCTGTTATCAGTGCCCTCCCATTTAAGTTCTCATCGAAGATTTCCTTATATGGTGATGCGCAGTAAAATCTGTTCAGTGCAAGGTTCTTCAGATAGTAATGCGCAGTGGTGTAATACGGTCCAAACCCCACTTTCAAATGCTTAAAAAAAATCACGAAAAATTGGCATAATAAATGTAACTTTGCGCTGACGCAGAGGTGAAAGTTCCCCAACGGCTTTCTAGCTGGCTTTATTGATGACGAGGCTGTCACATATCCACGAGTGGGAGACAAGCTTCCATGTTACTTCACAACTATAGGAAGTACATGGTTACTGTGGGTTACTGAGTATATTTCTCTCCTGGCTAGTCACCACGGGATGTACATACATACAGCACAGCTACTAATGGGGCCATGTTTGCAGGCTGAATGGTAAGGTGTTTCTTTGATGCTGTCAGAATGACAAACCAACAACCACGGCAGTGTAGATTCTTTTTCACTGTTTTTTTTTTTGGGTAGGTTAATTTCAGTGTGACAGATAAATTGGAGTGAGTTTTACATGCCATTTGTGCAGACTTGGGGTCAGAGTTCGTGGATGCAGCCAGTAAAGTCCACACTTGTCGCTGTTTATCCAGTGGGACTCCCCAGTGCAGGCAGCAGGTTAAAGTCTCTCTCCATGTGCTCTCAATTGTTCCTGCTTTTCAAGGTGTGTGCCACTTTTTTCACTCCTAAACCACATTGATTGACACAAGAATGGTGGTTTTTATTTGGGAAAGTACCACAAACCAGACAGGGTTTTTTTTCGCTGGTGCATACAGACAGAGGTCAGTGTGCTTGGTAGCAGAAACACTGCACTACGTGTTGCCGTGCTACCCAGGCATTTACTTTCCGTCAGATTTTCTGCGCATTTTGTGCTGAAGTTGAAGCATGTGAAGATCTTTGTGTTTGCCTCAACTTGGATTTTGCAGGTTTGTGGATATCTTAATTGTGTGCATTTTTCTCACAAAATTTTGCTTGGTAACTAGTTTTCCCCCCAGCCCCTGCATTCCACATGGAAACCCCACGCTTGAAAATGGAGCAATATGGCGCCTACTGCATTCCTATGAACTTGTACATGTTAATTACTGTCTATGAAACTTGGCTCTTCCTACTATGTCAGGAAGGTTAGATTTAGAGTGATGTGTCAGCTATGTAAGTAAAGACTTGCTGGCACAAAGGGAAGCCCTGCCTTGCCGGACTTGATTCTCGGTCCAAGTGTCGATTGACCTGCAGCCATACGCCCACCGTATATGAATGATGCTGTGGACTTGTCTTGTCTGCCACACTTTGCTTTTTTTCCCTAAAGAAGAATTTTTTTCTCACTTATCTCGTTTTAGTCAGATGATGCAGAATTTACCAATGCAAGACGTAAACTTGCACAAAAAAACTTGAACTGGTGGGAATATTTTCACTGCGCGTTTGTTCAAGGTCCTGGGCAGTTTTCGCCTACGTGGTCATCACGTGATTCCAATGTCCTTGCTTTTCGTTTCAATGGGCGTGATGTCTGTTAGTTTGACAGTTGGTTTATAACGGACGTGTGAGCAGTTCTTGGGCACTTAACAGCGGACGTATCACAACAGATATTGTGTAAGTTATATCATGTCCATTTGCAAATTTCTTTCTTCATAAACAGTGCAAATGTAGATAGGTGCGTTGTTATTGCGCAGAAGTTTACTGAGTACCTTTTATCTTACTTGTGTCTGAATTTGATGTTGTGACAATTGGATTAGGGCGCTTATGTTTCGGGTCTTATGTGGTCCCAAAATATTTCATAATTTAATAAAAGAGTGGGCCTGTATTTCCTGTTTGTATATGTCTGCAATGTGGAGAGCTCCTCTTTGATTCTGTTTCTTCATGTCTGGCGGGCCGCATGTAGAACATTGCCATATTTCTGAAATTTGGACGTTTTGGAGAAGGACTATGCATGAATTTGTAAGGGAATAGACGGGAGAAAAGTCTTTTCATGATGACAAGTGGTCCAAATTTTCCAAACTTATTTGAGTTTATGTGCCGTATAAAGAAAGATTTCACTTATTTGATCCTATCAGTTAGGGCTTTCTTCAGATATACGGGTCTGAAAGCTTGCAATGATTGTGATAGTATCCTTACCGATCATGATTTGACCAATAAATGCCAGCATTGGAGATTGTTTTTTAGCCTTGACGTAGATGTTCCTCGGCTGGTGTGTCTGTTGATCGCCTCTTCAAGACACAGCGTGATGGAACTCTGTAAACTGTTATAGTCTGCAGTTCTTTTGCTGTGGCTCATGATTTCCTCGTTCAATTTTTTTCACATTGTTAGCTGCTTCTGGCCAAAGTAAGAAAATAAATTCTTGGGTTGTGAGAAAGAAGAGCTACGTGACTGCTTATCACCCGCCCTGTTCGCACTGAATTGCAAGACCAAAACGTTTGTAGCGGTACAAGCCAGACTCGGGGAAACTGCTCATCAACATAATTTATGCCGACTTCATTAACATAGTTTTCACTCTTCAGCACCAGACATTGTCGTGATTTGAAATTGTCCACTCATAAAGTGAGAATAGAAAGTTGTGTGTTGCAAATTTGGTCTTACATGTGTATAAAAGAGTCTTTCTTACAGGTTGACAGAGGACAGTGAAGATGTGCCATTTGACAAACATTTTCACATCAAATTAATTTGCAAAGTAACTGATACTCTAACATATGCAGTAAATGAAAATAAAATCTGTAAGTTAACCCTTAAAGTGCTGATTTAAGATTGAGTCAACAGCTTTCCTGGGGGCACTTTGCGCGCATTGCGCGCAAAGTGCCCCCAGGAAAGCTGTTGACTAAGACTACTTTTTGCTTTAGACTAGGCTTGTTGGTATTTGAATAAAAGTTCTCTTCATGAGGAATTTGAATATCCTAACCATTCTATGTTTAACAGTAATGAGAAAACGGCTATAGCAGTGATTAGCACTTTAAGGGTTAAAAAAGAAAATAATCAGTTAAACTACCATCTAGTAGACATCTCAAGTAGCACATTCTCGCTTCAATTGCAGAAAATGGCGGGCGAGACATATTTTGTCCCCAATTTGTATGCGTTTAGTCATCATGTACAGCTTTTTTATTGGCTCAGGTGATTCTGTCAGTCACCTGAGCTTTCACTATAATCTGTTGATCAGTCACCCATTGTCCAATGGTAATTTACATCTTTGACTTCTCTAAAAACCACTGGCCAGATTCACTTCAAACTTGGTGACAATGTACATTGGGTGGATCTCTAGCCAATTTGCTCAAATGGTCCCACTCCAGTGATTTTGAGATTTTTTATGAATTTTTTTGTTCATTCTTTGACCAAATCTTAAAGAATCGTCTTGTCTGAAACTGCCAAGCCAATAGGAGAGGTCACAATTTGCAATTTTATGTGTATTTGCCTGAATACGCAACCCATTACACAAAATTCTTGTGGGCTACAGGTGTGTATTCCTATAATTATGTCTCCCGGTGGAAGCTGGGGGACATATTGTTTTAGTGCCGGTTTCTTCTGCTTCTTCTGCTTGTTGTTGTTGTTGTTGTTGTTGTTGTTGTTCAGGTTCTTCAACACTTGGTTTCCGTGCGATAAGTCTTGAAGGACTTGACAGAATTTGATGAAACTTGTTAGGATTATGTATCTAGGCAAGACCTAGGTTGGGATTGTATTTGGATGACCTTGAGTGAATTCTCAAGGTCACAGGGTCATTTATGTGAAATTGGTTTCTCTGCAATAAGTCTTAAAGAACTTGATGAAAATTGCTAGAGTAATGTATCTAGGTGAGAGCTAAAATAGGATTGCAATTTTCAAGCAAACTTGGTCATTTGTAATTTGTTATCACCTGCAGCTTATACAGAGACGTAAGTGTTCCACCGGGAGGCATTTGATTTTCTGTTGGAAAATCAGTCTGTTCCAGTATCCTATGTTAAAGTCAAGTTCAATACATTCAGCAGTTTTGCAGCAAGATTGATCAAATTTGGGAGGAGTATTTTACCAACATACAACCATTTGCCAAAACAAATATGGTGTTTCCAAGCCAAGTGGCCATAAAGTTACATAGGTGGAAGTTTCAATGGAAACACACATACTTAGCCCGTCTGCCTACAGAGCCTCTATTGAGAACCCTATTGCTTCAAAATTGCATAGGGACACTTCTGGGGACTCCCAGAGCATAATTTTTTTCAAGAGGTGGTTCGGTTTTTAGCCCAGCTGACTTGTCAGTCAGCTGAACTATTAGGAGGCTCAATCCTGCATCGTCTGTTCACAATTCTTATTTTCGACAGCTCCGAAACCGTCAGCCAAATGTTGTTCAAATGGTCATGCTCCAGTGATTTTTGGATATTTTATGTATTTTTAGCTCAGGTGACTTGTCAGTCAGCTGAACTGATGGGATTTTCCGTCCGTCCATGATTCACATTTTTGACTTCTCCCAAACTATCAACCAGATTCACTTCAAACTTGGTAGCAATGTACCTTGGGTTGGTCTCTACCAGGTTTGTTCAAATTGTCCTGCTCCAGTGATTTTTGGATTTTTAATGAATTTTTTTTTTTTGCAAATCTTAAAAAATGTTCTCAGAAGGCGCTCACCCAATAGCTTTGATGTTATTACACAGTAACACTCCTAGGGACTCCTACTTCTTAATTTGTTCACCAGGTGTCGCTGCTATTTTTTAATGTTTTTTTTTTTTGTGTGTGTGTGTGTGTGCTTTGGCTATTTTCAATTTCTTCTCCAGAAGCTTCACTCAGATTAAGCAGAAACTTTGTGGATATGTTCCATGTGGAAGGTCAAGCATGCTTGATCACTAGGTGGAACTGCTCTGGATTCCTGATTTTTAACGATTTTTTAAAATTTGGGTACTTATCAGCAAATGCACCTTTCCTATTGATTACAATATAATTCAATGGGCATTCTAACGCCAATTCACATTTTCAACTTCTCTAAAACCGTCAACCAGATTGACTTCAAACTTGGAGGCAATGTACCTTGGGTTAATCTCTACTAGATTTGTCCAAATGGTCATGCTTCAGTAATTTTTTTATTTTTTCTGAATTTTTAGCTCCACTAATTTGTCAGTCAGCTGAGCTTATGTTATGGCTAGCCATCTGGTGTCCGTCCATCTGTCATCCACAATTCACATTTTCGACTTCTTCTCCAAAACCATTAGCTAGATTCACTTCAAACTTGGTGGGGATGTGCCTTGGGTGGGTCTCTACCAAGTTTGTTCAAGTGGTTATGCTCCAGTGATTTTTGGATTTTTAATGAATTGTTTTGTTCTTTTTGGGGGGCAAGTCTTAAAAAATCTTCTTCTTTGAAACCGCTCACCCAATTGCTTTGATATCACACAGGGACACTCCCGGGACTACCAGCTCTGAATTCACTCCCCCATGATGGCATGCTCCAGGTCAATAGTTTTACCATGATGACATGCTCCAGGTCAATAGTTTAACCATGATGACATGCTCCAGGTCAATAGTTTAACCATGATGACATGCTCCAAGTCAATAGTTTTACCATGATGACATGCTCCAGGTCAATAGCTTTACCATGATGACATGCTCCAGGTCAATAGTTTTACCATGATGACATGCTCCAAGTCAGTAGTTTTACCATGATGACATGCTCCAGGTCAATAGTTTTACCATGATGACATGCTCCAGGTCAATAGTTTTACCATGATGACATGCTCCAGGTCAATAGTTTTACCATGATGACATGCTCCAAGTCAATAGTTTTACCATGATGACATGCTCCAGGTCAATAGTTTTACCATGATGGCCTACTTCAGGTCAATAGTTTTACCATGATGACATGCTCCAGGTCAATAGCTTTACCATGATGACATGCTCCAAGTCAATAGTTTTACCATGATGACATGCTCCAGGTCAATAACTTTACCATGATGACATGCTCCAAGTCAATAGCTTTACCATGATGACATGCTCCAAGTCAATAGCTTTACCATGATGACATGCTCCAGGTCAATAGTTCTATGATGCCATACTCTATAGTTAGTAGTAGTAGTAGTATTTATTGACTCAACCAGTCCAAAGCAATACAAAAGGCAAATGACATATAAAGTAACAGTCAATCACAAAACAGGAGAATATTCAATTATCAACACAGTATCCTACATAATTAGAGTTCATTCAATCAAAAAAAAAAAAAAAAGACAATATTTCATGGATGATCCTGAAATCCCCGATCCCTTGTGCTTGTATGATACATCGAGAGTATTCCAAAGAGGGTTTGTGGTATTTGTCACCAATATCCTGTACAAGTGGACACCACTGGATCACATGAGCCTCATCTTGTACACTCCCACAGTTACAGAGCCTGTGGTCTCGGGGAAGACAAGACCATCTTCCCGTTTCAATTTTTAACCTGTGGACTGATAAACGAAGCCGTGAAAAAGATACTCTCAAGTACTCGGGTATATGAGCGCCCAGACCCTTACCATATGTCGAATGGACTGTCAATGATGGGTTTATGTCTTTATACATGATGTACTTGGACTGGGTGGAACCTGTTACTCTGCCTTTGATTTTGGCTATGCTCTGAAAAATTACGTCATCCACACCTTACAGCCAATCAATATATGTACCTGTACTTTTCACCTCAGACCTCGTCAAGTTGAGCGCAAACATTAGAGGATCGCCCTGCAAGTGTTGTCTCTCATTATCATCTTCTGGAAAAATACCTTTTGTTTGTACTTAACCAGATCAGCAAACATAGGGTAGCCGAGCTCTATTAAACACAGGCCATTTGCTGTTGAAATACGCACGTTTAACAATGCCTTTAATGCACCCATATAAATACTCTCCATCTTCTTCAGCCCAACATTGAGCCAGCTTTCGCACGCATACAAGATAGCGGCCATGAAAGCAGCATTTAATGCCTTTTTTTTCACGACAAAGGGCATATCGGGGTTTTTGGTGAAAAAAGATACCAGTTTCAATAAATGCTTTCTTACTGATTTAGCATGTTCTTTTACCGCCGTGACTGTACTACCATCGCAGGTTAAAATACTGCCCAAGTAGGTATATTTCACACAGTGTTCCACTCGCAAAGCCTCTGTACCTATGACAAAAGGCTATCGGTCTGCATGCGTACCATTTAAAGCCATGGACTTAGTTTTACTTTCGTTGATTAGCATTCTACTAGACACACAGAAATCTCTTAACACGTGAAGTTTTTCCATACACTTTTCCCGAGAGCTTGCGAGAATCACGGTATCGTCCATCAACATCAAAATGTGTAACCACTTTAAGACAGTTGACAGTTGCTTTATTCGGTCAAAATATATATTGTGTACATAGTATAGTCTTCAGATGTTTAAAAAAGAAACTGTCCCATGTACACCTTTCCTTAAAACTACGTACGAGATCATTCACAAAAACTGTGAATAGAAAACATGATGTCAGGGACCCTTGTCTGACCCCTAGGACCGCTAAAATTATAGCAAGTCCCAAAATACTCTTTGACACCTTGTACATTGATACAATAGCGAGCAACATTGCAATACCGCAACCCAAGCGCTTAAGAACCCTGATTAAAGCATATCTAGGTACTCTGTCATATGCCTTGGAAAAATCAACGAAAACAACAAATAGTTTAATCTTTTTCTTGAAACAGTAGTTCATCAGTAAGCGTAAAGTAACAATAAGCTCAATGCATCCTCGTTTGGGCACAGCGCCAGCCTGTTCCCGGTCAGGGGAAACCAATTCATTAGTCTGTTACATAAAATATAGTCATAAATTTTGGCGACCTTGTTGATAATGCTGGTACCTCTATAATTATCACAAATTGTTTTGTCGCCTTTCTTAAATAACATAATTAACTTTGCGTATGTCCAGCTAGCAGGATAACTGGTGACAAAAATTACATTTACCAATGTTGGGAGAAAAATTGTCCACTGTGCTGGTAACAGCCTAAACAGACCAGGGGCTTACACCATCTGGACCACACCCCTTATTTGGCTTTACTTGGTTTTCAATTACGTCTATAACCTCTGCTGGGTCAATTGGTGGACTGTCTAATACAGGTATAGTAATGTCTGAATCCCACTCATCCTGATCAAGATCTGCCACATTTGGTGGATTAAGTAGGCCGTCGAGGTGATTCTTGAATTCATCGTCAGATGGCGCTTCTGTTACCGTCTCATTGTATATTCCCTTCCAGTTTATGTATTTCCACAGTAATTTACTGTCATTAGAGTCCAGAATGCGTTGCCATCTGTTCTGAGCGACTTCAAAGTTTCTCACGCCAGTGCTCTCTCTGCGACTGCGAGATGCACATGAACATAAAATCTGTGACAACTGATGGGCCGCTTCATCCCCATTTACATGATGTATTTCAGGAATGTCATATTCACTTAACTTCAGTAAAAACGTCTCTGGTTGTATATCACAAAACTTAATAGCACGTTTGCACTGGTATACTTTAGTGTTTCTATAGACCACAGCATGATCGCCAAGTAATCTGGATCACTCCATCAAGACATACATGTAATACAACGCTCCCTCTTTATAACACCGGTGGTAGGGTTTACAGAGCAAACATAGGGTTACACAAACATGTAATACAACGCTCCCTCTTTATAACACCGGTGGTAGGGTTTACAGAGCAAACATAGGGTTACACAAACATGTAATACAACGCTCCCTCTTTAGAACACTGGTGGTAGGGTTTACAGAGCAAACATAGGGTTACACAAACATGTAATACAACGCTCCCTCTTTATAACACTGGTGGTAGGGTTTACAGAGCAAACAGGGTTACACAAACATGTAATACAACGCTCCCTCTTTATAACACTGGTGGTAGGGTTTACAGAGCAAACATAGGGTTACACAAACATGTAATACAACGCTCCCTCTTTATAACACTGGTGGTAGGGTTTACAGAGCAAACATAGGGTTACACAAACATGTAATACAACGCTCCCTCTTTACAACACCGGTGGTAGGGTTTACAGAGCAAACATAGGGTTACACAAACATGTAATACAATGCTCCCTCTTTATAACACCGGTGGTAGGGTTTACAGAGCAAACATAGGGTTACACAAACATGTAATACAACGCTCCCTCTTTATAACACTGGTGGTAGGGTTTACAGAGCAAACATAGGGTTACACAAACATGTAATACAACGCTCCCTCTTTATAACACTGGTGGTAGGGTTTACAGAGCAAATGTAGGGTTACACATACATGTAACATGTAACCGAGGGAGCCTTGTATTACATATACATGTAATACAATGCTCTCTCTTTGTAACAATGGTGGTAGGGTCTACAGAGCAAATGTAGGGTTACACATACATGTACATGTAATACAACGCTCCCTCTTTATAACGCTGGTGGTAGGGTTTACAGAGCAAATGTAGGGTTACACATACATGTAATATGTAACCGAGGGAGCCTTGTATTACATATACATGTAATGCAATGCTCTCTCTTTGTAACAACGGTGGTAGGGTTTACAGAGCAAACGTAGGGCTACACATACATGTAATATGTAATACAACCCTCCCTCTTTATAACACCGGTGGTAGGGTTTACAAAGCAAACATAGGGTTACACATACATGTAATATGTAACCAAGGGAGCCTTGTATTACATATACATGTAATGCAATGCTCTCTCTTTGTAACAATGGTGGTAGGGTCTACAGAGCAAATGTAGGGTTACACATACATGTACATGTAATACAACCCTCCCTCTTTATAACGCTGGTGGTAGGGTTTGCAGGCAGACCTTGTTACATGTACAGCAGAATTGCCTGATAATGGAGAAGTATTCAAGAAGGAGCATTGTAATGTCAGGCATTGTGTGTCCTCCCAGTAGGTGGGGAGATGTTTCCATGAGGAGATGCCTATAGCTTCTTCACATTGTCTCCCAGCAGACTTCTCAGGGTGCGAGTGTATAAGGCTGGCTGTCTGTTTGGAGTTAACCATTTTTATGGATAAAATTTAGTTGAATCACAGATAGATCTGCTATTAATGTGACCAACTGATGACAAGATTGTCATTTACCTTGTCCAGTCATAATTGTATTCCCACCTGCCAGTCAAATTACCATATTATTCATGAGTCATAAACTGGCCAATTACTCCACAACTCCAGGGGGGGAGGCTACACCACGCCTCCAGGGGGGAGGTGCCTGTCACATTAGGTGAGTGGGAGTGACCATGTGGCCAGTTGCTGCAGTAATTAAGTGGATTATCATGACATGTCTGCAATGCAGGTAATTATGTTGGCACAGGGCGTTTAACGTTTCATGGGTATCTTCTTATTGCAGATTATTGAATTGGTAAAATATCAAACGGAAAATCTTTGTTAATTTGAACTCTCAGACATACAATTTTTCATAGGTACAAATGATGGTCATCCTAAAATCTTGGATTTCATCTCTCTTTGCAAGTCAGGAAAAAAGTCTGGATTTGTCACTCTTGTTCTATTAATGTTTTACTTCTGAGAATTTCTTGTAAAATCGCTGCCTGGGTTGAGGACATGTAACAAAGCAAAGAAAATGGGTGTATGTATGTGTTTATATGGGTCAGCACCAAAGTACTGTAATAATCAGGGCTTTATTTTTTATTTTTTTATTTTTTAATTTTTTTAAATTTTTTTTTTACCTGATGAGCCACACTACTGGCGAAACCGGTCGAACGGCACGAAAGTGAGGCCATACCTTGGCTCGTATTTTCAATTTATTTTTTATTTACATACATTTTCTGCAACAAATGCATAAACAAGTCAAGAAGTTGAAAGATGGTAAAAATGTTCATTGTTTGTTGGTGGCGTTATGGCTGTAAAATGTTCATTGTTTGTTGGTGGCGCTATGGTTGTAAATATGTTCATTGTTTGTTGGTGGCGCTATGGCTGTAAATATGTTCATTGTTTGTTGGTGGCGTTATGGTTGTTCTCAGTAGCTGCAGGCTGCTGATGTGTATAATTAGCATTGATCAGTTTAGTTGATTGAGTGAAACTATGCTTTAACTAATTCCATACCAGTCCCTGATTGTTTCGTATATTTACCTACATTTAAGAGGACAATTGCATAATTAAATTCTTCATGAAAAGAACTTTCATTCAAGTACCAACATGCCTATAGTCTTAAGTCAGTGGTTCTGGCACTGCCTGGCAAGTCATGCTGCAGCTGCCGCAAAGTTGCAGGCTTTTCCCCACAAAGCTTTTCATTTTATGGCCACATGGAACACGAGGAGCTCATTTTTTTAGGGGCGGAGAAATGGTTCCATTCTTTTTCTTTACGAATATTTTTGCATCAAAATCTTTTGGTAGCTACCACAGTGAAACCTGGCACCACTGAACACCCTGGGGACTGAGTGAAAGTGAAAGTGAAAGTGTTCAGCAGTGAGAGGTGTTCAGTAGTCGGAGGTTGGGGTGTTAAGCTGCTGGGTTATAAACTTGACATATTATATTTGTATATAGCTATATCAGCAAAACTATCCATTCATTCTTCACACAAATGACACTACATGATGTGTGCTAACAACACAAATTACATCTGTACTGTCCCACTTCTTGCTTTCAAAACATCAAATTGTTTCAGTCACAACTAGTTTCACTCAAACATATCAACTTATTCAGACAATGTGTAGCTGTTGGTAAGATCACATACACTTGAGGTGAAATATCCCACCAAAATGCTATGAAAACAATACAGTTTTCACTGTATTTGGAGAAAATTCCTGCATTCAGGGTTCTCGATAGCTTTTGTCCAAATTAGCTAGTATTGTGATATGCCGCTGCAACGCTGCTACCACACCCCCACTTTCTACTTGGCAACTGGCCTTTTTCCATTGCTGGGTAGGTCACTTGAACCTCAGCCACTTCACACGGTTCTGCCATCGGTTTGTTGTGCGTTGTTTTTCTGCAATCGTCCAGTAGTTATACAGAAATTACGTGGGCACTGGGTGTTCTGGTGTCGGACCTTTACCCCCCAACAAAATATTTTTAACAAATTCTGTCAAATTCGCCTGGTGGTTCATAATCTTCTGGCCTTTCACCATACTCAACCACAGCTGTCGTTTCTATGTTTCGTTGGAGGAAAACTGTGGAAAGCCACCCCTTACATCCAGGGGTATTTATCCAATTTACCCAGTTTTCTTGTGTCTGGCTTACAGTCAGGAACTTTGCAACTGTAGACTGTCATTGTAGCTTGTAAATACTTCCTTAATACGTTGGAAAATAACGATCAACTTTGTGATGTCATTTCCCTGTACTTTAACTATGGCGCAATATGGCTGCTGCATTGAAACGACCTAACCTGCAGCAAGGTGCACCGGGGAATGACCCTGGCGCTTTAGCGGCTACCGATGGTACTAGCTAATTTAGACCTTAGGTATTGCCACTTTAGCGTACTCAATGGGCTGATGGTTTTGATGACCGATTGGTTAGCAGAGATACCAACCAAAGTCAGTTCTGAGCTAAAGCATTCTTTCACAGAAGATTACACCATAATCTTGATAAATCATACAAACCAAGGTGTGATCTGTTAACCACAGAGACAGGGTGGGAAGCATAATAAAGGCATGTCTTATCAGCCTTCTGGTGTTGCCCAGCATGCAGGCAATGTCCAGCCTTTACCCTCAGTGACAAACAAGCAGCAACTGACCTTGGGCCTGGTTATGGCTCACAGAGAAAGCACACGTTCAGTAGTGGGAGGTTCATTTGTGGCTTTGGGACTGAGAAAAAGTGTTCAGTGTTCAGAAGTGAGAGGTGTTTGGTAGTGAGAGCTTATGAACATCCAGGAACACTCATGTGTCTATTAAATAACATGTAAACATTTGGGACTGAAAAAAAGTGTTCAGAAGTGAGAGGTATTCACTAGTTGGAGGTGCTTGGCAGTGGAGGTTTTATTGTAATTGAAATGAGATACAACAAAAATCTACATAAGTACTGGTCACATACAGGTGACACTTGGGCCTTCACTTAAGTCGGATTAATTTATGCATTTTGACAGCACACAAATCTGCACAGTGCATGTTTTCATGATTGGATTTGCTTGTGGTGATTTCAAGGAAATGCTTGGCATTAGTACTTTCCACTGTTTTTAACCCTATTATAAATGTTAAATTTGTATATTAAGACTGTATGTCTGGGGTACCAGTGCCTCCAGCTGTGCCCAGCTAACAAATTAAACTGACCTCAAAGGAGGTAATGTGTAAAAGGGGAAAGAATATTCATTTTAAACATGTTTCAACAAATGTCCATGTTACCTGAGGCCTAACATAAATATATGTGTGGTTCCTGTAGCTCGACCGACCCTACTGAAAAGGCCCAACCCCAGATTAATTTTATGAAACATTGAAAAAAAAAAAAATAGTTTCAAGCTGCCCTTCCCTGATAAAAATTGTTTGTCCCAGGCTGAAAGATTTTATTGAGAAAGTGGCCATCGTATGCCCTTACTTGGCAGTAAAGTCAACTCAAACACAGCATTATATTTCAACTTGTCTGGAGTGTTAACTTGAGCTGGGGAAGCAGCATAGCAGCATAGCCATGGTTGCTCAGTGATTGTTATTGTAATATTTTGCTAGGTTCCAGGTGTTTGTCCTCTGAGTTACCAGGGCAAACAGTCGTAAAATTACATTTAAAACATGATTTACTGGCTTAACTTTAATCTGCCAGCTCAGTTGTGTCTGAAGTGGTTATCATCATAAGCTACAAACCCAAACTCGACTAGATACCTTGAGTCGACAAGTCATGCACGTATTGGGGAGGGCCATTTTGAGCATTGCACAATGCATCGCAGGACAGTCGCAAAAAATTACTATTTATTTGGATATCAAAGTTAATTGTGGCCACAGCATATATCATATCATTATTGATGCTGTGACATCAAGCAAAATTGGAAATGTACATGTATAACTGCAGGTCTAAATGTTTTGTAAATAAAGGGATGGGTGTATGTCCATTTATGACTGGACATTAACTTAGAAACTGTTTGGTAAGTAACAGTTTGCATAAAATGTGAAAAAAAAAAGCTGCCAAGTTGACCTTCATGCTGCGAGTCTGTGTGCTCTTCAAATATATCAACTTTACTGCGGTGACAAATGTAAAGACGACGTCTTATTACAACACTAGGACTTGCTTCACCGAAATTGATACAAATATGGCACCACAAGCATCAGTCAGTGTACAGTGGAACCTGTTTTTAGAGACCACTGTAATGAAAGACCACCTGCCTTTTAAGACCATATTTCCAAAGTCCCTTTTGCTATCTTTCCATGTTATTGCACCTCCATTGAGAGACCACCTGTCTTATGTGACCACTTTTCAGCCTATCTTAGGGGTGGTCTCTCAAAACAGGTTTCAATGTATACGCAAATGAATTTTGTAATAGTATTTGGCCATTACAAATAGTGGCCATATTCAGATGATACACTGATTACAGATAGTGGCTATATTCAAATTGATACATCCATTACAGATAATAGCCATATTAAAATGATACACAGATTACAGATAGTGGCTATATTCAAATTGATACATCCATTACAGATAATAGCCATATTAAAATGATACACCGATTACAGATAGTGGCTATATTCAAATGATACACCAATTGCATATACTGGCCATATTCATATACTGGCCATATTCAAATTGACACACCCATTGCAGATTGTAGCAATATGTAAATCTTCAACTGTATCTCAGGGTGGCTTATGTGTGAATGAAATTTTCTGTCACAACTTGGGTCTCCCAGACCACCTACATTAATGTATACAACTTACTAATCACGTAATAATTGGTTGAATAAAGCATTCTGAATCTGAATCTGAATCTGAATCTGTGGCCATATTTAAATGATACAACAATTACAGATAGTGGCCATATTCAAATGATATGCCGATTACAGATAGTGGCTATATTCAAATGATACACCAATTACAGATAGTGGCTATATTCAAATGATACGCCAATTACAGATAGTGGCTATATTCAAATGATATGCTCTTTGCATATAATGGCCATATTCAAATGATATGCTCATTGCAGATAGTGGCCATATTCCAATTGATACACACATTATAGATAGTGGCTATATTGAAATGATACGCCACTTACAGATAGTAACCGTACTCCCGATAAATGGCAGACGTCAACTGGGCCAAAAATCAAAAGCCTGTGATGTGTGTTAAAGAGACAGCTACAGACCTGTGCCTGGAACAACAGAAATGAAATGTGTCACTGATCTAAATGCTGTCAGTAGAATCTCTTTGAAGACTACTTTTTCTCCTAAGAGTAGGATATTACATTACAAATTGTCTTGCGTGGCATAAACTTTGATTGTCAGCGTCCTGGTTGTCAACAGAAGCAGTAGATTGTGCTGACTGGTTGTGTGGACAAGCCAGCCAGCCTCAGCAAGTCTCAGCCAGTCTCAGCAAGTCTCAGCCAGTCTCAGCAAGTCTCATTGCTCAAAGTGATCGAGATGGAAAAAGGTTTGATTATGTTTTGTTAATGATGGTTCATCATTTTCATGTTTTTGATGAAAATGGAGAGCACACAACATTTAGGGTATTTTGTAACAATGTAACAAAGTCAGGATTAGGTGATCACAAACTATGGATTTGGCAGTGGTAAGATGGGGGGGGGAGGGGACAGGTAAGATGGTGGGAAACAGGTAAGAGGGTGGGACAGGTAAGACTGGGACGGGGTGAAGAGGTTTTCTATGTTGGCATACTGGGCAGTTTTATTCCCCATGCTTGCATACTGGAACCCTTTTATTTTCGGGGGGGGGGGGCGGGGGTTGCACTGGCTCTCATTTCTTAATTTTCTTTTCTCCTGCACCTTGTACCAGGGCAAATTATAACCTGTACCAGGGTACTGGGACTCTCTCCCCGTCCCATCATGTTGCCAGGAAAGCATAGTCACAAGACAGAGCCTGAATATGGTATACACGTGTGGATCTGTGACCTCATACATTGGGACTTTACATATATATATATATATATATATATATATATATATATATATATATATATATATATATATATATATATATATATATATATATATATATATATATATATATATATGTATGTATGTACTTCACAGGATATTGAAATAGATATACCATGCATCATCATTCAAAAAGGAGAAAGAAAAAAAAGGGGTGTAGGATGGTCAAACTGATTGTGTTTTGCTGGAGGTTCAAGTTGTTCAACATGTAGTTGATCTTTTGAAGATCGTGCAGAGCGTCTCCAATAATTTAGCAGCTGTAACTAGCCTTTCATCTACGTGACATGAGTGCTGTGTCTTCAGATTTGTCCTTTGAAAGAGACACTTGTGTTCCAAATGGGCAGGTGGGCGAATGAGGGTTGAAAATAGCCAGAAATCTCATGTTTGTTGATGTGTGTGACATTTTATGTGTGGCCACATCAACTTCATTAAGATCATATTTTTAAGACTGAACATGGCAGTGAATCCAGATGGCAAAAACTGACAAGCATATTGCTATCCCACTGGCAGCTACCAATGTTTATTAGCTATGTAAATCAGTAAGAAATATCACTTTAAAATATTGGCATGTTTAAATATGGGGGGAAATGGCATGATAGGACTGGATCTGGATCAGATAACTAAACAATTCTCATACATCATTACCCCTTTATTTCTATGCTCCCCCCCCCCCAACTTGGGGTGGGGGTGGGGGGAGCATATAGATTTGCCTTTGTCCGGTCGTTTATCTGTCCGACAGTAAAATTGTCAGATTTGTGTCATGCGTGTATGTAATTAGAAAGCCTTTGAGGTACAACCATGAAACTTTGTGGGAACATTTATCAATATATGAAGGTGTGTACCTGTGGTTTTGTTTGTTTCTTGGACTAATTGTTTTGTGTTAATTAATCATTAATTTAGTTAGTGAAAATTTTGATTTGATGTTAGGCTTGTGAGATTTGTGTGGCATGTATCCCATAAAGTATTTGAGGTACACCTATGAAACTTGGTGCGAACATTAATCAATATATAAAGATGCACACCTGGGCTTTGTGTGTCTCTTGGATTAATTATCCTCTGATAATTAATCATTAATTAGTGAAAATGCTGATTTGATGGACCTGCGTTCAATTTGTGCTGTGCATATCTCAAGAAGTCTTTTATATACAGCTATGAAATCTAATAAAATAATTTATCAATATATGAAGATGTGCACCTGGGGTTTTGTTTGTCTCTTGTGTTAGTTAACCTCTGTTCATTTTTCATCAATAAACTTAGTGAAAATGTTTATTCAGTAATAGTTTTGGCTCATGTCCAACTTGTGTCCTGTATTTCACAAAGTGTTTGAGGTACAGCTATGAAACTTGATCGCAACATTAATCAATACGTAAGATGTACCGCTGGTGTTGTGTTTGTCCCCTGGGTTAATTATCCTCTGTTGAGAATCATTAATTAACTTGGTGAAGATGACAATTCCAGGAAAATGAGTATGGGTTCTTGCCAAACTTGTGTCATGTGTAGCTCATGAAGCTTTTTAGGTATAGTCATGAAATTTGATAAAAATATCAATCAATATGTGAAAAGTTATATGTGTATGATTATTATCCATGTGATAATTTCACAATATGTTTGAAGCCTTGCACCATGCTTCTCTTTCCAATGCTGATGGGGGCAATGACAGGTGGGGGCATCCGTGTCATTTTAATACTTTTCTAGTTTTTCTTTTTTTTAAATTGACTTCTGTACTTGCACAGATATCTCTCAGCTTTTTGCAGAAAACAAAGTACAGTTTGCCTAATCCTTTCTGTCTGGTATTAAGACTGAGTCAGCCAATTTCCTTTGGGACAGGCCGGTTGTTCAACTGGACCCAACAAAATCTTTTTGCCCCATATGTCCCAAAGAAAGCTTTTGACCCCATCTGCCCCAAAAAAGCTTTTGACTTAATGTATCCGAAAGAAAGCTTTTGACCCAAACTGCCCCAAAGAAAGCTTTGACCCAAACTGCCCCAAAGAAAGCTTTGACCCAGTCTGCCCCTCAAAAAGCTTTTGACCCAATCTGCCCCCCCCCCCCACCAAGCTGTTGACAAGGGTACTGTGTTTGAACACTGTCTATAACTCAGTCTTTTTCATTCCTACTAAAAGTCAAAGTCCCTGAAGCAGTTAACCTCAGTGGCTGCAGAGAAAGGGTTAAAATAGATAATATGTCCAAATACAGTGCTGGCAGAAAGTCTTGCTCCAAAACTCTGGAGGATCACCAGTGGACCCACTTGCAGGTACTACTTTTCAAACTGTAATAAACATCATAATTTTGACACCATAACCAGTTTAGGGCTGGGGGGAGGGGGGGCACAGGTAGGTACAAGAAGCACACTGAGTAACTAACATCAAACTTCCGAACAGTATTCCCTGCAGGGGTCCCTTGTGCAAGTTGTACCCGAGGAGGATCATACGAAGGGGCCACCAGTGGAGACGGTGCTAAACTTTTTGGCGGCACTGTAACTTCAGATATGTTAACCCGCCGTGTATTATGCCCAGTTTCAACATGATCTTCATTGAAAGACCACCTGCGTTATGTGACCTCGTTTGGATGTGCCTTTGGTTTAATTGGTCTCACAATCTAAGGGGAACTGTTGTAAAAGAGAATAATGTCATTGTTTGGAAGTCCAAGACTCCTGACATCAGTAGTATATGGGACTCATTGACAGAACACTGTAGTCACAACTGACCACAGAATTAATTACAACATAAATGTTGTAGTAGACTAATTAACTTGTTCCACCCTAATGAACTTTTTCCCGTTAATATCTAAATGTCATCTGCTAATTGTATTTTACTAATCTAGGGATTATTTTTTAAAATTTAGCATGAAACGTGCATGGACAATCGTTCCAAACCATATGCCCATGGTCAACAGCTTTCCTTGGCACGCAGCCAGAGCGCGCCAAGGAAAGCTGTTGACTCGTCTTTTATCAGGGTGCAACGAGTTAAGTCAAAGAGAACAGTGCTGTGCAGTAGGACATAAAATGCTGATATCTTTTAGAATGCCATCTTTGTTGGGGAAAAGTTGACCCGTAAGTTCTGCACAACAGTTTCCATGGTAACCAGTTCATGAACTCTGGTTCTTGTATTTGTCATCTTGCACTTTACTTTTGGGAATTATTTTGGCGAGTACTTCGCTGGGGACATGGATCACTGACTGGCTTGTAGTTTCTGGCCTTTTGGCAGCTAAAGTGGCCAACAAATTGTCTCAGGATTGCGCCATAAATTTGAACATACCAAATCAGAAAATGTCTTGTCCACACATTCCTATACAGCTGGTCTCAGACAAGTGGACAGATGTTTTATCAGAGACTGGTTTTACTGGGCTAATGAGCAGCTGTGCAGCTGGAAAAAACTAAACACCAAAGTGAGGAGAAAGTCCCCCCAGATGGCAGCACTGCCTGATGCAAAATAAATATGGCTCATATGGCAGATAAATTAGCCAGCAGAAGGCAGCACAAACAAATTGATACCTGTGTGGTGCAAGGTGATAAATTACTCCTCATCTTTCTGACAAAAAGCTCACTGTATTTTTTTAAATGTTTTAAATGATGATGAAACAATATTTTGCTCAGTTTTGACTGCAGCATTTTTATCCAGAAGATATGGATGTTAAGAATACACACCCTCAGCCAATCATCAAAGAACACCCAGAATTTTTTCATCAGTTTTTTTTTCTTTTTTTTTTTATAAACAGACCTAGATGCTTAGGCTGTATTTCGTCCTTGATAAGATACAAAGGACTCTGGCAACAGGACCCTCATTAGAACAATGTATCTGTCCATCCATCTGTTCCTATACTGTCTTAGTGGCAGCTTTTGCCAGGGATCATGGCATAATATACAATAGCCCTTGTTTTGTAAACAGCTTCCCTGTCATATACATTCTTGTTTCCCCCTCAAGTCTGGCCTGTAAACGTGACGCACTGATCCCCATGTTGGTTGCTAGGGCATGGTGAAGTGAATGTGTTCAGTGACACTGGCTGAGTGCTAATTCATGTGTACAACATCGTGCTCATCATTTCTCCTGTAGCTATTTTTTTTTCTTTTTATGAACGCTGATTTAGTCTTCAGTTGCTTTTTATTTGAAAGTAATGATTGGAGAAGTAGGTGATGTGAAGTGTCTGGGCTGACCACCCAGACCTGAAGTGTTGTGGGCCCTTACCAGGCAGCTAAATGGTGTTGGTTGAGTACACAGCTGAACCACTGGCTGCCTATACAGGAACATGATACACATCCACTGTGAAAAAAAGAAGAAAAGAAAAAAAAAAAGACTTTTGGGTTTGATGTCATAGCAGATTCTGACCTGTTGTTATGCTTACATTCAGTGCAGTCCTCTGTGGACTAGTGCCACTGTAGCATAAAACATATTTAACTGCTGCCCACCTCTGGCCAGTTACAGGTTTGATGGTTAATGTGGAGATAACCGTGACATTGGTCGCTGGGGGACAAGGGGTGACAGTACGCTGGTACAGAGAACATGGTGACCCAGGATACCATACAGAAAATAGATCAAGTTCCAAATAATGTGAAGTATGAGCTATAGAAAATATAAGAGGGCTTTCAGTACACTGGAATGGAAAATAAAGTGCCCAGTACACCTGCCTGGAAACACCCTTTACCCCCTCAAGCTATATGGTCGTCAGAACAATTATTCCACCAGAGGCTGCAAATAGGCACACTCCTACAGACCATAGCTTGCAAATGCAGCAGTAACAGTCAGGTATATAGAACAGTCAAAACTCATTACCACACTCCCATATCTGACATATTCACTTTACAACACACATTTTAAGGAACAAAAATTACGTTTTCTATTTTATGTGATTCCTTTATCTGACATGTTCAGTTATCTGACACAATCTCAGGGAACAGATGGTGTCATTATAATGAGGTTTCACTCTACCATAAGAGAAATAATGCAGTGTGATCAAAAGTGGTGCATGGTGTCCTAGTCTGTACTTTGAACTACCTGTTGCTTGCTATGTCCCTACAGGCTACCATATGGTATGCTTTCCCTACAGGCTACCATATGGTATGCTGTCCCTACAGGCTATCATATGGTATGCTGACCCTACAGGCTACCATATGGTATGCTGTCCCTACAGGCTACCATATGATATGCTGACCGTACAGGCTACCATATGGTATGCTGTCCCTACAGGCTACCATCTGGTATGCTGTCCCTACAGGCTACCATATGGTATGCTATCCCTACAGGCTACCATATGGTGTGCTGTCCCTACAGGCTACCATATGGTATGCTGTCCTTACAGGCTACCATATGGTATGCTATCCCTACAGGCTACCATATGGTATGCTGTCCTTACAGGCTACCATATGGTATGCTGTCCTTACATGCAACCATATGGTGTGCTATCCCTACAGGCTACCATATGGTATGCTGTCCATGCGGGTACCAAATGGTTTGTTGTCCTGGTACCGCATGGTTTGTTCTGAGGGTACCACATTGTTTGTTCTGAGGGAACCACATTGTTTGTTCTGAGGGTACAATGGGTTGTTGTCAGATTAATCTCCAGGGACTGGGGTTGGTTTTGTTCATGTTCCCAGAGGGCGCTGTATGTTTTGGTTGTCAGTCACAGTGTGTTGCATATTTTGGTGGGGCTGGTTGTGAAGTGGTCCCAGAGGGTGTTGTGTGGTTTCCATTCGTCTCTGATTGAGCCCCAGTGGGGGACCAAATGATTAACTTCTGATTCAGTCTCTAAAAGGCAACTACATGTAATTTTAAATGTATATAGTTCTCTTATTTTTACCCTCTTTGGGGGTTGGGATGGGGATTGGGGTGTACTCCCATCACTGAAAACACTTAGTATATTCCCCTTCAAAAGGCCACTTTTTTCTGTAAAATTCCCTTTAAAATTTCAAAATTTTCCCAACCAATGTCAAAATTTTCTTGCTTGGTCACTTTCGACCTAAAGACTTGGTGTCATTTTGTGTTGTTTAGATTACAAATTCCATAAGCAAGGTACCCTTGTGGTGAACAACTGCCCTAATCAAAGATAAGTTTTGTAAAGTTTAAGTCACACAGCTCAACCAATTTTTGGGTACCTGCCCCCCCCCCAGCCCCTCTTACTTAATCTTAGTTGTGGGTTGTCTTATTTACATATGTGCATAAAGTATCTGCATATATGTTGAATTGAATCCCACAAATTTTGTAATTGTCAATTCCCTTCTCCTTCATTATTCCTGCACTTCTGTACCATGTTTGTCATTATAACAAAGTCCATTACTTAGTAAAAAATTACTTCTGAATAAATAAGTTGATAAAATACATGGGTAAAAGCTGTTAAGTAACTTGACTGAAACATCATGAACTTAACAGTGAAGAAAATCTGTGAGAAATGTCTTGAAACAAACTTTCACCCATGATAAGAGACACAAAATAAACCAAAACACTAAAATAAATTTAATAGTTTATTTTTGGCTAAGAACAGGAAGTGTAAAACACAAATGAAAATACAAACAAAAAGAAACTAAATACACAAGAAATAACCAAGGAGAAAATGGACACTTTCCTGCTGCTTAAGATATTAACAGAAAAATTAAATACAGGGTGGGTGGGGGCATTGCACAAATTATCTGTTGGACTTCAGCCATGGTAAAAAATGAAGTGGAGACAAAGACGAAATTCGCGCGAAAAGTCGCAGACAAAATTGAAACGAAGGTAATCATTAACATAAATGCACTAATAGATATGCAAATACGTCACTATGACCTGTCTCAGAACATTCCAGAACAAAGCAGGTTAACCTGCCTGCTAAGAGTTAAATCTGACCTGGAATACAGTCACCGCATGATCAAATGCTGAATATATTTATAATAACAGAAACGATTAAATATTTTAAAAGTACAAAATACACAATTCTGTTAAATTTGCATTGGTATGTGTTTGTACGATGTACTTATTTTCAGTATTTTGGCTTTAAAAGAACGATGGAAAATAAATGCAAAACAAACTTCAGCCTGCATAAAATATATCAGATAAACTAGAGTCGAGTGACCTTCAGTCCAATAGGTGGACTACACTTCTCTAAATTATAATGACAAAAAGAATCAGAAAAAAATCAGCCAAGCAGGATGTCTGAAAAAGGATATATATGTTGTCTGACCCAGTTGTCTGGTGCGTATAGGCCTACGTGTGTATGCATATATGGATGTATTCTATATGCCTTTTATTAGAGCATGTTAGACAGCCCTGTAGTGTATGGTAAGCACAGTAGCAGGGCGTATTGGCCTTTGTGTGTGCTCACTGGGCACAGTCCAGGCCACCTTAGGAAAAAAGCTCACCTTTATTCATTTACTTATATGTCTGTTTATATGGTGTTGGCATTAGCATTTTGTCAGTTGGGTCCCCTGGGGGCATTTTCCCCCATCGAAAACGTGGCCCTCTGTCTACTTATGACAACGGAAGTTGTTCTTATCAGACTAATAAATAAATATTTCAGATTCAAATTGCCTGGTCTTTTTCTCAATTGTTAAAATGATACCATGTTCAAATTCCTTGCAGAAAGACCTTTCATTTAAGTGCTTGCATGTCTGTCTATAAGTTGCACAGTAAACAAGAATGAGTCAGTTAACGATTTTCTCTCAGCTTATTTTGGGTGCGTGAAGGCCATTGACTTAGTTAAACTTAGTGCTAGGAGAGTTTAAGAGGGATTTTCTAAAGTTAAACTTAGTGCTAGGAGAGTTTAAGAGGGATTTTCTAAAGAAACATAACAAACATTTTAGTTATGCTGTTTTAGTCTTCGGGGGGAGGGGGGGTTTAAAATTTTAAGCGGTAATTAACCTTTCATGGGAACACTTTTTTCAGGAGCATGCAATCAGCTGCTATTTTTGCTTAACAGTCTTGATATTGGTCAGTGAACCTGACAGTACAACAGTTTGTGACCACCAAATTTTGCTTCTACCATATTAATTTCTCAACATACATCTTGATACATTTAAGGCAGATGCAAGTTATTTCTTAACTAATATCACATATATGTGTACTGAATCCTGAAGACCAGCCACATCCAACTGGGGCACCTGCTCAGATGTAAACAGTGAAGCACTGAATTCTTATTCAGATGTAAACAGTCAAGTGCTGAATTCTTGTTCAGATGTAAACAGTAAAGCACTGAATTCTTACTCAGATGTAAACAGTAAAGTACTGAATTCTTACTCAGATGTAAACAGTCAAGTGCTGAATTCTTATTTAGATGTAAGTAGTAAAATGCTGAATTCAGATGTAAGCAGTAAAGAGCTGAATTCTTATTTGGATGTAAACAGTAAAGCACTGAATTCTTATTCAGATGTAAACAGTCAAGTTCAGAATGTTTGTTCAGTTGTAAACTGTAAATCCCAGAATTCATATTTAGAGGTAAACTGTGAAGTCCTGAAATCTTACAGTTCGATGTTCTGTATAACAAAAAGTAAAGTGACAATGATTTTCGTCAAGATTCATGAACAAGAACTCCTGTACTTGAACATGTCAGGACAGGTCATCACCCTCAGTGCTGCCAGCCCCTGCAGCAAGTATTGCACTTCAATTAGCAAGGAATTAAAAGCCCTGTCAGTTGTATTCTAATACTAGGATGAAATTGATATTTGGAGAATATTGTCTGAATGTTAACTCTGGTAGAATGGCAGGTATACCTAAAAGCATGCGTCTTTGTAATATATGTCAAGATAGGCAAGTTGAAGATTTGGAACACTTTATACTGTGGTGTGATCAGTATACCCATATTAGACAAAATTTGATCTCGGAAATAAATGAAATTTTACCTTCTTTTTCAGGCTTAAACACCAAAGAACAATTATATATCATTTGCGGAGGTTTCGTAGAAAATTTAGAATATTCGAAGTGCCAAAAAATCATGGAAATTAGTTGTGTGAAGGTTAATTACATGTACAAAGTTAGGCTTTCCTATGAAATGTGTCCGTGAGTAATGTATTGGAAAAAAGGAAGTTTTTTTTTTTTTTTTTTTAAAGGGGTCAAATATAAATGAGAGGCCGGTGTAGGTGCATTCTCTTGTACATAAACCAGTTTTGCTCAACATATTTCAGTTATTTGATGTCTGTATATGTTTCCTTTATTTCCATATGCATGTATTGTACCGTTCCTTTTTGACAAACTGTCATTGATTTTGTAAATTCATACATGTATGGTATCTCTCTAGAAAATGGAGGAAATAAGGAATATACATACATACATACATACATACATACATACATACATACATACATACATACATACATTCATCGGTGCATGATTGCAACTTGATGACCGGCATATAGTGACGTTGGGTTAGTGACATCATGTAAACATGACTGTCACCACGTTGAAATCAAGTGATGATTAATACAATTGAAAGGACGCTCAATTCTTACATTGACATTCAAAAAATACAGTAGGCTTTTAAGTTTTTGTCTTCTGGTTTATGTCCTTATTCTTGTGATGCAAATAATTTGAACAAGCTGGGGGGGGGGGGGGCGTTAGCAGGGCACAAATTTTAGAGCTACCAGGAGAAACCAAATGAGTTGTGGCATTGTTACTACTCTTTACTACTTGGAGGCTGCTATGATTGCTTGTGGACACATAATTGGCTACATTCATGGGAAACTAATGTCCAAACATTTCCTATCCTTCTAATGGTAAAGAAAGTGCCAAATGTAAATATTCCTCTCTCCACACTACCACCCGTCTTGAATGGCCGTATTTTCGCTACCACTAGGTGGCGTTACAAGATGAGAAGATGTAGCAGTGGGAAGCTGCTATAGTGTGCTGTGTATGGCACAGTAGAGAACTAGGCCAGTGGACTGAACATCACCACATCTCAATCTGACATGATGGTCTAGATGGAACAGACTCACCCGCTCAGACCACCTTTGCTTGAAAGTGGTAGAAAGGCGTATTTAACACAGACATGAGGTCAAAGTGAGGATAGGT
Organism: Hermodice carunculata; assembly: GCA_964020975.1. NCBI lineage: Eukaryota > Metazoa > Annelida > Polychaeta > Eunicida > Amphinomidae > Hermodice > Hermodice carunculata. The sequence continues at coordinate 1,536,296 of OZ026628.1, forward strand.
GAATAACCAGATCATTAGACTGCAGGGCTTCCACAGTACACACCTGGTGAATTATTCAGCGTGTCTGTCTGGCTTGTCATATACCAGGGGGTAAATAGGTTGTGAGCGTTACTTCACTCTACTGAGACTGCCACACACAGTACTTTATTTCTGTGACATCCAGACAAATTTATTACAAGTCCTCGTGATCTGAACAGAGTGGTTAGTTGCAGATTGGCAATGCTTTTACACCTGGCTGGAGGCCAATGGCTTGGAGGACTACTGTGCACGATTTGCCTGGGTAACCAGATAACAGTGAGGTATTGTTACAGACAGAACGCCAGCAGTATAGCTATAGAAATGATGCAGACTCATCGAAGCCAGACCTCTTACAAATGAGTTTTGTCACCCAAATCTTTTAATTATTTGGCGGGAATTAGACATTTTTGCTTTCCCTGCTCTTTAAATGTGACACTTGCAAAGCCAGACTGAATTAAAATCAAGCTTAAAGTTATGCAATTATTACAAGATGCAGTTGAGTGATCCAGAAGGGAAAACTTGTGGTTGTCTTGGAAACGTGTGGAAGTGAACATTATAAGCCAATGCTTTGTCAGGATGCTGGAGTAAATGCCATCATGTGTATGTTAGTCTAGTGCATCATTTTACATTGTATCATAATTGCAAGACATGCATTTCTGTGACTAAGTGCATAGTTTAATCTCATCCAGTAATCTTGTAAGTAAAACCCCTTATTTGAGTGGTCTAGTCCATCACTTTGCCATGTTCTGTCATGATCTTAGAAACAAGACATTCTTTGTTGGATTAACTGATCATTAAAACTCCTCCCGGGACCTTGTAACTGAAGTCATTCATTACAGTGGTTCAGTGCATCTTTTTATGACATCATTTTCTTGATCTTTTTACAAGACATACATTTCTGTTGTCATAGTACATTGTACTCATTCTCGTGTGACCGTATTTTCAAATTACAGAAATCTATTGTTCAGCTGATTTGTCTTACAAGATATAATGCCCATACAGATCCACTTTTTAAATCACTGAACATTCTCAAAGTCGAAGATTTATTCAAACTTAAAGCTCTGAAATTTTATTTTCTATACCTTCAGAACAATTTGCCTGCATATTTCAATGATATTTTTGCACAGGCACCTGTAAATCACCCACATCAAACCAGAAACAAAGAATCCATGTAACTACTTGTCCCAAAAAGAAACAGAACCCGTAAATGTATCAGATTTTTAATTCCTTCACTCACTTTCATTTAACTGCTATTCCATTATGATCAATCTACTGCAGAAATAAATTGTTTTATGTTTATTCATATCCTAGGTGGCCCCAGTGATAGCGGACATCATGTCCTTAACTGGGGTCATCCTGACATAACCTGTTTTTTGTATCATATACCCTTATCTCCCAATGGAACTGTTATGTATGTGTATTTGTTCCTCACCTGTATGTATCTCTGTCAAATAAACCACTTCTGAGTTCTGAGTATAATCTCATCAAATGATCTTAGAACACAAGCCATTCACAGGAATAATCCAATGCATTCGTTTGTTACATGTACTAAGATGATATGAGACACAAAAACAGGAATTTGTAAATTACAGTGGAGATAAAGGCATGAGACATTGGGTTATGCCTTGCCTGGTAACACATAGTGGCATTGGTTCTTGCATTGCCTGCTAAGACATAGTTGCATTGGTTCTTGCATTGCCTGGTAACACATAGTGGCATTGGTTGATGCATTGCCTGGCAAGACATAGTGGCATTGGTTCTTGCATTGCCTGGTAGGACATAGTAGCATTGGTTCTTGCTTTGCCTGGTAAGACATAGTAGCATTGGTTCTTACATTGCCTGGTAAGACATAGTGGCACTGGTTCTTGCATTGCCTGGCAAGACATAGTGGCATTGGTTCTTGCATTGCCTGGCAAGACAGTGGCATTGGTTCTTGCATTGCCTGGTAATCTGTGTTGCAGCTACTAAGAGAGAGTGCTTGTATTAGTTCGCAGGCAAAGCAAAAGCCACTGACTGTGGATTTATAAGGCTGTGGAATTATGAGACTCTGGATTCATAAGACTCTGGATTTATGAGACTGTGGATTATAAGACTGTGGATTATAAGACTGTGGATTTAAAAGACTGGAATTAAGAGACTGTGGATTATAAAACTGGATTTATAAGACTAGATTTAAAAGACTGAGTTATAAGACTGGATTTATAAAACTGCGGATTTAAAAGACTAGATTATAAGACTGTGGATTTAAGAGACTCTGGATTCATAAGACTGAATTTATGACACTGTGGATTATAAGACTGTGGATCTAAAAGACTGTGGAATTAAGAGACTGTGGATTATAAAACTGGATTTATAAGACTGTGCATTTATAAGCCTGGATTATAAGACTGGACTGTTAAGACTATGGATTTATAAGACTGTGGATTTATAAGACTGTGGATTTAAAAGACTGGATTATGAGACTAGATTTATAAGACTGTGCATTTATTAAACTGGATTATAAGACTGGACTTTTAAGACTATGGATTTATAAGACTATGGATTTATAAGGCATGTTGGTGTGGAATGAACTGAAGCACAACTTGACAGCAGATTGAAAACAAGTGTCTGTCTATCTGTCTGTCCATCAACAATAAGAGTAGTGCCAAATCAATTCATACCTTTGATTTCTCAACATTGTATACAAAGATCAACTTGACAGACTGAAACAATGTGTTAATTTCAATGTTGGATAAAGCGTTCAAAGGTGGCACATGTCAGTATACTAAAATATCTGGTGCTGAGGATAAATTTGATAAAGGTAAGAACAAAGGAATATCTTTCACGAAGCACGAGTTTGCTCAAATGATAGAATACATTAACAACAATGCATACTTTTGCTTTGGAACTAGAGTCTATCAACAAATAGTAGGCATACCGATGGGAACAGATCCAGCCCCATATATTGCCAACCTTTATTTACATTATTATGAATCAAAATGGATGGAGGAATTGGCAAAAACAAACTTAACAGCTGCAAGAAGATCATATTTTCACACAGGAAGATTTATAGATGATCTGTATGCTTTAAACAATGGAGATGAAATAAAGGGAAATTGGAAAAACCTATATCCCAAAGAACTAATTTTAAAAGATGGAAAATAAAAGTGATACAAAAGCTACTTTCCTTGATCTGGATATAGAAATAAAGAACAACCAGCATGTGACAAAAATATTTGACAAGAGAGACCAGTTCAAATTTGATATTATCTCCTACCCTGATCTGACAGGAAACATTCCACAGAAACAAGCATATGAAGTTTGTATCAGACAAGTGATACGTATAGTGCTAGAAACGCCACACTTTTTAGCAATTTTGTCAATAGAGTCAGAACTTTGTTGCAAAAACTACAACACAAAGGTTATAGAAAACAACTACACAAAACTCTGTTGAAATGTTTCCAGAGATATGACCAAATAACTAATACATGTAAATACAACACTAACTCAAGAACATTAGTCAAACCATGTCAAGATGGAGCTTGAAATGACAAAGTGTAGTTCTCAAAGTGCTCAGAGTGGTAAGAGGGAAAGTACCCGGGGTAAAGTATACTTAACCCACCTAGAGAATTTTCTCTAGTCCGTCTTAAGTTGGAAAACCATGATCATACTCACTTTTTGCAGGATTTCTTTCTTTTCAATCTTCATCCAGTATAGTGGAAGAGGTGGCTTCCATCTAATACCTTAGTACACTTTACCTCATAACACCTCTGTTCAACTTTTTGGTGGTCAAAATTGTATTACTATTTACCTGTTTACACCTGGTATGGTGGAATAGTGCATGAAGCTTTTAAGTTTCAAAGGAGACATCCGTGTCATATTTTTGATTTCTCCAAAAAATTGCAATAATATTTCTCCTTGTAGACATATTCAACTTCGACAAAAGCTTTTTCCTTGAGCCGTTCATGCAATATAATTGCAGGAACATACAGTAGAATCTGTGAGTAGGTAACAAAGGGCAGTGATTGGTTTATCTGTGGAGGTATGTATTCCCCCGAACACAGACATATATGCAGGTAGACAATATTTGTAGTATTTATACGTTGCATCTTTTAGAGTGTGATAAAAAATATGATGCTTTTATAGATCAAAAGAAAAAAAGCTAGACAGTACTTTAAATAGCAAAAGAGAAATATACTGTGCTGCTTAAGCTTTTATTGACAGTTATTAGACTTATTCATGTCTTCATCTTTTCTGTGTGACAGAATATCCCAAGAAAATAAGACTGTTTTATCAGGTTTTTAAACATCTTGGATCTCAGTTTTAAAATACACATGTATGGCTGGCGTCTGTCAATACAGTGCTACCTGTCACCAGAGACCACCCCTAGGGAGGATCAAAATGTGGTCTTATGAGACAGGTGGTCTTTCATGAGAAGTACAAATAGCAAGAATAGTGCTAAGTATGTTTAAAAGTGGTCTTAAAAGGCAGGTGGTCTCATTGGGGTGATCTTTAATGACAGGTTCCACTGTACTACAGAGGACTTCTTTATGATGATTTGAGGCTTTTTTTTTTCTTCTTTTTTTTTTTTTTAGGGGGTGGGGGCTCATTTTGGGAACAAATTAAAGATGCTGGAACTTGAATTGTTGTTTCATTGTTTTAGAAGTAATCCAGGATTGATAGGCAGCATTTCTCATATACCTGTAAAATCTTCCACGTTTGAATGAGGCCTCACACTAAATTTCAGAATTTTTACAAGAAATTTGCAAGCCACAGATCTAATAGAGGAACACAATAGAAACACAAGTTGGCAGAACCAACAAACTCAGAATAGAGTGCAATTTTTGCTGTAAATTTGCCACGAGAGAACATTGATGGGTCCTAAAATCACATTTGGCTGCACGAGAAACAAGATTGCTTTAGTGCTACCACATTTGGCAGACACTTGTTGCTACCAAGAGGGATATCCAGAAAGCAGTACATGTATACAATACAAAGCTGTAATTTGCCTGGGAGATGTCTTGCAGTGTGCTGGATGGGTTATGTGAATTATGAACAAGATTCAGCTTGACTTGTTCCCACTTTGCTCACTAGATGGTAGCATCTACTGGAAGCTGAAAATGAGCCCTGCCTTCAGTGCAGCCATATTTTAAAATATGAATGTGTTGATATGAAGCATACAGACACTTGAGACCTGGTATGTTGAAAGTAGCGGTGTCTACTACTTACGGGTCAAGGTGCCAGGCCGGGGCTCAATGGAGCGTAATATTTCATTATCCAGGTGCTAGTTTTAGTTTTCTTTGCAGCTTCATATAACAGGTGATATCTGGTGGTTGGATGGGAGCATTATCAGCACTGACACATATAACATATTGTCATAAGTCTCCAAGGGTTATACATAGAGGTTAAGGGCTTTCCAAAGTGGCTTACTAAGCATTTGTATTTACCCTTTTGGGGTACTGAAAGCCCCTTTATTTTCTGTACTTCATACATGTACTAGCTATTATTTCTAAATTTTCTTTTTTTCTGTGCATTGTGCTTGGGCAATACCACCTTTATCAGTGTCTTGGGACTCCCTTACCCCCTGCCCACCCCACCCCCACCCCCACCACATGACATCCATCCAACACGTGTAATTCAAGACTGGGCCTGTACTCTTTGTACTTACTGCTATAAGTACCTACTAAAGGGGCATTGTCAGACACAGACTAGATTCCGGCAAAACTTGTACAGGTGTCATATACTTATATGTTTTGTGATCACGGAACAGCCGGGTCTCGAACCAGCAACCTTCGGCACCAATTACGTTGCCGAAAACAGGAAACGCACATACCAACTGTATCAAATCCCCAGTCTTTAAAAGAATGGTTCAATGTGGGGCAGGTATATGCAAATGTCATAATTGACATGGCCCAGTTTGCTGTATTTATTCCAGTCAAAATGAAGTACTGTGTTCAGAGTTGTCCCAGATCGAGGACTGTACATATGTAAGTCCACCAGCATCAAAGGAGCACCGAAAAAATATATGTTTTGTGAGGAGGGAGCGGCCGGTTCTTGTCCAAACTCACCATTTTGAGTCTGTTTTTCCATCCAGTCATATCCCAGACACAGTCAGTTGATGACGTGTGCAACAAGAAATATTTATCGGTGGAAAGCTAATGCACAGAGGACTAAGCAAAGATACTAGTTATCCAGGGACTGGGGACACTAAAAAGGAACACCGTCAATTTATTTTGAGTTTGATACATATATGTTTACAGGACCAAAGAAATTGGCTCCAGTGAACAAGCTACTGTGAGTTTGATCCCAGCCAACAAGGGACTGTGACTGGTGACCTTTGCACTGGGAGATGTGGACAGGGTTATTATCCAGTCTGTATTTTCCCCCTTTTCTGCATGATACAGCAATAATAACTGGATAAATACAGGGCTCCAATTAAAAAAAAGTGCAATGTTAACTCTTTGAACACCAACAGTTGGTCAACAGCTTTTCTTGGTACCTTTTGCCCCCCAAAGTACTTGTTACTGTACAGCCAATGAGGTTGTAGCCTGCTGGGCAGACCTTCACTGTTTGCCACCAGCCATTGGACGGTACTTTGTAGACCTTCATTCTCTCCTGGATGCATATATATAAAATACTCTTTAAAATTTCACTCTAAGTTTGGCAAAAGAAATGTCCATGATTCAAGAGTACATGTAGGTGGCAACGCTTCTGGGTGACAATGACCCAGTTTACCACAATCCAGTGGATCTGCACATGCACACACATGTATGGTATAACACGTCCCCAACTCAATCAGATGTTTGACCTGCTTACAGTATAAAAAAAAAAGTTGTGGCATGAATAATACAGATAAATGTTGTCATGCTGGTCTGGTTTATGGCATTCAGATGATAAAGATCAAATTTGTTCATGATTTATTTGTGTGACCTCCTTCCATAGGTTGAAATATGGTGCAGGTTTCATAGCTTGTGAATAAGCTTGCCTTTTTCTGTCAAATGAAAAATAGCTGCAGCTTTTACAGTCATTTAAGTGCAGTTTACCCTTAGTCCTGTATTTCCGGAGTAGATGCACACAATTGTAAATCTGTTTTTCCAGCCTATTTCTACTGTATGTACATGTTGTATGGGGACAAGCCTCGCTTTTACATTGGTTTGTTTTCCTTCATCAATAAGTTCATGTGGCTGAATAAGACAGCACCAGATTGCAGATCATTATAGGGTGACCTTGACCTCATTCTAAAGGTGACAAATCGGTATCATGCAGTTACTGAAGAAGGATTTGATGAATGTTCATGGAAGTTGGGACAAATGATTAAGGAAGAGTGACTTGAACCTCCTCAGGATCATAAGGTTCCTTAAAGCAATTCTGTTACAAGAAAGATTTGAGAAATGTTTATCAAACTTCAAGAGACTAGCAATATGTCGGGCTTGAGACCCAGTTTGGGATTGCACATGCATGGTGGTCAACATAATTTGAAGTTGCTTCAAAGAAACCAGTTCCAGTGTAGGACTTTACCTTATTTTCAAAGCCACAGGGCCCTTAAAGCTTCTTCCTTTTTTATCTCAAATGACATGTCAGTCAGGTAAGCTTATGTTATGACGAGGCATCCGTCATCTGTCTGCGGTCCATTATTAATAATTCACATTTTTCACTTCTTCAAAGCCACTGGCCAGATTGACATCATACTCTGTGAAAGTGCACCTTGGCTGGATCTCTTCCAAAATTGTTCAAACGGTTGCACTCCAATGAATTTTAGATTTTTTGTTTATTTTTTGACCAAATCTTCATCTCCAAAACTGCCAAGCCAATGGCTTCTAAATCCCGTAGGGACAGCTCTGGCGACCCTCAGATCTTTAATGGATTCAAAGGGTGGTGCTTAAATTTTTTTCCCAGTTTTTTGGATGAATTTTTGTGTGTTTTCCCTATTTTGGACTGGACTTCTTCAAAACTATCACTTAAACTATTCTGACACTTGGTAGAATTGTACATTGTGGGAGGGTTGACAAATATGGTCATTAGATGGCGAAACTCTGGATTGCTGGTTTTTAATGAATTTTTTTTTCAATTTCTGGTACCTTTTGGTTAATGTATGCATTCATATTGACAATCGTGTAAGTCAATGGGGATTGTTCCAATCTCATATCCAGTCAAGTTGGGTCTACTTTGCTTTCCTCTTTTCATCGTAGTCAGAGTCAGAATTCTTTTATTTGACAGAAAGTACAGGTAAATAAACATTACAAACAGTATGTAATGATTGATAGATACAAGTTCCAAGCTATTGTCTGCAGAAATATGAAAATCATAATAGGTTAGCTGAGCATGGGCTCATCACAGTCCTCTTGTTTGGAGGTTTTTTTTTTGGGGGGGGGATGAGATAATGGGAGAAGGACTAAAAGCAGTAAAATGTGGACAGAGAGTTTGCAGATAAGTAACCTTGACCTTATTCTCAAGGTCACTAGTTCCATTAAAGAAAGTTTGTGAGTTACCTTGACCTTATTCTCAAGGTCACTAGTTCCATTAAAGTAAGTTTGCTTTCCTTGCTGTTACTGAAGAAATGTGTGACAAAATTGAATCAAACATTCTTGGAGCACGCAAGTTACGGAAACCAAGCTTAAGTTTGTTAATGAGCAACCTTTGACCTCACCTTATCTTTATGGTCCCAAGGTCACTTGCCAAATATGTTTTCATGAAAAAAATCTTGAGGATTTGATTAAACTGGAGCAAACATGGCTGGATCATCCCCTTGACCTTGGTTCACGTTGCATATGAACATGGTGAATTATACTTGTTGGAACAAAAATCTCGGGGGGATTTTGTTCTCGAAATCCCTGGGGATGAAAACCAAACTGAGAGGCCTGACTGTGTCCTGACTGTGCCCTTCAAGGTGAGAATGTCCTGATTGCCGTATATTTTGCTCTGCAGAAAGTGCCTGCCCCCACCTCCCCCTCACACTCAGACAAGCAGCAGCTTGTGAATTGTACACTTCCTGATGCTATTTTAGTGGCTTTATCAGCACAAGTACATTTTCTATTTAACAAAAAATGTTTGTGGCTGGCAGGAAACTGAGCCTTGTTGATAAGCTGGGGATTTGTCGCCTTGCCTCACTTTTGATCTCCCTCAGGTTGTTGTAATATTTACAGCTACACTGTGAGCATGCAGACCTTATAATCAGGATGAACATGTGACAATAAACCCAACTTATGAAGTCATCTGCTGAATTTTTACCTAAAAATGTGAGACTAACCTTTTAAATATTGGAGTCAACTCATGCAGTATTCCAGGAAAGTTGTCAAGCAGAAATACCAGACTGACATTCACATTAGAAAACTTGGATAAAAACATTTATTTTTATTTTCTTTGTCAAATGGATAGACATGGGTTCTGGCCTTTACATGGATAGTGAAATCTGCCTTTAAAAACAACCCTTAGGAATTGTCAGCTTGTGGTCTGTCAAGACAGTTGGTTTATCAAGACAGATGGTCTGTCAAGACGGGTGGCCTGCCAAACACTGGCGGCCTGTCAAGACAGTTGGACTGTCAAGACAGGTGGTCTGTTAAGAGGTTGGCCTGCCCAACACTGGTGGCCTGTCAAGACAGTTGGTGTGTCAAGACAGGTGGTCTGTCAAAACAGGTGGTCTGTCAAGACAGGTGGTCTGCCAAGACAGGTGGTCTGTCAAAACAGGTGGTCTGCCAAGACAGGTGGTCTGCCAAGACCGGTGATCTGTCAAGACAGGTGGTCTGTCAAGACAGGTGGTCTGTCAAGACAGGTGGTCTGTCGTCAGAGGTAAAGACACAGTGGAAAATTACAAAGTGTTGTGAAAGGGTAGGCTGTCAGGCCAGATGGGTACTCATTGAAGTGGCTTTTCAAGACAAGGACTGTTGAATCATCTGATTTGGTTTGGTCCAGTTTGATTCAGTTTGGTTTGGTGTGTGTAAAAAAAATTAAAAAGTATCAGTTCATATTGAAACATACCACAGTTATCACATTATTGCACAGCAAGTTACAATAATAATTATAACTAGGAGAGAGAGAGAGAGAGAGAGAGAGAGAGAGAGAGGGAGGGAGGGAGGGAGGGAGCTCTTCATAATTAGCACCCTTAATGGATGCCAAAGGAGGAAAGAAATTCATCAACAGGTGCATTCCTTCATTGGCTGTCAATAAAATAGAGGTACAGTGGTACCTCTCTTGAGAGACCCCTCTAACTAGAGGCTGCATATCTTTTTAAGACCACTCTCTCAGAACACTGTGCTATCTTTTCTGTGATGTTGTACCTCTAATGAAAGACCACCTGTTTTGAGAGACCAGATTTTGACTTGCCATAGGGGTGGTCTCTCAAAAGAGATACCACTTTATGGGGAAGAAATGCTGGTATTGTGTGGTGGCAGTGGAAATATTTATTGCATATTGCAGGAACTGAGCAGCCAATGCAATCTTGGGATTTTGATTTTTGCAGCCAAGCTGTGCTGAGCTTACCCTGTACAAGATGAAGAGACTGAAGCCAAGGGCTGTCTAGACAAGTCCACCTCAGCAAGACACAGCGCCAATTATTTGTTAATGGCAGAGACCTGACGCAGTAAGTTCTCCATCTCATTTTTAAGGCAAACCAATAGTTTAAAGCCAAGCTCTTTTATGTTGTTGCTTTTAGGGTGAGAAGGGGGTGGGGTTGGGGGTGCTACGGCAAGGTGGGGGTATTCTACAAGAGAAATAGTCATTTAATATTTATTTTAGTTGATAGAAAATAGAGGCGTGGTTTGATGTATTATTACCTCATTATACCTGCCCCCCCCCCCCCCCCCCCATAATGGCTACCTGAAGACCAGGCAGCCAGAGCTGCAGGTTTACAAGTCTTCTTGGAACCTTGGTCTTCCAAATGATGTTTTGACTGCACTGAGGGGGTAAAGGGTATTTCTGCACTGAGGGGGTAAAGGGTATTTCTGTACTGAGGGGGTAAAGGGTAATTCTGTACTTGCACAAAGGGGCATTTTACTACCAGCATACTGGAAACCCTCTTGTTTTTCTATACATGGTATTTGCCATTATATTGGTGGGAAAATGTGTAAACCTTAGTAGGGCAAAACAAAAACAAAAACAAAAAACAAAGAAAAAAAACAACAAACAAACAAACACCCACCCCCCCTCAAAAAAAAAAACACAAACAAAAAAACAAACAAAAAAATCCTGGAACAACTACTGAGATCCCTGCCCCCTCCAACCCAACCCAACCCCTCTTTGCAGTAAGCATCAGTCCAGACTGTGCCAAGGTGAGGAGGTCTTGAGCCAGGCATCTCAGTGTCCCGAAGACCTGCAGATTGACCAGCAGGAACAAGGGCAGTAACTGTCATTTGGTGCTGAGACTGGGAGACACGATATGGGGCTCCCCTTAGGGAATTAAGACTTGCCTGGATCACTGCACGGCTCCATGTGGAATCCTAGATATAATTTGATCACCTGTGAGATGTAGACTGATTGTGTCCCCATGGGGCTCCGGATGGGGCTCTGGATGGGGCTTCAGACAGTGGATTAGAGAAGGTCTGCATACTTTATTGGGAACCTGGGCAGGTTTGAGGTATTCACAAAAGCTTGCAAGATTTTACAGAATAATCCAGCCTTATTTAAGTCCATAAGCATGCAGTAAATAGATAGGCTGACCCTGATTGGCTTAAAATGTAAATATAAACACAATCAGGACATTCTCACTTGCTTCATTTTCTATTTGTGAATGAAGATATATTGTTTCTGAGTTCCTCTTGTGTCTCTTTCCCATTCTCTGCCAAATAAATTCTGTAGTTGGTGGGAAATCAAGAAATTCCTAGTTGTCATGAATTAAACTTTATTTGGTTCCATATACACACAATCTCTAATGCAAAGCAAGTCAATGTGGCAGTTCCCTTGTAAACCTAGAATTTAGTTTGGTTTGTCAGTGGGAATATGGGACATTCCGATTGGCTGCGGGGCTGCTGTGGCCTGTATCAGTCAACAAGAACATCCCTGTATGTACAGGCAAATCTCTGTATCAAACTCAGCTAAATATGTTACTCTTGCCAAAATAGCAACTTTGATAAATAAAATTAATGATAAAGATATTATAGTGATGTTCTCCATATATACATTGTGATTGGAATAAGAAAGAATCAATGTATGTTAAGAATGAATATTCTTTATTCCAACAATTGTTGGTAACACGATGGGTTTGGTGACATCATGGGTTTTCTTGGTGCATGCTTGTCACTGGCACATGGCAACTGGGGCACAGGTTTTACAAGAAACTGCTATGCATGTCCTGTGTTCAACATGGCCAATTTGATGTGTCGTATGTGTGAACCAATGACAATGGCTGGTCAGTAAAGGGGGCTAGGACAGAAGGGGCACTTTATGAGTAAAATGATACAAGTAGGACAGGGATCAGGGCAGAAGGATCATAAGATTTAGGTCAGATTGGGGCTCATTTAGGGTCAGGACAGAAGGCTCATATGATTTAGGTCAGACTGGGGCTCATTTGGGGCCAGTACAAAAGGCTCATATGATTTAGGTCAGACTGGGGCTCATTTGGGGCCAGGACAAAAGGCTCATATGATTTAGGTCAGACTGGGGCTCATTTAGGGTCAGGGCAGAAGGCTCATAAGATTAAGGTGACACTGGGGCTCATTTGGGGTCTGTAAACACTGGTTATGGTGGATTTTAAACATATGATTGCCTTGGCGTTAGACTCATAACTGCATCCATTTTTCAGAAAGAGTTTCAATAATCTTGATGCAGTGCTATATAGGGTATTTAACCCTTTCCCCCTTGAATGAAGACTGAGTCAACAGCTTTCCTCGGCATGGGTTAGGCACTAAGTGCCCAACCCATGCCGAGGAAAGCTGTTGACCTGGGTCATGTTGTCTTGACAGGTCTCATCTTCAATGTTCAGTCAAATTGTTTTTCATTGCTGTTGAAATCAGTTGAAAACACTGAAGCAGACGACATTTGACCACCAGCCGGTTTTGGCCGGTTTAAGGGGGAAAGGGTTAAGAGGGTTGTGCCTGTAGGTAAGTTGTTCTTCATGAGTGGTGATCTGATATCACAAGTATATGGCAGCCAACAAACATGATTGAGTGAGTGCTGCCAGGCCATTGTGAGAGGTAAGACCGGTGTAGTTGGCACTGCCATATTATTATTTGTGTTGGTTGTTTATATGGTTTGATCACGATTCACAATCACAGTGAAAAGAGACACACGTTAAACGTGCAAAAAGGCAAAATAAACTGCTAGAGCTGAATTTTCACATTGAATGAAAACATGCCCAGTGAGTGATATAGCTGGTACAGTGAAACCTGACACCCTGGCCTCATTGACAGTGAAACCTGACACCCTGGCCTCATTGACAGTGAAACCTGAAACCCTGGCCTCATTGACAGTGAAACCTGACACCCTGGCCTCATTGACAGTGAAACCTGACACCCTGGCCTCATTGACAGTGAAACCTGACACCCCGGCCTCATTGACAGTGAAACCTGACACCCTGGCCTCATTGACAGTGAAACCTGACACCCTGGCCTCATTGACAGTGAAACCTGACACCCTGGCCTCATTGACAGTGAAACCTGACACCCTGGCCTCATTGACAGTGAAACCTGACACCCTGGCCTCATTGACAGTGAAACCTGACACCCTGGCCTCATTGACAGTGAAACCTGACACCCTGGCCTCATTGACAGTGAAACCTGACACCCTGGCCTCATTGACAGTGAAACCTGAAACCCTGGCCTCATTGACAGTGAAACCTGACACCCTGGCCTCATTGACAGTGAAACCTGACACCCTGGCCTCATTGACAGTGAAACCTGACACCCTGGCCTCATTGACAGTGAAACCTGACACCCTGGCCTCATTGACAGTGAAACCTGGCACCCTGGCCTCATTGACAGTGAAACCTGACACCCTGGCCTCATTGACAGTGAAACCTGACACCCTGGCCTCATTGACAGTGAAACCTGACACCCTGGCCTCATTGACAGTGAAACCTGACACCCTGGCCTCATTGACAGTGAAACCTGACACCCTGGCCTCATTGACAGTGAAACCTGACACCCTGGCCTCATTGACAGTGAAACCTGACACCCTGGCCTCATTGACAGTGAAACCTGACACCCTGGCCTCATTGACAGTGAAACCTGACACCCTGGCCTCATTGACAGTGAAACCTGACACCCTGGCCTCATTGACAGGCACATTGTCTGGTGTAGGTACTTAACATGTCAGACACTCAGTCGTTTCTTTGGTTGTCTAATTTATTTACATCTTAAGATATGCGAGACTGTAGAACAGAGATGTGTCCGTATAAGTTCCCCTCACTCTCCATCTATGTCCATTTTTCACTCTTCACATTATGGACATTGAAATGGAGTATGAAAAATGTATTAACATGTATACTATGGGAATAAAATAGCTTGAATTAAATGTATGTAAAATACCATCATGTAGAATGTGGTGGGGCCTCTTGCAGGTAGTCAGGCTTTGGTCTACATGTGTATTAGGCAAGCCAGGTCAATGAGGCACTGGTGGGTGCAGCAACATGTCACCATATAAAAGAACACGAAGCCACCATAGATCTCAGCAGGTCAGAACTCAGACATACCAGCAGCGGATAGAATGTAGGAATGAATAAATAGAAATGGAATAATCCGTGAAGTCCAGCAGGGAGGGACCAAAGGCCAGGAGGCTGTGCTAGCTTCACCGTCTCCTGTTCTTCCTGTCTCTCTCCCTTAAATTTTTTGGAAAGGAAGTGTATGGTTGCCACGGCGAGCCGTGCAGGTTTTCTGCTAGTGAGATCTAGTGCTTTCTCATGTTGACGTGACATTGAACCATGTGTCAACAGGCTTCTGCAGGGCCAGAATTTTGCAAAATTTTGCGAGAATCTATTTTGATTTTTGTCAGTTAGTTTTCTTTTCAAAGGAAAACAAGTTTAGGAGAATCTTTACGAGAATGGATTCTCATAAAAATTCTGGCCCTGCTTCTGTGGACACACAGTAAGTCTTGTCGGAAACCTTGCTCACTGATGATAACCTGGACCTCATCACAGTGATATTGATCAAGATGTTGCGTGCTCATGACGAGGTAGGTAAACCCTCAGTAGATCTGTCTTCAGGGACACTGACGCACAGGGCAGCACCGCACCACACTCGGCTAAATTTTTTTTTTCCTGGTATTGTCAAAATGTGCTGCAACATTTTTTTCTTTTAAATTTTTTTTTTTTTAAGGTGGGAGAGGGGCCTTTTCAGCAAACCCTTTCCCCCTTAAACTTGGCCACAACCAGCTGGTGGCCATATGTGATTGGCTTCTGTGTTTTCAGCCAACTTCAACAGTAATGTAATAAAACAGATTGACCGAGAATTGCAGATGAGACCTACCAAGATCACATGGCCAGGAAAGCTGTTTACTTGGTCTAAGTTCAAGGGGGAGGGGATTAAAGTGTGCTTACTGTGGTCTACAAGCTTGCAGTTTGAAACATTGTTATTTGATGCCTTGTGCAGGTCTATTGTACAGAGAGTGTCTCCTTGATAAATGCAGGATTTGATGAAATTTTGTCAATTGAAACTGCACATGCAACAAATTTCCTGTCATGCTTTTCCAAAACTAAGTACAAATTACATACATCAGTGTTTCCATTTGAGCACAAATTTACATATATGATGCAGAGGAATTAACTTGTGAAAGGGTATAGGATACTCCCTGGAACAGACCCCCCCCCCACCCCCGAAAATTGTTGAAGATAGAGTACTCTAAATGTTGATTAACTCATTCCATACTATGGTCACAGGCCTTGGTCAGTGCCAGAACCACTGACTTAAGACTATAAGCATGTTGGTACTTGAACAAAAGCTCTTTTCATGAAGAATTTAAATATGCAATTGTCATCTTAAAGCTAGGTAAATATATGGAAATATCAGGGATGGTATGGAATGAGTTAAATAAATTTATTATTTTTTTTTATCATCCACGTGGACCATGGAGAATACTGGAGACCTCCAGAATGATGTCAAAGAATATGCTAGACCCTCAGCCAAAAAAAATAAAAATCAAAAATGAAACCCTGGTACATGTATTCAAAATGTGCAAAATTGCAGCTCTTTGTTAGGTACAATAATGCTTACATGTACATACAGGCAGTGGTTTTTGCACTGCTTTCAAGTCCTGGTGGTCCAGTGGCTTTTCCTCACTATCATGTAATGACTTGAGTATCGTGTGGGTCTTTGGTTGCTCTCTGTGTTCAAAGTGTCACATCTGGCTTAACAGTTGTTCATTTTCTGAGTTGCCTGGCACCATGTAAAGTAAGGACCCTGTTTTAGAATGCAAACTCAAAATAAACATCTGTCACCAGTCATTGTGCAGCATTAACTCCCCAATCATCACAGACATTGAGTCTGTTATAAATTGATTTCTCATAGAATTTCTCATTTTTTACACAGACCCTGCTTTTATGTGCATGCTCATACTTAGTGCTTATTCTCGAAACTCCGTTTGGCCCATTACTTCTAATGTATATTAACTTATTCCACACCAGTCCCTGATTTTTTGTATATTTACCTAGATTTAAGACCACAATTGCATTTTTAAATTCTTCATGAAAAGAGCTTTCATTCAAGTACCAACACGCCTATAGTCTTAAGTCAGTGCCAGAACCACTGACCAAGACTGTGACCATAGTATGGAATGAGTTCAGGTTGGTGATTAATTCCTGTGATCATGGCCAAACCATCATTATTTCATGACCATTAGCCAACTGCAGACTTTTATTATTATTACTTTTTGACCGTGCAGGATTTCAATTAAAAGAGTGAAATCTGAAGCAAAGGTCTGACATTGAACACTCAAACAAGATCTTAATAATTCAGACTTGTGGAAATAATGTATGAGGAAATCTTTAGACAGAATGGAAATTTTGAACATTTTTTTCATGATAGCCAACAGGTCCACGTGGATTTAGAGCAAAATAGACCCAGCCAGTTGTCCATAGCAGTTGGCTGTGGATCTACTGCTAATTTGGCACACTGGCCATTAATGTGGTCAGTTTTGCAGGTAACCTGTTAACTTCAACCCAATGCGTGTGATTAAGGTATGGATTCTGAATTAGAATTGGAGGGGCAAAAGTTCAGTCACTTTGGCCAGGCATTGAAAGTCATAATTGGAAGCTGTGGAATTCAGAACAAAGTCTGGCACAGCTACAGCTGACCGGCCTACTGGCCAGCCTGCTAGCTGACCTACTGGCCAAACTGGCTAGTGTGCTGGCCAGCCTACTGGCCTGCTTGCTGACCTGTGGGCTAGCCTACTGGCCAACCTACTGGCCAGCCTACTGGCCTGCTGGCTAGCATGCTGGTGGGCCTACTGGCGGACCTACTGGCTGGCCTACTGGCTTGCCTACTGGCTTGTCTACTGGCTTGCCTACTGGCTGGCCTACTGGCCTGCTTGCTGGCCTACTGGCTGGCCTACTGGCCTGTTGCTGATGACCTGTTTATACATTCATTTGGGTGTTGAAGCCTTGAATTTTCCAGCTACGTCCTTGTGCACAATGTGTTGTGTCCTTTATGATATATTGTCAACAATCGATGCTACGCTGTACTTGATTCCTTAAATACATGGAAGATATGGTACTTTTGCTCCTCTTTGTGTACCATGGATGGCCCTGATGCAGTGGACCAAGTTTGTTGTGGCTCATAAATTGTGCAGCAAGCAATCAAACCTGTGTATGTTGTTAGCTGTGCTGTACCAGTTGTTGTGAGGGACCAGTCCCCATTGCCCCACCTGTGTATAGTTGTTGGAAGGGACCAGTCCCCATTGCCCCACCTTTGTATGTTGTTACCTGTGCTGTAGACCAGTTCTGAGGGACCAGTCCCCATTGCCCCACCTGTGTATTTTCCTTTCACTTTCTCTGCCCTTATTGACTGCCTGAGCTGGAGACTGACATCCACAGACTCTGTGGGTGTTCCTTAAAGAAAGGTATCTCTAATTGTTCTTAACGTGCTCCTTGTAGAAAGGTTCAACAATGATTGTTCTGAAAATGCTCCTTAAAAAGGTTCAACAATGATTGTTGTGAAAATGCTCCTTAAAAAGTTTCAACGATTTCTGAGAATGCTCCTTAAAAAGGTTCAACAATGCTTTTTCTGAAAGTAGTCGTAAAAGAAAGGTTCATCAGTTATTAAAATGGTCCTTTTAGAAAGCTTTAACTGTGATTGCACTTAAAATGGCCTTAAAGAAAGGTTAAACAGTGATTGTTTACAAAATGGTGCTTGTGGAGAGGTCCTACTCTAATCGTTCTTTACGTGGTTCTTCAAGAAAGGTTCCGCTCTGATTATTTCAAGTATGGTGTTTAAAAAAGATCTGTTCTAATTATTCCTTATTTAAGACGTGTAGCTAGAGCTTTGAAGTGATGCTATAACATTGGTGTGTGTGGCCTGACATAGGGACAGGAGCCCAGAGCAACTTATTAATAAACAGAGCACTGCCTCAAGCAAAGAGGTCAAGGACATTTATCAGATGGATGGGAGGTACCCACAGGGCTTTCTCATTCATACACAACACTATGACTGATCTGGAGGATAAGAGACACCCACACAATGGATCCCAACGTTCAACAAGCAGTCCTGCCATTTACATAAATTCTTGTGAAGGAAGAGCTCATCAACTATCTCAAACTGTGATACAGTTGTCACTGCAGCAGGCCTGTCTCATTTCCAGGTGGGGAAGGAGGGGGGGAAGAGGGGAGCATAATGATGTTGTACATTGTACATAATGATGTTGTATGTCTGCTGGCACTCATCACACAATTTTTAGATCAGTGGACTTTGTTGTAACCATCACTTTGTGGGGTCGCCCACTGCATGGGGTCATTATCTTCAAAAATTCTGTAAATTCCATAGGACAATATGATGCCCCCCAAAAAGTTCCTTATTACTGGATGAATTTTTGAAAATGTTGCCATTCCCAGAAAGACTATTTTCAGGCTGGCTGTGATGTGTGGTTGCCATAGACTGGTCCCCTGACATATAAAGGAAGGAAGCACAATCAGTGAGCAGATAGTACACCACAAAAAGACTTCAGGAAAACTCCTGTGCTGTGGTGTATAGGTTACGCTGATAGCATTATTATCAGTGATAAGATGTTGTCATGACAAAGGATGGCACATAATTGTGTGGTGCATGCCATGAGGCCTTTCTTACCTTGGCTATGCCAAATAAACTACAGGCTAATATCCTAGCTCTGGTACCCTCCACCCCACCACACCCTACCCCAGCCTCACGGAAAAATTGTAGAAAAAAAAGGACATTATAATTGACCTCTTCTACTTTATAGGAAAACTTAACAGTATTCAAAGCCCCCTTGTTATGAAAGGCTCCCTCATTACTCAAGGCTCATTACTTAGGTTTCCTCATTACTCAAAGCTCCCTCGTTACTCAAGGCATCCTTGTTACTCAAAGCTCACTCATTACTCAAGGTTCCCTTGTTACTTAAGGCTTCCTCGTTACTCAAGACTCCCTCATAACCTGAGGCTCCCTCATTACTCAAGGCTCGCTAATTACTCAAGGCTCCCTTGTTACTCAAGGCTCACTCATACTCAAGGTTCCCTCGTTACTCAAGGCTCGCACCTTACTCAAATATTCCTCGTTACTCAATGCTCCCTCATTACTCAATGTACCCCTCATTACTCAGTGCCCCCTCATTACTTGAGGCTCACTCATAATAGTCAAGACTGCTTCATTAGCATTTTCTTGGGCAAGGTAGCAGATATCGTAATTTAATTCAGATTTTAAATTTGCCTTTTTTGGAAACAGTTGTCCATGGGCAAACCCTATCTTTGTATCCTAGAATATTCTAAGCCACATGTCACATTTATACACGTGTCATGAGGTAGCTAGCTAAGTAGATAGGTCTTTGAGTCTATGGTTGACATGCAGTCACTGTGGTACAATGAACCCTGTACCTGAACTAGTACATGATGGTGTGGCAAACACAACATAAAGGCTTCCTTGTTTGACATGAGGTAGCAAGTCTTAATAAATAACATAAAGGGCTGCACAAAAATTTAAAAAAGTGTAATTACAAGGAAAAACAATAAGAAATAAATAAGAAATAGAAAGGGAGGGAAAGAAAGAAAGAAAAAGAAAGGTAAACCAGATGACAAAGAAGGAGCAAAAGAGAAAGACAGGACAAAGACAGGAAGGAAGGAGAAAGAAAGGAAGGAAGGAAGGAAGAAAGAAAAAGAAAAAGGAAGGAAAGAGAAAGATAAAACAGATAATAAAGGGAAAGAGGAGAAAAGGAAGGAGAGGAAAAAAGATAAAGAGACAAAAAATGAAAGCCATAAAGAGAGGATAGGAGAGAGAGAGAGCGAGACGCCATTTTGGGTTTATACTACCTTAAGGAAGTGAATGTGTTCAAACCTATGTCTGTCTGGTATGCAAATATGCAGCATATGAGAATAACCTAGCCAGAGTGATTGTCATAAATCGTTGTACATGTATTCCAGGGTGCCACAGAGTGCCTTGTGATGGAAATGAACAAGACTTTGTTTGGGAGTATCCTGGCAAGGCGAGGATTTCAAACCAGACACTGCTTCTTGGTTTTCATAGATTCACGCCATTGTGTCGTGCAAATCCATATGTTGTCTATATTGTATTGATTTGGTTAAAGTCTATGATAGCTGTATAATAACATGTGAAATGTATCTCAGTTCCAGTACAGTTGCCCCCGCATTTAGAAATCTCTCCTTTGAGAGACCCCCTGCATTGAGACCTTTCCATTGAGAGACCCCTGTGTTGAGAGACCACTGTATTGAAAGACCTCTCCATTGAGAGACTGCTGCATTGAAAGACTCCTCCATTGAAAAACTGCTTTATGGAGAGACCTGCCCATTGAGAGACTCCTCCATTAAGAGACCTCTCCAGAGAGACCTCCCCATTGAAAGACCTCTCCATGGAGAGACCTCCCCTTTGAGAGACCTCTCCATGGAGAGACCTCTCCCTTGGGAGACCCCTGAATTAAGAGACAACCTGCCTTTCAAGACTACATTTATTGGTTCATGAATGCTATCTTTTTCATGTTGTTTGACCTCCATTGACAGCTGTTTATTTTACCCATTGAGAGCTGTGTATTGTATCCATTGAGAGCTGTATATTTTATCTATTGAGGGCTGTATATTTTATCTATTGAGAGCTGTGTATTGTATCAATTGACAGCTGTGTATTTTATCCACTGAGAGCTGTGTACTGTATCCATTGAGAGCTGTGTATTGTTACCATTGAGAGCTGTGTATTGTTACCATTGAGGGCTGTGTATTGTTACCATTGAGGGCTGTGTATTGTCCACTGAGAGCTGTGTACTGTATCCATTGAGAGCTGTGTATTGTTACCATTGAGAGCTGTGTATTGTTACCATTGAGGGCTGTGTATTGTTACCATTGAGGGCTGTGTATTGCATGGATCTCTCCTACGTCCAGACTGCCCCATCAAACAAAATTTTATCATACCCCCATCCCCACAAAGATAGTGTGGGGTATTGTCTTTTCAGGTTGTCTGTCTATTTCATAATCCTTGCAAGCAAAATATCTTCTTATTCCTAGGTCACATCAAATTCAAATTTACGTTAATTGTGCCGTGACACTATTTCTTGACCTGATTATATTTTGGTGACCTTGACCTCATTTTCAATGTCACAGGAGCCATGTTTGAGCAAAATCGTGGTTTGGTGGGTGATGATTGTTTTAGTTTCTGTTCCTGGTAATAAAAGTCCACTGCCAGCCTTCTCCTGGACTGTCAGCCTCAGCAGGTTGAGTATTATCACCTTGGCTATTGGTAGTCTATGTGCCTCTGTTGCACTGTACTTTGTTACCATGGTAACCAAAGTAAATTGATTAAAAATTGAGTCACTTTTTCAGAACTAAAACCGGGATCAGGTAGCCAGAGAGCAGAGCGGGGAGTGGAGAAAACATAGAGATTGGTCTGTATAGAAAACATAGAGTGGTCTGTATAGAAAACATAGAGGTTTGTCTGTGTAGAAAAAGATTGGTCAATAGAAACAGATTGGTCTATATAGACAACAGATTTGTCTATATGGAAAATAGCTAGGTTGGTCTGTATAGACAACAGATTGGTCTGGATAGAAAACACTGATCTGTATAGAAAATAGAGAAATTGGTCAGTATAGAAGACAGAGAGATTGGTCTATATAGCAGACAACTAGTTGACCTAAAATAATTACTTTTCAAAGACTGAGCATCCCAAATATTTCTTTGTCACATATTGACTGCGATAGCTTTCTGTCTGTGCAGCACAAATCTGCCAAGTTGATGCCATAGGTACAGGGGAAAAAAAGCACAGAGTGCCAGACACTGAGCACATAGAAGATAAAAAAGAAGTGAGCACAGTGGATATAACATCTCTTAAAACAGAGAAATTCTAAGAAAAATAACGAGAAAGAGAGTTATCTGTGTTTTATTTTATTTTATTTTTTCACATCTAATATTTCAATATGCCTTTAATACTTGGCAATGAAAAAAGTAAATTCACTTCTGCCAAGATTATTTTAGTTGTTGCAGACAAATGGGCAAATGTCATGTAACACAGATATGAAGGTTAATGTGTTCATTCAGCAGGTGCTCAATTAGAGGCTATGTGAACAGCTTTCTCTGACTTGCACTTAGTGCAGGGCAAGCCAAGGAGAAAGCTGTTTTCCAGCATTTGTCTCATTTCCTTGGGAAGTCTAGATGTGCCGGTTCTTGAACAGATGGTCTTTCTTACAAGAAACTTGTATTTTGGAATTATTAGCATAACATAAATGAGTGAAAGTTATATAGAGACTAGAACAGAAAAAATTAATGATGGGTTTGTCAGGTCAAACACAGTTAACAGTCAATTCTTATGTGATTAATATTAGAGATGTTATTAAAAGGTTTTTCAGGTCCTGCACTGCAGACAGTTAACCTTTTAGATGATTAGCACTGAAGAAGTTAAAAATAGATTTGTCAAGTAAAACACAGTAGACTGTTAACCTTTAATGTGATACTAGTTCACAGCAAGAGCACCAGATTGTGATACTTGGAGGCATAATGCAGATGAACAGTTTGGATTTTAACACAAATTATATAAGTAGGCTGTCCATATTAAAAAATACAGCTGTTCAAAATGTATCTCCTTCCCTGTAAAGCTTGAGAAAATATCCATATCTCTAAAGATGCCAAAATATAATTTTTCACCAAAGACAAGTCAGTGTTGACAACATTTGTGTGTGGAAGGTTCAACTGGAAGTTGGAAACAGAATAATTTACTTTGTATGCGGCAACATGAATGGCCAGTAGATGGACCGGTTGTCAACAACCTGTGTTTTTTATATGAGGACAAGACTAACACCAGTCCAAGTGTAGTCATGATATTGTGCCCTACTGTTACAACCAGCCTGTAGTCATGATACATTGTATTTTTCTGATACATCCTAATCATGATACATTGTCTTATACTAGTGTAACCTTAGTGTAATCATAATATATTGTCTCACACTGATATAGCCTTAGTGTACTCATGATACATTGTCTCATAGTGATACTGCCTAAGTGTACTCATGATACATTGTCTCATAGTGATACTGCCTTAGTGTACTCATGATACATTGTCTCAGTGATACTGCCTAAGTGTAATCATGACACATTGTTTCATACTGATACAACCAGACTGTAGTCATGATGCATTGTATTTTTCTGATACATCCTAATCATGATACATTGTATTTTTCAGATACAGCCTGAGTAATTATGATGGATAGCATGATACTAATGTAACCTTAGTGTAGTCATGACACATTGTCACATACTGTTGCAGCCAATGTGTAGGTCTGGGATATACCATAAGAGTAATCATCACCTGATCACTCAGAATAGGATAGGGGTGAAAGAACTAAGGCTGCAGAGTATGAGGGGGTACTAGAGCTATGGACTGCAGAGTATGAGGGTGTGCTAGAGCTATGGACTGCAGAGTATGAGGGGGTACTAGAGCTATGGACTGCAGAGTATGAGAGGGTACTAGAGCTATGGACTGCAGAGTATGAGAGGGTACTAGAGCTATGGACTGCAGAGTATGAGAGGGTACTAGAGCTATGGACTGCAGAGTATGAGAGGGTACTAGAGCTATGGACTGCAGAGTATGAGAGGGTACTAGAGCTATGGACTGCAGAGTATGAGAGGGTACTAGAGCTATGGACTGCA
The DNA here is from genome assembly GCA_964020975.1 of Hermodice carunculata. NCBI lineage: Eukaryota > Metazoa > Annelida > Polychaeta > Eunicida > Amphinomidae > Hermodice > Hermodice carunculata. Next base: position 1,560,522 of record OZ026628.1, read on the forward strand.
GAGTATGAGAGGGTACTAGAGCTACCTTGCCTGTCCATCCTCTGGTATGACAACATTGGCTGGTTGCACATCCCAACAAAGATAGTCATTAATTGTGAAAATACTGTATTTTGAGCATGCTGTGGCTTTTTTAAATACACATGCTGGTGGCATTCCTTTAAAAGTTGGCACAAGAAAATTGCAGTATATACTCATTATACATCTTTCACTATGGGAGCCACATCTTACTGCTGCACAGTTAAACTAACAATGCATATTAGTACTTCAGTCCATGGCAACAATGCATATTAGTACTTCAGTCCATGGCAACAATGCATATTAGTACTTCAGTCCATGGCAACAATGCATATTAGTACTTCAGTCCATGGCAACAATGCATATTAGTACTTCAGTCCATGGCAACAATGCATATTAGTACTTCAGTCCATGGCAACAATGCATATTAGTACTTCAGTCCATGGCAACAATGCATATTAGTACTTCAGTCCATGGCAACAATGCATTTTGTGTTCCAGATGGGCCACAGTCCCTAAGATGTTCTCACCAGGGAAATTTAATGACAATGCTTATCAGATTAATTAGCATAAATAAACTTAAGGCAATAGAGCAGTGATGTTATCTATACCCAAGCTGACCTTTGAAGAAGTCCTTATAGTGACTTGTGGAATCATTAAAGAAGTGAAACCAACATGCAGTTAGCTCAGCCAGGTTTCCTACAGTGGCGCCAGAAAGTTTAGCACCATCTCCACTGGTGGCCCTTCCCTATGGTCTTCCCTGGGTACAGTGCCACCAGAAAGTTTAGCACCATCTCCACTGGTGGCCCCTCCCTATGGTCCTCCCTGGGTACAATGCCACCAGAAAGTTTAGCACCATCTCCACTGGTGGCCCCTCCCTATGGTCCTCCCTGGGTACAGTGCCACCAGAAAGTTTAGCACCATCTCCACTGGTGGCCCCTCCCTATGGTCTTCCCTGGGTACAGTGCCACCAGAAAGTTTAGCACCATCTCCACTGGTGGCCCTTCCCTATGGTCCTCCCTGGGTACAGTGCCACCAGAAAGTTTAGCACCATCTCCACTGGTGGCCCCTCCCTATGGTCCTCCCTGGGTACAGTGCTGCCAGAAAGTTTAGCACCATCTCTACTGGTGGCCCCTCCCTATGGTCCTCCCTGGGTACAGTGCCACCAGAAAGTTTAGCACCATCTCCACTGGTGGCCCCTCTATATGGTCCTCAATGGGTTCATCTTGTACAGGGGACTCCTGCAGGGAACACTGTTAGGAAGTTTGATGTTAGTTACTCAGTGTGCTTCTTGTGGCCCTCATTGGCCCTAAACTGGTTATGGTGTCAGAATTATGATGTTTGTTACACTTTGAAAAGTGGTACCTGTAAGTGGCTCCACTCTGAGTTTTGGAGCAAGACTTTCTGCCGGCACTGTAGGTGTACTGTCTGTTAGGACAGGTGACAACAATATACTGAGGAAATACAGTAAAACCTGTTTTGAGAGATCACCCCTAGGGCAGGCCAAAAAGTGGTCACATAAGGCAGGTGGTCTCAAAAGAGGTGCAATAACATGGGAAAGATGGCAAAAGGACATGGGAAACATGGTCTGAAAATGCAGGTGTTCTTTCCTGTCAGTGGTCTCTCAAAACAGGTTTCACTGTACAGCAATATGATCCTGGACAGAGCACAATTCAGACACCTGTATAAAGCTAGCATCCAGGTGTTGTTTCATATTTCATGTATAAAAAAATTGTAGGGATGTATTTATTATAAATTCACCCATGTTTTTGTGACAGTTGTATGTGTTGAATGTTGTTCACCAAATTGAATTTGCTGATTTTCCAGACTCAAAAAGGCTAAAAAGTAAAATAGAATAATTTGTAATTGTTGCCGCCCACTATCAGGCCACAGTTCTCATTCAAGCAGAAAACTTAGGGTGCATATTGCTGTGACACCGCTCAGGATGATCAGGCCACAGGTCTCATTATAGGTGTTGGACCAGTAACCTAGGCCTAATGCATTTACATGTTAAAATAGCCACATTCGCTGGCTTATTTCTCCTATCTGAAAGGTAAAACCACAACTTCCTTTGCATTCTACTTCAAGTTTATACCGATAGCAGCAAGTTAAAACCAAGAAAATGGGGGAGGTCATGTGATTAGATTTTTTTTTTGCAGGTGCGTTTGTGGACCTTACCTCCATGATTGACCGTTTTGCGCCAAATATGTCTCCAAAAAATACACAAAGTTATCAAATGATTTAGAATATTTCTAGAGTAGCAGTACCTTTCTAAAACTCGCAGTTGATAAGTATTTTCGTATCCAAAATTATGATGGGACTTAATTTGGGATGCTCTGCTCCTGTGATATTAACATCCAATAGGCACAGCAAGAGTATTCAGTACTCAATCAAAGGTTGTGGATCAGTTGACCCGACTTTGAGGGGTTACTGGTCCAAGACCTCAAGCAGAAAACTTAGGGTCTACATTGCTGTGACACGTACCTCTCAGACTACTCAGTCCTCAGAGGTCAGTCCAGCGCCTTTAGTGTACTTATGGAGGGAGAGTGCACTAAGGTGGCCATGTGTAACTGGCATTGTATATTGGGAGCTGTTCAGGGGGGGTCCAGGCAGGTGTGCACAAATGTAATGATCTATCTTCCACCTGCCTTCCTTACCATATACTTGTACCTTACACCTTGTCTGCTAAGTTAACTCATTCCATACCAGTCCCTGATTTTTCTGTATATTTACCTAGATTTAAGACGATAATTGCATATTTAAATTCTTCATGAAAAGAGCTTTCATTCAAGTACCAACATGTCTATAGGCTGAAATCAGTGGTTCTGGCACTGCCTGGCAAATCATGGTGCAGCTGCCACAAGGGCAGCTGCAGCATGACTTGCCAGGCAGTGCCAGAACCACTGACCAAGGCCTGGGACCATAGTATGGAATGAGTTAACTCTGTGACAGATATTTTATCATCCATCATGAATAAACACAGGCTGTTCTACACAATGGCAACTGAACGGACATTTTTATCTGATTCCAATATTATGAACACAGGGGGTATTATTTCATGACCATTTTACTTATATAAAGGCAGCTGGGTGTGTGTGTGTGGGGGGGATTGGACGAAGGTGTGGAGACAGAATACCTTGGTCCCTGTCTTGAGAGACCACTCCTGGGGCAGGTCAAAATATGGTCTCTCAAAACAGGTGGTCTTTCATTAGAGGTCTAGTAACATGGAAAGGATAGTACAGTGTTCTGAGAGAGCGCTCTTAAAAAAATGTGGTGTCTCATTGGAGGGGTTTCTGAAGACTGTTAGCACTGTACTGTGATTTAAGCTGTGAGGCCCTATCCTGCACAATGGACCCCTTCTTGTGAGGCCACCCCAAATGCACCAGAAGTCTGGCCTTACGGGGGGGGGGGGGGTGGCCTCTCATGAGGGGCAAATATAATGCATAGGCTACCCTTGCTGCATTGAGAAGTGGTCTCTCAAGACGGGGTGGCCTCTCAACAGGGGGGCTTCTCAAGACGGGGACCACTGTACAGTAGAAAGATGCTGGCAGCGTTGCTTGGCAACCTATTCACACAGAACTCGGGCAGTGGGGGATTGCTATGAAGACAAGCAGACTGTACTGTAAGGTATATATCTCATTAACATACAATAAAGATACATTATGTATATGTCTGTATGTGTATATTCATGCACATAGTTGATTTATCTTGTTCAGTGCTTTAAAGACCATATTTATTTTCTTTGTTGTTTTACAATTTGTTTGAACCACTTTCATAGTAATTTAAAAGGTAAATACAAGATATAAATGCCATTTTTACCCTTGGCACATAAAGTGCCGGAGGGTATTGTCATCCCCTGCATCGCCTGTCCATCCATCTGGCCTGTCAGTGTTACCGCCATATCTCAAAAAATGTTCACTTAACTCGTCGCAGCAGGACCTTATGGTGGACTAGGTTCTTATTCAGGCTAGTGAAAACCAGCTTCCTCGGATTTTTTAAAAATCTTTTAAGAAACTTTTAATGTATTTATTGGAAGGCCATCTGAGTGGCGTTACCGCAATATCTAAAAAAGTATTGACCACACCTTTACCAAATTTTTATCAGAGATGCATCTTATGATGGACCAGGTTTCTATTTAAAACCAGCTTTTCTCATTATTTTCAAGCTTTTTATAAAACTTTTAATGTATTTATTTGAAGGCCGTCTGAGTGGTGTCATCCCTGACATCGTTACCATGATATCTGAAAAAGTATTGACCCAAGCTTTACTTGTGCTAAATTTTTGTCAGAGATGCATCTTATGATGGCCCAGGTTCCTATGTAAAACCAGCTTCTTCTTTGTATTTATAAACTTTTTATGAAACTTTAAAGTATTTATTTTCAAGGCTGTCTGAGGGGTGCACAAAGCGATAACGCTACCATAATATCTCAACAATGATCCAGCACAGCTTCAACAATTTTTGTTCAGAGATGCACATTATAGTGGACCATGTTCCTATTGAAAACCAACTTCCTCTTATTAATTTTGAACTTGTTATGAAACTTTTGAAGTATTTATTCAATGGCCATCTGAGAGACGCACAGTACAGTGGTCTCTGTCACAAGAACTTGCCCCAAGAATGCTCTACCACGAAGTCTAAAAAGAGAAAAATCCAGAATTGAAGAAGAAACAGATTGTTGGCGCAGAGGGTAATCTTCTCTCTGAACGCTATTTTCTTGTTTGTCGTTAGTTTTAAGCCTGAGTTTGTTCATTTAATACAAGATGATCATTGATATTTTCTGATAATATTCACACACAACTTATGGGTAGCTTTTAAATTATGAAGGAGGAATGGCTTTGAGTATGCAAGTTGGTGAACTCTAATCAGTGTTTGATAAAAATTACAAAATGACTGAATGAGTGAGTAAATACATGAATGAAAATGAGTGACTAACTAGTAATTTTATTTTGAGCCTGCTGTCTAAACATTTCTGAGGGAAAAATATGTGAAATTAGTAATTATTTGATGTGGCCTTGCTTTGCCTTTTCTTTGTATAAAAGGAAAAAAAAAAGAGAAAAAGTGCAGGCTAACTAGGCCAGCAGGCTCCTATTGTCTGGCACAAGTCAGATTTTTCAGACAGGGCAAGTGAAATATTCAAGTTTAAGAGAGTTTTAACCCACTTCTTGTAGTAATTGTAGATGTAAAAAAAAAAAAAATGCTTCTTGGGACAAGTAAGAGAAATCCTGAGAGTCAGACCTTGACAGGCAAAACTAGTATCTGTTCTTCAATTTCTACCTACCTGCTAGCCTCTCCTCCACCCCCCCCCCCAATTAACTAAAGGTTTCCAGCTTATCTAGGCGTTGTCTCCTATACCATACACCAACACCTACCATATTTGGCGTGTGATGGTCTGTTCAGACGTGCAGGCACATTGGCTGTCTGTCCTCCAGGCTGCTGCCAGTTCTTCACTCTGCTCTGTGTTGCTGTGCAGCATTTCCTTGGTTTCTGACAAGGTCTTTTAGCGATTCCCATACCCCCATCTACACCTGTCAATATCTGACCAGGTCTTCTTGCAATTTTTACCTCCCCCCCCCCCCCATTTACACCTACTAATTTCTAGCAAACTCTTCTATTTCTCCATTTCCAACTAACAATTTCTGGCTAGGTCCTCAAGTGATTTCTGTGATTTCAACCCCCCCCCCCCCCCCCCCCGCCCCATTTCCACCTACTAATTTCTGGCAAAGTCTTCAAGCTAATTGCATTTCTCCACCTACTAATTGCTAGCAAGGTCTTCTCATACATATATATATATATATATATATACATACAGTGGTGCCTGCTATTTAAGACCACCCTTAAAGCCAGACAAAAGTGGTCACATATGGCAGGTGGTCTTTCACTGCAGGTAAGCTTGCAAAGAAATTGAAGGCCATTGTCTTGAAATGGTGGTCTTGAAAACTAGTGCCGTCTTTCACGAGAGGTGGTCTTTAAAGCAGGTACCACTATATATATATATATATATATGCTCTTGTACAAATTAGTGTTTCCGTTTTTTTTTTTTTTTTTTGAAGCTCATTGAATCAAGGAGGCTTTCGTCTGACTTCCATGATTGAATGGACACGTGGAACTATTTAAGTGAACTAGAAAAGGTGTATTTATTTTAGCGACCCAGACATTTGAGTTGATGTTTGTTACAGAGCAAGTGCTGCTTAATCAGCTACAGTGCTATGTCAGTATATGGGTGCAGTATTCCACAGAGCAAGACTTGGTTATGTTTCTGATAACATGATTATGGACTGTGTTTATTCTGAAAATGCCATGTAATTAATTGGCACAGTAAATCTGCTTCCAAACCCTAAATGATGCAAGTCTGAAGCAGTTTGTGAAGATATCACTGTCTCTGTTATGATACAAACCCATCTTAATTGGTGACCTTAAACATGTCAATTGCTACATTAAGTGTAAAGACACAGATAGATTGAAACCTGTAGGGAAACCATTATTTACAGTGATTGATGATCAGATTTTAATCAGATTTGTATCACCAAGGCGGGGAAAATCAACGAAAAATAGCATATGAGAGATGGTGATTTGAGAGAATCTGGGTCCAGCTAGCAAGGCTGTCAGAGATGGAAAAGGTAGTTGCAATGAGGCTGACATGTACAGCAGGCGGGAAGGTGTGTTGTTGGGGGATAGATGGGTTCCTATCAAGAGAAACAACAAGAGAGCGGGTCTGTAGACAGAACCGGGGGGCAGCCTGGAGCCCACAGATCCGGGGTGTGGTGAATTTGGCTACATCACTCAGAAACCTAGTGTAAAGCATAATATCGGCCTGTCCTTCTCCAGACTAATTCATTAGCAATTAATTGAGTTTTCCAGCTCCCCTTGCCAAAAAACCAAATGATTAATTGACAGAGAAATTGCATGAAACCTGTTCACATTTTGATAAATGAGAACAAGGCAACGAGAATGGCAAAGTCCAGCAAGTCAACGTGGTTCCCTGTTCGGGCAACAAGATCCCAGACAGGCCAGATGAATGCTCTTATAATAGCTCTTGTGTTCTGTGCTATTTCAACACATGGGGATTAATCATAGGGACTGTGAATACCTTAAGCAGGGTCTTTATTAGCGTTTTGGCCCAATGTAATCACGTAATCGTAGGGGATATTAACATGTTGATGGTCTCTATCTTTTTTTGCATCGTGACTGTCAATTTCCAGTGTGGCTCCAGACTTGCTTCAACCATAAATGCTTTCAAAAGTAAGTAAGGTCAAAGTTCAGCACAGGTGAAGGTCAAGGTAAACATCAGGTCATCATTAATTAGGTTGATTTGTGGGAATGAACAGATTGATTGCATGTAAAAACTGAATTGTCAAGTAGGGTCTGGAACAAACTGAGGAGGTAAACGTGACTTTGCTGAACTCAGGGGGTCAGGACTTTATCAGCAAATTGCAGAAAGCCAGTTCATTCTTCTGTATAATGGTCTCTAATGTTGGAGGAATTTTGTAAGACTGAACAATTTACATAGGACAGCATATTGTACCAGGCTAAAAAGCATTTGACAAATTCATGTTATGGACCTGCTGTCCAGAATTGACTGGCCCGATGTCACTTACCCCTGCCCAGAACTGACTGGCCCAATGTCACTTACACCCCTGTCCAGAATTGACTGGCCTGATGTCACTTATACCCCTGCCCAGAATTGACTGGCCCAATGTCACTTATACCCCTGCCCAGAATTGACTGGCCCAATGTCACTTATACCCCTGCCCAGAATTGACTGGCCCAATGTCACTTATACCCCTGCCCCGAACTGACTGGCCCAATGTCACTTACCCGTCCAAAATTGACTGGCCTGATGTCAGTTACCCCTGTCCAGAATTAACTGGCCTGATGTCAGTTACCCCTGTCCAGAATTGATTGGCCTGATGTCACTTACCCCTGTCCAGAATTGATTGGCCTGAGGTCACTTACCCCATACCCATAACAGCAACTTGTGTGGATTTACTGCGTCTTTATTTACCTTCATGAAGAGGACACAGAACTTGCTTTCTTGATAAGTAATTTTGCAGGTCTGTTATCCAGGCAATAGACTGAGGCAACCCTTTGCTTCCACTTCTATGGCTGTTAAGAGGGTAGTGGATAAAGCCTGTACCCCAAACAGGGCAATGTAGGGTAATTTATACTCTGTAGAGTGAGACACTTCATGACCACAATCTGCTAAGATGGATTGACTCAAGCTGCACCAGTTTTATCAAGGATGCTCTGTAGAATGGAGTGAAGCCCCATTAAAAACTCAGTCATTTGGTGAATTTTTGAACTATATGATTAAGAGTTAGGTTAATTTTGTCCATAGTATGATCATTATCATGTCAAGAAATGTCTTATGCAACAGCACACAGTGTAATCTCCTTATTAAGACCACCTAAGGGACTGAAAAATTGTGTTAAAAAGGGGAGTGGTCTTAATGGAAGATATAATCTAATTAAGGATAAATAAAATCAGCTCTGCAAATTGTTGGTCTTAGTATAGAACTGGTCTCTTTATGGAGGTGGTCCTAATTGGACATTCTACTGTGTATATTTTTTTTTTTTTTTTTTTTGTGAAAGATACTTCAGGACTGCCTGGGGAAAACAGATACTTTTCCCCAGATAAACGGCTGATAAATGATCTGTGACTCAGAGAGAGAAAGTAGTTTTATATCTTTTAGGTGAAATTACAAATCATGTTATCATAACTTAGATTTTGTTAGATGATCTATTTTTAAATGGTTGTTTATAAGTGATGAAGTAATATGTCTTTTTTTTTTTTTTGGAAACAAGACCATATCAAAATCAGTGAAAGTGTCACATGGAAATAGGGAGACATGCCACTCATATAACCACAAAGACATGCCACTCATATAACCACAAAGGATCAGTTGTTTTTATCACTGAGGGAGACATGCCACTCATATAACCACAAAGGATCAGTTGTTTTTATCACTGAGGGAGACATGCCACTCATATAACCACAAAGGATCAGTTGTTTTTATCACTGAGGGAGACATGCCACTCATATAACCACAAAGGATCAGTTGTTTTTATCACTGAGGGAGACATGCCACTCATATAACCACAAAGGATCAGTTGTTTTTATCACTGAGGGAGACATGCCACTCATATAACCACAAAGGATCAGTTGTTTTTATCACTGAGGGAGACATGCCACTCATATAACCACAAAGGATCAGTTGTTTTTATCACTGAGGGAGACATGCCACTCATATAACCACAAAGGATCAGTTGTTTTTATCACTGAGGGAGACATGCCACTCATATAACCACAAAGGATCAGTTGTTTTTATCACTGAGGGAGACATGCCACTCATATAACCACAAAGGATCAGTTGTTTTTATCACTGAGGAGACTTTGAAAATACAAGGTCCTTATCTTGGCAAATAATTGCTAAATCGAGTGGCTAATATGCTGAGGAATTGATGTGATGCTTGAGTCCACTGTGGTGAATTCACAGACACAGGGTAGCAATTAGATAAGCCTGACCTCAGAACTAATCTTGGTATTAATCACAACTGTCTGATATCAAAGTATGAATATGCCGACAGAATCAAAAGCTTAATATTTCAAGTGGACACCTGGGTGAAGCCCATCTAAATCATCTCCACACCATTCACCCCTTTCTCTTTGTGATTGTATCTCCAAGCTATGCAGTTATTGGACAGGTCCATTATATGTGGGGGTGACAGGATTTGTGTGGCGAGGTTCTCACTGTTGGTCTCTTTTGAGAATCCTATGTTTTCTATACAAAACAGGCTTCAAATACAAATTTATCCCATATTTACAGCTGGGACTTTTCTTTTAGCAAAAGGTCCATCTATTGTGACAGTTGACTCCCTCTCTGAGAAAGTCAAACAGAGAGACAGAGACAAGCAAAGAGTACCTGATGACCGAAATAACAAAGGATTCCCCCTGGACATGTGAGGGCTAGGGTTATGTAACCCCAATCAGCACATTCAAGTTTTCATTCACTGCCCTTAGTGGCAGACAGATTAATCTGTCGCCATGGGCCTGTACATGCAGACATGAACAAATATGATGTCAGTTCCTTCAGAAAATTGGCTGAACAAGTTTTGGGCTAGTTTTTACAGCCGCCACATGAAGTGCCAAAGGGTAAAACCCTCACATACCTCGCCCTTCTGTGTCTCACCCCTCATGAATTTACCCTGATGTCCTAAAAGGGTGGAAGGAGGAAGGAAGGAAGGAAGGAAAGAAAGAAAGAAAGAAAGAAAGAAAGAAAGAAAGAAAGAAAGAAAGAAAGAAAGAAAGAAAGAAAGAAAGAAAGAAAGAAAGAAAGAAAGAAAGAAAGAAAGAAAGAAAGAAAGAAAGAAAGAAAGAAAGAAAGAAAGAAAGAAAGAAAGAAAGAAAGAAAGAAAGAAAGAAAGAAAGAAAGAAAGAAAGAAAGAAAGAAAGAAAGAAAGAAAGAAAGAAAGAAAGAAAGATTCTTCTGATTTTATAGTTTTTATTTTGTATTTTTTGACTTTTTGCAAGTATTATTTCCAGACCATCTGCGCAGTGCCTGTAGGGTAACATGACCACAATCTGCTAAGATGGATTGACTCAAGCTGCACCAGTTTTATCAAGGATGCTCTGTAGAATAGAGTGAAGCCCCGTTAAAAACTCAGTCATTTGGTGAATTTTTGAACTATATGATTAAGAGTTAGGTTAATTTTGTCCATAGTATGATCATCGTCATGTCAAGAAGTGTCTTATGCAACAGCACACAGTGTAATCTCCTTATTAAGACCACCTAAGGGACTGAAAAATTGTGTTAAAAGGGAGTGGTCTTAATGGAGGATATAATCTAATTAAGGATAAACAAAACCAGCTCTGCAAATTGTTGGTCTTAATATAGAACTGGTCTCTTGATGCAGGTGGTCCTGATTGGACATTCTACTGTATAGATTTTTTTTAAAAGAGATGTATTTTTCGATGTGATTTGTGTTTTTCGTGACATTTTGAAACTCAATTTGGAGGTTAAGTGAGTGGTGTCCTAGGGGATGATGTCATCACCGTATCTTAAGAACAGCTTCATGAAATAGATGTCACATGTGCACCTTACTAACTAGATTCCACTGTTCAATTTTTTAAAATAAATTTTATGAATTTCTATTTTTTCAAGGTCATGTGAAATTTGTGTTGCATATGGGTGAGACCTTTACTTAAAACTGCATTGACCTGTTTTTCTTTCATTCCTTCTTTCTTTCCCTCTTTTCTTTCTTTCTTTCTTTCTTTCTTTCTTTCTTTCTTTCTTTCTTTCTTTCTTTCTTTCTTTCTTTCTTTCTTTCTTTCTTTTTCCTTTCCCTCTCCCTCTTTCCTTCTTTCTCCACCATTTCTGATTTTTGACCTGAAGATGGCAATCTGGCTATTCTTGGCTGCATCAATGTCCACTGAAGTCTGTGTACTCACAATTCACAAAGATACTTCATTGACATTCTTTGTAAACCAGCCTTCCATTCAAGTAGCAGCCAACAGTTACCAGCAGAGAGGAGAGGCCATTGCAATAAGATCGGTCCCGGTCAATAGCTTTCCTTGATATGCTATTGGCTGATCAACTTAGCACTGAAAGAGTTAAAAGGGAGAACTTGGAGAATTTTGTCCTTGAAACTGACAGGTGACAGGAGCCTCTCCAAACTGAGATATACCTATTTGTTAAAAATGCACTATTTGTGAAAATAGCAGTACTGTTAAAAGCTTTATTGTTGCATATTTAATAAATTTTCATGTTTTTAGTATTTTTGACACTTCACTGTAGTTTGAATTCAACTATTTTGGACATATTCCTACTCAAACAGTGTTTGAATAACATTTCACTGGGGTTTTTTTTACAGTTTTGTACCATCAGTAAAATAATCAAAAATAAGAATATGGTGAAATTGAGGCATTTGCAGTAATTAAATTAAGAATTAAAATTTTGTCTAAGAATACATTTGAATTTTTAGATGAGTTTTTGACTTTAAAAAATAGCTTCATCAAAATCTCAACATTTACATAAAAAGAAAACATATGTGAATATTTAACAAAAAAATGTTACAAGACAGAGAGCAATGAATGAGGCAAGCTACACAACTGATGAAAATGTCTATTTTTGAAGTAGCTAGTGATATTTGATGACATGGCCCCTTTGCTTCAGAAATAATGCCCAGTTGTCTGTATAGCTCTCTTGTACCTTGAGCTGAGACAATCCACTGATAATCAACTCAATCGATCTCCTTGTCTGACTACATGAAGTTTCGAGATGCCCCCTGTCTGTTTCAAGGAACCCCAGGGTTCACAGACTGAGCAGCTCAGATCACTGCAGTGAACAAGTATTGACAGCTCAGGTTCCACAATGCTTGGGCCATACATTCAGAAGTGTCTGTAGATATAAAAATGCAAAAGTCTATCGGATCAAGCATTGGTATGGGGATATTGGGACAACTAATTGGGCTGTAGATTGAAAGAAGACAAACAAGGGTGGCAGAAAAGACCAGGCAGTCTTTGCCCAATCATGGCTTACCAGATAATCCTGTTAAGGCTGAATGCATAGTTTGGCCTGGCAGGTCTGCTGATAAGATTCTCCCTATTGCCGCACTCAAAGAAATGCCAGACTAAGGTAATGCTTCTAGCAGCAGCCAGAACAAGGCATACAAACAGTACTCAAATATATATTAATGCTCAAGTGCTGTGCAGAATTGATCACTCTGCCCAATAACAATTGGTGGATTCTTCTTGAGAGGCGTGATAAGGTCTTTGCCCCGTGGCTGGCATGTTCTGATATTCCCCTCATGTGCATGTTGTCAAATGAGAATTGCCGTTTGCAAAATTGACCATTTGCTGGTTTTAGTGGACCTTGACAAAATCTTTTGGGAGGAGACAATTTTGTGTGACCATATGGGACAATGATTGTAAGCCCTCAGGGTTTGTCCACACTTGCTTCAGTTTACAGAGGCTGAGGAGGCGCTGGGTGTCGAGTGTGACAAAGTTGGTGATAGCCTCCCTGGGTGTGTTGTCCTATCAGACTGACACATCTTGACAGCATCCTCAACCTGATCATAAAGGGAACCGAAACTGGACTGCAAGATAAGCAACTGGTGGCTGTGTCCGTCTCCAGTATTTGTCTGAAGATGAGACTTCAAGATGTCTGCTAACTGCAGACTCTCCATACGTCAAGTGTCCAGTGAACTTTAATTGAGAAAAACTGACCTGTTGACCCTGGTAGTGATGCCACTGTAACACGTCAGGGAGAAAGGGAACCCTGGAGAGGAGGACCTGCTGGGTGTATACAAACAATTTGTTGGTACAACAAAATCTCATGATAAAAAACAGTCAGATATCAGATGAATTCAGTTAACAGCACAAGGTTTGGCAGGTTTAAAGTCAAAGGCTAGTGCTACATGTGTTTAACTCACTTATGACATACTGCTGATGGATTTGGCAGGACACAGATGGTGTCATTATAATGAGGTTTAACTGTGTGTTCATGATAAATCAGACTTTCTGAACTCATTCCAGCCTAGTGATGCTTTTTCCCGCCGATATCTAAATGTCGTCTGCTGATTGTATTTTAGTCGTCTGCTGATTGTATTTTACTAATTTAGGGATTATTTTTAGAAATTTTGGATGAAACTTACATGGAAGATCATTCCAAATTATATGCCGATGGTCAACAGCTTTCCTTGGCATGCTCTGGGTGCATCACGCTCATAGCATGCCATGGAAAGCTGTTGACTCAGTCTTCTATGAGGGTGGAATGAGTTAGTGCCAATGTTTCAGGCAGTGTTGCCTGTAGCATGCAAAGTGTATCCATATCAACAGACTGTTGCTTTAAAACATGACACCAGGAAACCTTTAAAATCCTGAAGATATTGTCTACCTGTAAAACCACACATTTTCTATTGGAAAATATATTTCTACCACACCAAATGAATTGCAGACATGAAACACCTGCTAACCCACATCTGTTGTCTGTTAGCAGTGATAAAAGGCAACAGTGTTCAGATTCTTTCCCATTATAGGAAATTTATATATATATATATATATATATATATATATATATATATATATATGTATATATATATATACATATATATACATGTATATATACACATATATACACACACATATATATATATACATATATATACATGTATATATACATATATATACACACATATATACATATATATGTATATATACATATGTACATACATATATACATGTATATATACATATATATATACACACACATATATATATATATATATATACACACATATATATATATATATATATATATATATATATATATATATATATATATATATATATATATATATAGAACACAGGTAGGATGACTGACAGGTAGATAGATAGTCAGGCAGATGAGAAAGAGACAGAGATATGGTTGGTGGGTGGGTGGGTGGGTGGGTGGGTTGGTTGGTTGGTTGGTTGGTTGGTTGGTTGGCTGGTTGGCTGGTTGGCTGGTAGGCAGGTTGGCTGGTAGGCAGGTTGGTTGGTTGGTTGGTTGGATGTTTGGCCTTATTGAACTTTAGGGGACATGAGACCCTATAGGGCTAATGATGGTTCAGTCTTCATGTAAGTTCTGAATGTGTTTTAAATGATCATTAGCAACATGATTCACTTATCTGAGATGACTTCCTACCAGTCCTGACATGTAAATTAAGCATCAGTGTTTCTGCCGATGATCTAAGATGGATGCCGCAAGTGCTATTGGGGACCATATCATATAATTTTAAATATGATCATGAATAATAAAAAGTATTGCTTAACTATTTCAAAGAAAAAATTTACAAGACAGAATTAACTCAGAGACCCTCCCTGGGAGTATCCCAGGGCATCACATGCACCTAGCTCATGAAGGTAAACATGCACACATGGCTAATCTAGTACACGTACTGTGATTGGTTAAAATAAAGTTGCGGTGTAGCATTATGGGTAATATCATCAAAAGTTGTTCGGGGTATATGCAAATGGCGGCACGATAATCGATTCCATCGATGCTTTCACAGAATAAATTCAATTTTTTTTTTATATTTTAATGACACAAATCCCTGGGGTGCAAACATCTGTTCTACTAGAAAAACATATAGCAATGTTACCGTACTGCCTGCAGCCCAATACTCTTCACTTCAGGTAGCAATATAGACATCGTTGTGGGAATTCCCCTATAGAGGCCCGGGTCCCCTAAAGTTCAATAAGGCCGGATGTTTGGTGGGTGATTCATACATAAACCAGACAACCATAGCACCTGCCTGTAAATACATTTGTTTTGATTAGTGATCAACTGTGACACTGTATCAATTTCTCGCTGGTTTATCTGATTGAATTGTGACACTGTATCAATTTTTCCCTGGTTTATCTGGTTGAATTGTGACACTGTATCAATTTCTCTCTGGTTTATCTGGTTGCAGATATGAGTGGTATAGATATATCAGTGCTGACCAGACTGGTATGTATCATTAGTGCATGTCCTATAATGAGGAGGTAGCTCTGCCTGGTTACCAGTTAACTGCACCACAGGTCAATTCCAGACTCGTGCCAGTGATTGCTTCTAATTTGTCTCCAAAATTTAACCCCAAATTAAGTATAGCGGCATTAGTGTCTGAATATTGACACAAACTTGGAAGTAATTTGACCCCTGGGATGGCCCGGCCTGCCTCAGACTGCAAGCCAAGCAAAGCCTGGGGTAATTTATATATGACCGGCAGAGCACTTTCCATCTTGTCCCTGTAATATAAAGCCATGATAGGACTATGGCATAGGTTGTGTTACTGCTATCAGGGAGGACCAATAGTAGGTTTCAAATAGCACACACAGCAAAACATTACATTGTCATTCCAGTTTTTGTGCACTAGTTTTCTAAAGTGGAGTTTCTGGTCTGGTACTTGTATTTGAAACAGCAGCCTACATAATATAAAGGATTATCCACTGACAGTCCAATAGCTTGCCTTACTATACAATATAAACGGTTACCCATTGAAGTACAAAAATTATCCATTCAGGTAAAATAGCTTGCCTTTCTTCCACATAATATAAAGGATTATCCATTGAGGTATAATAGCTTATCTTGCTACATAATATAAAGGGTTATCCATTGAGGTACAATAGCTTGCCTTGCTTCATAATGTAAAGGGTTAATCCATTGAGGTACAATAGCTTGCCTTGCTACATAATATAAAGGGTTAATCCATTGAGGTACAATAGCTTGCCTTGCTACATAATATAAAGGGCTATCCATTGAGGTACAATAGCTTGCCTTGCTACATAATATAAAGGGTTATCCATTGAGGTACAATAGCTTACCTTGCTACATAATATAAAGGGTTATCCATTGAGGTACAATAGCTTGCCTTGCTACATAATATAAAGGGTTATCCATTGAGGTACAATAGCTTGCCTTGCTACATAATATAAAGGGTTATCCATTGAGGTACAATAGCTTGCCTTGCTTCATAATATAAAGGGTTAATCCATTGAGGTACAATAGCTTGCCTTGCTACATAATATAAAGGGTTACTCCATTGAGGTACAATAGCTTGCCTTGCTACATAATATAAAGGGTTACTCCATTGAGGTACAATAGCTTGCCTTGCTTCATAATATAAATGGTTAATCCATTGAGGTACAATAGCTTGCCTTGCTACATAATATAAAGGGTTATCCATTGAGGTACAATAGCTTGCCTTGCTACATAATATAAAGGGTTAATCCATTGAGGTACAATAGCTTGCCTTGCTACATAATATAAAGGGTTACTCCATTGAGGTACAATAGCTTGCCTTGCTACATAATATAAAGGGTTATCCATTGAGGTACAATAGCTTGCCTTGCTACATAATATAAAGGGTTACTCCATTGAGGTACAATAGCTTGCCTTGCTACATAATATAAAGGGTTATCCATTGAGGTACAATAGCTTGCCTTGCTACATAATATAAAGGGTTAATCCATTGAGGTACAATAGCTTGCCTTGCTGGGCGCAGATTGCTTGGCTGCTAGAATGCATTGAGGAAAGATGGGGACTGAGTCTGCAGAGGAATAACCCTTACCTCCCAGTGTTAGAATACATTAACACTTTCAATGCCACAATGTGGACTGAGGCAACAACTTTCCTAAGCATGCAGTGCATGCAGAGGAAAGCTGTTGACCTGGACTAGTAAAGTCTATGTAACTACAGGCATGCAGGTACTTGAATAAAAGGTCTTTTTATAAGGAACATAAATATTGTACCCTTATAATTCTGAGTAGTTCCTTCAGTGCAGTTTGACTTAAGTGACTGTTGTCACTGAGAGTTAAAACATAGTCTGAAAGGCTATTCCTATGTATGACCAAACTGGTCTCTTAAAACCAGTGGTCTCAGAAGACAGGTGGTCTCACAAGACAGGTACTCTCTCAAACAGGTGGTCTCTCAAGACAGGTGGTCTCAGAAGACAGGTAGTCACGCAAGACAGGTGGTCTCAGAAGGCAGGTGGTCTCTCAAGACAGGTGGTTTCACAAGACAGGTGGTCTCTCATAATAGATGTAAATAAGATGAGAAGTATCGGGTACTGATCCCGAGAGATGTTGGTCTACTAAGGGGTAGTGGCTGTCTACATGTGACCTGTCAGCACAGGTACCCTGTACATTGTATGCATAAATCCTCGTCCTGGTCTCAAGAATTAAAGTCACTCTGTTCCAAAGTTTGAGAAGCAGAGTCTTTAGGCAAAATTTGAGGCAATCTCTTTTATAGTGTAGTTACTGGGCCAAGCAGATGTGTAAATCCAATCAGTTGGTCCCAGTGACTGCAGCTGGCATCATAAACTAACACACAATTTCTGTGTGTGTGTCCCTAAATAAAAGACCCATTCTGTCCTTGTATGAAATATGTGCCACAACCACATAAAGAGGATTGGAGAGCCATCATACTATTGACTCTTTCCTCCTTAAACCAGCCAACGCTGCATGGTCAAAACTGGCTGTTGGTCTAGTGTAAGCTGTGATGTTTTTTACTAACTTGAATGGTAATAAAAAAATATGTAATGAGATTATCAAGATACCATGACCCAGGTCAACAGTTTTCCTTTGCAAAGGTTGGATGCTAAGGAAAGTTGTTGACTTAGTCTTAATCAATGAAGGAAAGGATAAATGTGAATGTGTGAACTAGGTGATTTTCATGTTTTGCTGAAAATTTATTGGAGTCATTTGAGGATTAGCATGAAAGATGCAATATTAATAGAAAATTTAAGGTAATTGCAGAGTATAGCATAAAATATCAGTGTGAGGCCCAGTGGGTGTAGACAGTGGGTAGACACAGTGGGTATCCAGTAGGTGTAGACAATGGATATAGATAGTGGGCAGAGACAGTGGGAAAAGATAGTTGTTTGAGACAGTGGGTAGAGACTGGATATAGACAGTGGGTGGAGACTGGGTGCAGAAAGTGGGTAGAGACTGGATATATACAGTGGGTAGACACTGGATATAGACAGTGGGTGGAGACTTGGTATAGATAGTGGGTAGAGACTGGATATAGACAGTGGGTAGAGACTGGATATAGACTGTGGGTGGAAACTGGGTAGAGACTGGATATAGACAGTGGTTAGAGACTGGGTATAAACAGTGGGTAAAAACTGGGTACAGAAAGTGGGTAGAGACTGGGTATAAACAGTGGGTAGAGACTGGGTACAGAAAGTGGGTAGAGACTGGGTATAAACAGTGGGTAGAGACTGGGTATAGACAGTGGGTAGAGACTGGGTATAGACAGTGGGTAGAGACTGGGTGCAGAAAGTGGGTAGAGACTGGATATAGACAGTGGATAGAGACTGGATATAGACAGTGGGTAGAGACTTGGTATAGACATCAGGAATAGACTGCAGATAGAGGCAGTCTCACAGACTGCTGGGACACCACAGGTAGACATTGTGTTGTGAACCACATAGCAAGTATATTGATCAGTGCTGCGACAAATCCCCCATAGACTTGGGCTTCTTTTGTTTGTACACTGGTTGCCATGACAACAGACGATACCAGCACAGTCCATACAGCTGCTGCGGCAAACACGACACCTTCATTGGTTAGGCACTGAATCTGTCTTGCAAATCAAGGCACAAGGTCTTCCTATGGGGTTCGTGTTTGTCGTCTTTTGCTGATGAACTATTACCTTTAGTTGTGTCAACATGGATATTGCTAACATGATGTGAGATGACCCATAGGGATGGACACAAGAGATGGGGCGACACTGCGGCGCCAGTCAATCCATAGCACCATGTCTCCACTTGGTCACCCAAACACCACTGGTCCAACCATGTCTGTTTATGTTGGCATCTGATCTCGGGAAATCTGCAACGTTAAACGCAGATCTCAAATAGTCCAAGGTTAATGTGTTTTCCTGGCGGTGAATTTGACCCGTTTATATATGATTAGGGGTGGTCCATTAAAGTATTGTCCAGCTCATTGGTACAGAGGCAATTAGGAATAGAAATCTGGCTTGTCATGGCTTCCCCTGAAAAGGCAGTGGATGTAAAGTGATTAATTGGTGCCAGATTGTCTGCTTTAAGTTTTCCCCTTGGACGTCCCTTGGGGGGAAAAGTAAAAAAAAGAATGAGAGTCCTGGAATCAACTTCTCCAAGCATCCGAGAGAAATGGAGGCAATTTCTAGATATGTAGCTGGTTGTTAACCCCCCAGGCATGATGTCACTGTATCAGAATGGAACTTAACTCTTCAAGTGCCAAATTTTGGACTGAGTCAACAGCTTTTCTGGACGTGCTTAGGATGCAATTCGCATTGAAAAAAGCTGTTGACCTGGGATATCCTCTCTGGAGTTACAGGCATACTGGTACTTGAATGGAAGGTCTTTTTTTCATAGAATACAAATTTGAGATCTAAATGATAATTCAGACTACTTTCACTTAAGTGGATCGGCTTTAGATGTGATTGACACTGAAAGAGTTACTCCTATTGAATACTACCAGAAGCTGTGTTATGTCATAAACATCATTTAGTTCCTTTTGTTACCAAGAAGGATACACTGTGACTTGTCTGATACACTATGACACATGGTGGCAGCACTGCTTCCTCTGTCACATGACATTTTCAACCATCAAATGAAAACAATTTTTGGGTGTCCCCCCAGAGGTCTCTTCCTGCCCTAGTGGGCACCAGGGTCAATTTGACTCCAGTGCCACCTACCAGCAAGAATTTGTCAAGAGCTTGTCTCTGTTCAGTCATACCCTGAGTCTTTGAAAATTAAGGACCATTTAATTTGCTGTCTACCAAGCCATTTCAGTTTAGTTACATGCCTTGGGACCTGCTGATTAGGGGAAGAATTAACAAGAGAGTGAAGCAATTCAGTTGTCATCTAATGCAATGCGGATATCTCTCAATTAACATTTTAACCAGACCTGTCACAGGATATGGTATTCTGACATACAGAAACCAGGTCAGGGCTGAATATGTAACACCACACTGAATGGGGCCTTGGTTATGTTATCTGGTGTCATGTGTTAGTCCCTTGGTTGTGTTAGCTGGTATCATGTGTTAGTGCCCTTGTTATGTTAGCTGGTATCGTGTTAGTGCCCTTGGTTATGCTAGCTGGTATCATGTGTTAGTGCCCTTGGTTATGTTAGCTGGTATCGTGTGTAAGTGCCCTTGGTTATGTTAGGTGGTATCATGTGTTAGTGCCCTTGGTTATGTTAGCTGGTATCATGTGTTAGTGCCCTTGGTTGTGTTAGCTGGTATCATGTGTTAGTGCCCTTGGTTATGTTAGCTGGTATCATGTGTAAGTGCCCTTGGTTATGTTAGCTGGTATTGCGTTAGTGCCCTTGGTTATGTCAGCTGGTATTGTGTTCGTGCCCTTGGTTATATTAGCTGGTATTGTGTTAGTGCCCTTAGTTTTGTTAGCTGGTATTGTGTTAGTGCCCTTAGTTTTGTTAGCTGGTATTGTGTTAGTGCCCTTGGTTATATTAGCTGGTATCCTGTGTTAGTGCCCTTGGTTATGTTAGCTGGTGTTGTGTTAGTGCCCTTGGTTGTGTTAGCTGGTATCATGTGTTAGTGCCCTTGGTTGTGTTAGCTGGTATCATGTGTTAGTGCCCTTGGTTATATTAGCTGGTATTGTGTTAGTGCCCTTGGTTATGTTAGTTGGTATTGTGTTAGTGCCCTTGGTTATGTTAGCTGGTATCATGTGTTAGTGCCCTTGGTTATGTTAGCTGGTATCAATTGTTAATGCCCTTGGGTATGTTAGCTGGTATCTTGTGTTAGTGCCCTTGGTTATGTTAGCTGGCTGGCCGTACAAGACTTAACCCTCTGACTTCCCTTCATATTTCTTCTTTGATTTACTTGTCCATTCTTAAAGGTGAAAATAAAGAATTTGAGTTGAATGTTTGATTGTGTAACAGGTTGGCAAAGTGCATCAATTTAAAGGCACTACCAACAAAAAAAAAAAAAAAAAAAGAAAAGAAAAGAGGATGATAAGAAACAAAGTGAATTTTACCCAGAGCGGCTAAAGGCCAGACTTGAACTTTAAAAAAGTCAAAAGATCAAATTGCTGAAGCCATCATAAATTTAGGACAATTGATTAACAGCTTAAAAGACAATTAAACCACCTCCTGCCCTCCTTCCCCCCCCCCCCCCCCCCCCCCGCCGACCTACAGCCCAACACATGCAAGGGCCCAGTTGATCAACCTGTTCTCCTACAGTCATTAGCAAGAGAGGAATGCTAACACGCAAATGTTCACCTACACTACTAAGTGCTGGGGGGTACATTTGTAGGTCTGTCTGTCATCAGTGTAGGGCCATCACCCTGATGTCCTCCGTGCAAGTTGAGGCAGCCAGTACACTTTGACATCTATTGATCTCAACTCCACTCTGCAGTCAGACAGTTATTACTCAGACTATATCCATTGTAGTATTTGCCCAATCAGGGCCTGTCGGGCGCTTTGAAGTCGAAGCCTACACATGAAAATTGAGCTATTTCTGTATGATATCTCTCCTACATGTGATTTTTGACCATTTGAACGATACTGTACTCAGGCCATTTAGATTGTGTGGTGCCATATTCTTAGCACGTTGAAAACCCACACTATACATCTAAAACAATTTATTTCTGTTTACGTCAGGCCCGGGGCTCCACTGATTGGCTCACCTGTTCCCTGAAGATGCTGCCAATGGGGTTATGGCAGCAGGGCTGTGTGAAGGCTTCAGCTCACAGTATGACAATAAAATGTCTAGCAAAGGACAGGACTTACGTTTAATGACCTACAAGTCTGATGCCTAGTCAGAAAAAGGATTTTTAAAAACTTCGTGAAAACCTGCGACTGCCCTTTAACTTTAACTATTTGTTTGAGTTCGTCTATACAATAATGTTGAAGGCTGGATCATTATCACACTTTGATATGCAATAAAAGCTCAATATATGTATGTATATATATATATATATATATATATATATATATATATATATACAGTAAAACCTCCGTATGCGGGAACCTCTCCAAAGTGGGCACCTCCTTACAGTGGGCACTTTTCTTTGGCCCCGTTTCATTTTTCCTATTGACTACATTGTAAAGCCACCTCTCTGAAGTGGGCACCTCCCTAATCTGGGCATTGGGCACCCTAAATATGTACCAAAATTTGTTAAAGTGGGCACTATTATTTTGTTCAATAATATTTTACTTTATAAAAGTGTTATTTTTGGCATCAGGACTTGCCACCTGTAACTTTTAATTCTTCAAGTGTCATTTTTCTATTTTTTCTCATTTATTTCATGTGGGATTAATATACATGTATATATAAATATACATGTACATGTAGATGTGTATGCATGCATGTGCCCTGACTTATCTTTGTTGGTCATCCACACAACCCAAAATGGCCGACCCTCTGTAAAGTGGGCACCTCCCTTAATTGGGCATTTTGCTCCCAAGGATGCCCACTTTATAGAGGTTTTACTGTATATATATATATATATATATATATATATATATATATATATATATATATATATATATATATATATATATATATATATATATATGTATATATTCAAATCAGGAACTTTTAACTATTACAGAGAAATGATAAGTAATCATTACAAATCATGCAGTTAAAAAGGACAAACAGACATTGTGGATCCATTGATTCTGAAGAATAATTGGCTCATTTTTAATGACAGCTATCATTGTTACAGGTTTTGCAGTTAAAGTTGACCAACCTGCACAGTGAATCTGTTCATTATGTCAGACAACTTGCTTGTTTTGCAAATGCCCCAAAGAGAGAGAAATTTAAAAACCATGTGTGCAAAAATAGGATTTTTGCTAACTTGCTGGAATACTGCAAAATATGACTGATCATTGCCATTATTAGGTGCCCAGAAATGAACAAAGACAAGACAAAGTCACTGTGACCTGCCAGCGACTGAGCAAACACACTCACATGCAATTACAATGTCTTTAATATCAAATTAATATGTAAGAGCCCTATTGTTGCCAATCTCACTCTCCTTTATACAATAAAATAGCTGTCAACTGTTTTGTCAATTATCTGTGTCCAGTCTATGCATACCTGTAAGTTTTGCTTCATATTCGTCGATTTTTAAGGGACCACCCCATAAGGGAGACCCTTTCAGTTGTCGGGTTACCTGTCCGTTCGTCTGTCTGTCCGGATGTGCACATTCCCGTTCCCACTTTATCTGTAGAATGCCTCTAAATATTTTGCTCAAGTTTGGCTATATGACTACCTTACCTGGCAAGATGAACTGATTAGATTTTAGTGTCACCATGACCTTATTTGAGCAAATGATGGACCCTTCAGTCAACGCTTGCATTGAAGGTATGTCTAGTTTTTATTGTTTTCCGTTTGAAACATGTCTTGCAAATTCTGTGTGCAAAACTTGATAGCTACCTTGTCCAGCCAGAAAAAAAATATATGTACTGTTGCTCTTAAACTTCAGCTTGTCCCAAAATAGATTTTTTTGTACCAAACAATTGGATATTCCTTAATGTAAAGCATTTCTTACCAAAAAGAATTTGATTACAGAGTCTTTCTGTTAAATAAGTGAGCTACAGGAGTCTTCTGTATTGGGTATACAGAGTGTTTCTGTTTAATAAGTGAGCTACAGGAGTCTACTGTATTGGGTTTACAGAGTCTTGTTAAATAAGTGAGCTACAGGGGTCTTCTGTACTGGCCATACAGTCTTCCTGTTAATTAAGAAGAGCTAAAGGGGTCTTCTGTATTGAGTATACAGAGTCTTGTTAAATAAGAGAGCTACAGGGGTCTTCTGTACTGGCCATACAGTCTTCCTGTTAATTAAGAAGAGCTAAAGGGGTCTTCTGTATTGAGTATACAGAGTCTTGTTAAATAAGAGAGCTACAGGGGTCTTCTGTACTGGCCATACAGCCTTCCTGTTAATTAAGAAGAGCTAAAGGGGTCTTCTGTATTGAGTATACAGAGTCTTGTTAAATAAGAGAGCTACAGGGGTCTTCTGTACTGGGCATAGTCTTCCTGTTAGATAAGAAGAGCTAAATGGGTCTTCTGTACTGGCCATACAGAGTCTTTTTAAATAAGAGAGCTACAGGTGTCTTCCGTTTCAGGAATTTTTATTGACTGTACTTTGATACTAAAGCCTGTGTATATTCTGTACTTTGGTACTAAAGCCTGTGTATATTCTGTACTTTGGTACTAAAGCCTGTGTATATTCTGTACTTTGGTACTAAAGCCTGTGTATATTCTGTACTTTGGTACTAAAGCCTGTGTATATTCTGTACTTTGGTACTAAAGCCTGTGTATATTCTGTACTTTGGTACTAAAGCCTGTGTATATTCTGTACTTTGGTACTAAAGCCTGTGTATATTCTGTACTTTGGTACTAAAGCCTGTGTATATTCTGTACTTTGGTACTAAAGCCTGTGTATATTCTGTACTTTGGTACTAAAGCCTGTGTATATTCTGTACTTTGGTACTAAAGCCTGTGTATATTCTGTACTTTGGTACTAAAGCCTGTGTATATTCTGCACTTTGGTACTAAAGCCTGTGTATATTCTGTACTTTGTACCGCCATTTTTAGGTGGGGCTTCGTAAGGAGACCCCCTCTCATGTACAATGTACATAGTAGACCTAAACAGTTCAATATTTGAAAACCAGGAACTATTCCTGTCGTGTTAATAGTCCTGATTTGTGACAAGACTTTATTCTTAACATTTGATATCGGCAAAATAAACAAGACTGATACCTGAAGGGTTTAATAAGAGAAAATACTCTGTCACCACTGGTCACAATTGCTGAAAATGCCTAACCGTTAGATGAAAAAGCCCAACTGTGAGAATATGCCATACGGCGAACGTATGTATTCTGGTGCAAACAAGAAACAGATTTTAAAAAGGTGTAGGTTATTTTCTTTCATTTGTGCTCTTAATGGCAACACTGGTATTACTGCTCATTGCTGATGTAAAATGTAGATATTCTTTATCGATCTATGCACATTATCAGGACCTTTCTGTTAAAAGAAGTTCCGTATCTTGCTTGTATTCGTGCCTGAATGTCACGTCAAATCTTTAAACACCGAACTTTTGTCAGCTCAATGAGGCACTCCGTAGGTTTTTGCATATCCAGACAGTTACCAGTCTGAACACGTCCAAAGATGCATCAGACGGAAAAAAAACATTGAGCATTCGTTACAGTGATCTAAAAAGTCCACGAGAAAATGTAATCAAGTTATCACTTCCCCTTATAAGTCTTGTGCAAGTACGCTGTTTTGGCGCAATAACAATATGAAAGTGCTTTAAAGTTGCATTCCGCGATATTTCATACACGTACCTATCCACGTAATTCATCACTAATCATGCGTCGAAGGACCGTTGTGCCTTCGTTTTGGTCAATAAACATGATATTTTGGCGGCAAGAAAGAGTTTTTACATTCGACCATGCAAGTGTTGTTTATAACGGCATTCGGCCATGCACAACGGTTCTAGGGCAATTCCTCGCTGATGAGAGATATATTTAGAACCAGTTGGCTCTCGCCGGTCACGTGGCGTGCGCTATATTGCGAGAGCAAAGCAAAATTGCATGCAGTCTCCACGTGCTTTCAGAGCCGTCTGCGGAGACAAAGTGAAACTGTGAAATACCACTATTTTGTTGGCCGTCAACAAGAATAGAATTTTTCATGTGATTAACTGTGCTTGATCATATTTTAATCATGCATGTTCGTATCGCAAGACTCAATGATAAATGGACGAGTTTGTACGCTCATCGGTGCCTATGTTGTTTGTTCAAGCCTACGGCCTTCGCATCGTTCGAACTTGAAGTTGAAGACGACGGCATGCAGTCTTACATAATGTTCCGGTGTCGATGACAATGTTTGACACATTTATTGACGAAAAACAGCAAATAAAGCTTTTATATATGGTGTTCATTTTGACGCTAAACTTGTGCATGTCGCGATCGTTTGCTATGGACTGTGTTTGTGGTATATATTTTGATAGACATATTTGTTTGCTTTAGATTACATAAGTGTGGAAAACGAGCAAATGAGAACACACATGGTCGCAAACAATAACACATGATTGTCATCTTCACCGTTCACTGCAAATACAGATTCAACTTGGAACATATTGACCTCAAATCTCAGGAAACTAAATTTTTATGCAGTGAAACAAACGTCGTTTCATATTTCAAGATTTGTCTATAATTTGGTACCAGCAGTTCTAGGATGCAGGTACCTCCGTTCCATTGGTTATTAATGTTACAGCAAAGATGGTAGAAAAAGCCCTCCTTGAGGGTCGGTAAGGGGTTTCTCGCACTGGCGTACTGCTTTTTTTTTTTTTTCTTTAATTTATTTACCGTACTGGCGTACTGGAAGCCGTCTTGTTTTACGTACTTCGTACTATCCAAAATTTTGAAAGATTTTTATTTTCCGTACTGCGTACTCTAGAAGAATAATTACCTGTACCAGCGTACCGAACCCCCCCCCCTTCTCCTTGGTTACAGTGAGCAAAAGACTATCTTCATGCTTATCTGCAGAGAGAGAGAGAGAGAGAGAGAGAGAGAGAGAGAGAGTTTTCACCAGGATTCGTCGTGTTTCCTACCAAAAATTTTGTTTTAGGATGTTTGTTTTATTGACGATGCACTGCATTCGTAAGATCTTGTCAATATTATCGTCTGAATAATTTTCCTCGCGCTGTTCCTACCAACTGTACACTATAGTAGATTGTTCCAATGCAACTAAGCAATCATATATTTCGAGTTTGCATCATGATATGATACATTTGAAATCCTCAGTATTTTTTTTTTCATCGCAAATTACCAAAATAAAAATGGGAGATAAAAAACAAACAAAACAAAACAAAACAAAAACAAAACAAACAAAAAACAAAAAAAAAAAAAAACAAAAACAAAAACAAAACAAAGCAAACAAACAACAAAAAAAACCAAACAAAAAACACACACACACACACACAATCCCACAGCATATCTAGAAAGGACCAGATGAAATTCTGAATTACTTGACTAAAATGATTTGTTTGGAAAAAATTGTTGATACCTTAAGTTTATGTACATCAACTTTTGTTCTGCATAGGCCTATGACTTACAAGAAAGAACGATAGATAATTCTGTGCTGGAAGCATGTGCAAAAAAATGGGATGTTATTTAGTTGGACTTGTGTGTGCGTGTTTTCGGAGAATGTATACGGTCGCGACCGATAATAGCAGATAGATATGGCTGAAGCAGTGGCCGAAAGAGTGAGAGAATGAGGCTTCTTTGTATAATAAATTTTATGTTTCGAAACGTACAGTTCCTCATCAAATTTTCATGTCGCATGTGCCATTATACCGAACACAGTGTGACACCCGAGGACCCGTTCAGACCGTTGTGCAGTATACCGTTCTGTCAATGGTGACAACGTTCAAAGCTTGTTCTAATCCATTGCAAATGCATTTGGCTAGTGTGGTACACAGCAATGTGAAATTACCAGTACAATCCTTTCTAATTTTTCAAAATAAATTCGTTATATTGTCATCGAGAAATGTTGGTAAAATTCTCTGTCGGACGAGGCTCTGAACAACGTATTGCAACTTCCCACACAAGTGGCATGCAGACAAATGTCTGAAGAAAGAAACTCACACATTATACCTTGCACAATCTTATAGAAATACAGAACTGATAAAGTCAAGTTCATGAGAAAATTTTATGGTGCCCCTAGGAAAATTGATGACGAATAGAATAACATAAATCTTTGACATCGTAGACAATAACAGCTTGATAAGTAGCGGAGGTCGCGGGCACGTCTTCCTCGCAATATGTGCAGTCAAGAGCTGCTGATGCAGACAAAATTTTATCTCGAAGTTAGCGGGGAACGTAGATAGTATGCCCATTTGTTTGTTGTTTTTTCTCTCTCTTTGTCTCTGAAGTTGCCGTCGTCTTTACTGATCTTAATTAACGGCACTTTTGTCCCATGAATTTGATTACCTAGCCACTCCCCCCCCCCCCCAAAAAAAAAAAAAAGAAAAGAAAACTTCAACAAGCTGGAGCGGTTATAATATGATAATGATATTCGGATTCAATCTTGATTGATTACAAACACGACTGATCAAGTATCCATGACGACTTGAATATAACGACTTCAGAGAAATGGGCGGCTCCTGTGATCTTTGATTTTTTTTTTCCGGCACGTGCGACAACTGGGCACTGCTCTGAACATCAGACCTGTTCAGAATGAATGTAGCGACATCATCATCACTTGGACGCCCAAGGCTGACCTTGTCCTTCTTTTACAACCCGCTATCGCTCCATATTTTCAACACCGATGGAAACTGTGTGTGTCGGTCTTATTTTGTCACGCGCGGCTGGGGCACGTTTCTTTTCGCTGTGAGTGGCGTAATTTTCTTGGTCGCACAAGCAGACGAAAAGCCGGCTCAGACGGAAAACATAAGATGTACGCATGCGCGAGATCTGTATGTAAATGACCCAAATGACGTTGTCCAGGAATTCCCTACCGCACTCTGTTTGAATATTGAAGTTCCATCGGTGGAACCCGAAGAAGACGTGAGGATTACTCGGTAGTTTCACAAGTAAGTGTGTGTTTTTCATATTTCGTTGTTTTATATTGTGTATTTTACACGAGCGAAGATGTGTTTGTATAAAATTTGACAGGTTCCCTGCCACTACCGGTGTCATAGCATCAATGTGGTATCCACGTGGTCATTGCCATGTCGACCATCACATGAACATTAATAAAAAAGTCATTATGGCAATGTCGCTCATCACGAACACATGCTTTTGAATATCAATGCATTGCTCACAAATTAAACTTGATGTGTGTTTTGAACTCTTATACTGAGTTGTTATTGTATGTCACTTGGTCTGCTTTATTGATTGCGTTCAATTGATTGTGGGATTCTGAGATGAATCAAGATCTAGGTCATGGATCCGAGCGAGAAGTGGATGTTTGTAAACATTGCCATGCTGAGACTGTCGACATTTTCAGTTCACGTTTTGAATGACCTATCACTCAGTGCTGTACTCACTCAACATTGCGCTCGATAAGGCCACTTTGTTTGATGCTAAAACTATTTTTTCTTCGATTGATATACTGTATAGGGAAACTGTGCCAGAACAGTCACGGAGAGATGGGAAAAGTTGTGTTTTAATGGGAGGGAAAATGGCGTCAGTGAAAACTATTATTAAAGCAAAGCAAAACTTATATAATTTAAAAGTTGGTTTGATTCATTTACATGTTGAGCTTTAGATTTGTCACATCGTAATCATTCATAACGTGCCTTTTTTGAACGATCTGAATAGAGGTTGAAATGTATGTATGTATGTATGTATATATATGTATCTATGTATGTATGTATATATATATATATATGTGTATATATATATATATATATATATGCATATTTTAAATGTGATTAAAACCCCATCTTCTGCTGGGATTTTGGTGTGATTTTTACCTCAGCTGACGTTTTTTGAGGGTCCATCGTCCATCGTCCATCGTCCATCCGTCGTCCACAATTCACATTTTCGACTTCTTCTCAAAAACCGTCAGCCAGATTCACTTCAAACTTGGTGGAGATGTGCCTTGGGTGGGTCTCTACTAAGCTTGTTCAAATGGTCATGGTCCAGTGATTTTTGGATTTTTAATGAATTTTTTTGTCCTTTTTTGGGTAAATCTTAAAAAATCTTCTTCTCCGAAACCACTCACTCAATTGCTTTGATATCACACAGGAACACTCTCTGGGACACTTAGTTCTTAATTTTTTCACCAGGTGGCACTGCAATTTTTTCCTAATTTTTTATGAATTTTTGTGTGTTATAGCTATTTTCGACTTCTTCTCCAGAACGGTAACTCAGATTAAGCTGAAACTTGGTGGATATGTTCCTTGTAGAAGGGTCAAACAAAGTTGTTCACTATGTGGGAATGCTGCGGATTCCTGATTTTTAAGGATTTTTTCAATTCTGGTACTTGTCGGTCAATGCAGCTTTCCTATTGATTACTATGGAAGTCAATGGGCATTCTAATGCTAATTCACATTTTTGACTTCTTCTCCAAAACCGTCATCCAGATTAACTTCAAACTTGGTGGCAATGTACCTTGGGTGGGTTTCTACCAATTATGTTCACGTGGTCATGCTCCAGTGATTTTTGGATTTTTAATGATTTTTTTTTTTTTTTTTTTTCTTTTGGACAAATCTTAAAAAATCTTCTTCCCCGAAACTGCTTACCTAAATGCTTTGATGTCACACAGGAAGACATCTAGGGACTCCTTGTTGTTAATGTGTTCACCAGGTGGCGCTGCAGTTTTTTTCCAATTTTTTTGTGAATTTTTGTGTGCTATAGTTATTTTCGACTTCTTCTCCAGAACGGTCGCTCAGATTAAGCTTACACTTGGTGGATATGTTCGTAATGGAAGGGCCAAACAAAGTTGTTCACTGTGTGGGAATGCTGCGGATTCCTGATTTTTAATGATTTTTTCAAGTCAGCTCCTTTGGGGTAAATGCACCTTTCCTATTGATTACCATGTAAGTCAATGGGCATTCTAATGCTAATTTACATTTTCGACTTCTTATCCAAATCCATCATCCAGATTAACTTCAAACTTGGTGGCAATGTACTTTGGGTGGGTGTCTACCAGGTTTGTTCCAATGGTCATGTTCCAATGAATTTGGATTTTTTTGTGATTTTTTTTCAAAAATCACTACAAAAGTTTTAATAGGAAAACTTAACATAGGAATTTCTTGTAATGGTCGTAACGTTAATAATATTGACCAGATTTACTTCAAACTTGGTGGGGATGTGCCTTGGGTGGATATTTACCAAGTGTGTTCAAATGGTCAAGCTCTATTGATTTTTGGATTTTTGATGAATTTTGTTGTTTTTGGGGGGGGGGGGGCAAACCTTCAAAATTCTTCTCTGAAACCACTCACCCAATTGCTTTGATATCGTACATGGACACTTCACCAGGTGGCGCTGCAATTTTTTTTTAATGAATTTTTTGTATGGATTTGCTATTTTTCACTTGTTCTCAGAACCATCCCTCAGTTTAAGCTGAAATGTGATGGATATATTGTTGTGGAAGGGTCAAACAGTTGTTTAGTAGGTGGCACTGCTTTGGATTCCTGATTTTTAAGGATTTTCAATTCGGGTACTTATCGTTCAATGCAGCTTGCCTATTGATTACCATGTAAGTCAATGGGCATTCTAATGCTAATTCACAGGACAACTGACACGAAATTTACTGTTTACTTGATATCTTGAGATCTGTTTTGGGTTAGCTACACATGTTAACTATTTTGTATGAAGGTCATGCTGAGACAGTACATGAATGACCTTGACCTCGTTTGTGGGATCACAGTGCAACATACATGAATTTTACTCTTCATTATAACTTGAGAATTACTCGAACTTTGATGTTGCATGTGTGGGTGTTCTTCTATGAAGGTCAGACTTACTCAGAACATGGTGTCCTCGATCCTTTCCAAAGTTCATAGAGCTGCAAGTGTGATGAATGTCAAGATCAGCTGAGGCACGGGCTGTTCACACAGCCCTCTTGTTTAAGGTCCATCTTCCTGCATACCCTTGGAATGGAAAATGACAACCTGTATGTATCAGATGTACAGGGTGGCCTTTTACAGATCAAGGGTACAAACTAAACCAGAGGAGAAGCACTTCCAGTGATGAGGGGGCTAACAATTCTGTTTCTATTTTACACCACCTGATTAAAGTGTACTGGAGCTCAAATGAAATAATACAGTGAAAACTCAAAGTGACACTCAGTTATCTGACATATTCATTATAATGACACAAATTTGAAGGGACTGAAGTTGTTGTTCCTTTGTTTTTTGACTCATTAATCTAAAATATTCAGATATCTGACTCATTTTCTTGGAAAAAAATAGTGTCATTCTTACAAGTTTTCATTGTGCCTGCTATGTGTTGACCCTGACAAACATTAAAAATGTAGCAATCAATAAAGCAGACTTAGTGACATACAATAACAACTCAGTATAAGACTTCAAAACACACATCAAGTTTAATTTGCGAGCAATGCGCCGATATTCAAAAGCATGTGCTGATGGTGAATGACATCACCATAATGTTCATGTGATGGTCAACATGGCAATGACCACGTAGATACCACATTGATGCGATGACACCGCAAGTGGCAGAGAACCTGTCAAATTTTATACAAACACATCTTCGCTCGTGTAATATGTACAAGGTAAAACAACGAAATATGAAAAACACGCACTTACTTGTGAAACTACTGAGTAATCCTCAGGTATTCTTCTAGTTCCACCTCTTCGCAGTGGCTTCAGCAACAGGTCTTTTCATACGTCACTGTGGCTGCTTTACATATGTCATAACACATTATGCGTGCGCATAAACGATCTCCAAAATACGCTCACTCCCACCCTAGAAATAAATTTTTGTTTGATCATACACAAACCTACATGTATTGAAATGTTAACAAAATATTCATATTAAGCCCGGTAAATTAAGATCTTACAGATATTACTATAATAGCCATGAATATTTACTCGCAAATGTACCCAAATTTCATATACATGTATATGTATATTATACATGTAAACATATGTTCATGCCCTAATGAAAACAAAGGAAAAACAACAAAAAGCCCCACCTCCAGGCTTTAAGCCTTGTTTCCAAATTTTCCTATTTCTTGCACCTTGCAGTGGCCACATTATATTTTACCTGTGCCCCCTGCCCTCACCCCTTTTGAAATCTGGTAAATGTGGAAGAAAAGGGGAACATATGTGATGAATATGTGTTCAGCATGTTACTCGTACAAAGTTAAATGCCCAGGAATGCCTCCATATGGCCAATGTCATAAAATTCACTTTTTCCACTCCTTTTATTTTGTATGCCACCTCAGGTTGTATTGTTGATTATTTCACAAGTGTCACCCATTTTGCTGTCTCCGCGCCCCACCAGAGCACCCTAATAGACATGCTAAGCGGTTGACTGTCTGGCATATGGAGATACTCAGACTAATATGCACATGTTTTACATTGCTAATATTTTTCTGCCTGTCAATAGATTGTACTTGTTTACTTTGGCAGAGAAAATTTCTGCTGGGGACTGATAGGCTTTCTGTATTTATTGATTATTTAATAAAAATCCAATATAAATCACAATTTAGTATGTCTGGCCCAGCCTGCATGTTATAAATTACCCTCAATAAATTTGAAACTCAAAAGATTTATGACAAACCGGTTTCATGGAAGTTGGTGATTTTTTTCAGGGCAAATTACAATTCTACTGTTGCTTCAGACGGTTTGGTGACCTCCATCCATTGGTAACATCTGCCGTACCATTTGATTAAAATTCATAAATTCCAAGCATACATTGACCTTTGTATATCTGCAAACAGCGAAGTCTTTCAGCCTTATTTCTGCCATGTCTGGTGCAAATATTCTGAGAACAAACAAAAAGTTCACAAGGTGCATATTGAGTTGGCATAATAGAAAACGTGGCCTAGGCCTGGTGGTCTGGTCTAGTCCCATGGCCCAGGCCTGGTAGTCTGGTCTAGTCCCATGGCCTAGGCCTGGTGATCTGGTCTAGTCCCATGGCCCAGGCCTGGTGGTCTGGTCTAGTCCCATGGCTCAGGCCTGGTGGTCTGGTCTAGTCCCATGGCCCACCCATCCATGACACTCATGTGGTTTACTTTGGGGTTGATAACATGATATAGAAGGGTTATTACCCTAATCTACATGATCAACTCATACCCTGCCACACTCCTGGGACTGACCACTACTGAGTACAGTGGTCCCTGTCTTCAGAGACCACCCCTAGGGCAGGTCAAAATGTGGTCTCTCAAAACAGGTGGCCTTTCATTAGAGGTATAATAACATGGAGAACATAGCACAATGTTCTGAGAGGGCAGTCTTTAAAAGATGTGCAGTCTCTCATTGAAGGGGTCAGTGAAGACAGGTACCACTGTAGTTTGTACTCACTTGTAACCAATTAGTGACTAGTGGCACCCTCACCCTGTCAGCTGTCACTGAAGGCACACATGGATAACGTTTACTGACCTTATAACTCAGGTCAGTGCAGACCAATGGGATTGACCAATGTGAGTTTAAACTATATGGACCCACAGAGCAGGTCATGGGGTCACAGCACTGGTCCAGGCAACTGGGCCAGGGCCAGGTTTTCCATTTTGCATGTTGGCACATGTGCTGGGCCAAGCAAAAAGAAGTCAACTAGTCTTACATTCTTGCCAAAACAGGGCAAGCTTGAGGAAAAGAGATGTAGAAGCAGGGAGTATACATGTGTGTAAGTGGGATCACATCCGTATTGGATCACACTGTGCATGGATCACATTGTGTTGGGATCATTGTGTTGGGATCACACTGTGTATGGATCACATTGTGTTGGGATCATGCCATGTATGGATCATGTTGTATCTAGATCACACCATGTATAGATCATGCCATGTATGGATCATGCTATGTCCAGATCACACCATGTATAGATCATGCCATGTATGGATCATGCTATGTCCAGATCACACCATGTGTAGATCATGCCTTGTATGGATCATGCTGTGTCTGGATTACACCATGTATAGATCATGCCATGTATGGATCGTGCCATGTATGGATCGTGCCATGTATGGATCAGGGTGTGTATAGATCATGCTGTGTATGGATCATGCCATGTATGGATCGTGCTGTATCTGGATCACACCATGTATAGATCATGTCATGTATAGATCATGCCTTGTATGGATCAGGGTGTGTATAGATCATGCTGTGTATGGATCATGCCTTGTATGGATCATGTCATGTATGGATCATTATCCCTTCAACCCTTTGAGTACCATTCCCATGATAGCCACACTTCTCTGAATTATAATAATTCCATCCTTAGATTCTTGCTGACTGTTCGCTGGTGAAAAAAATTGGCTTTAGGCTGCCTGTGTATGGTCTTAATTTGATGGTTGCAGACAAGATAAATGGTTGGGGTCCACACTTTTGCAGTCCGCCCAAAGTGTATATATCAAGGCATTTAAAGATGTAGCTGCCTCAATCTGGAAATTAACTCTTTAAGGTACCCATGGGAATAAAGGGTATTTGAAACTTGAATTTCAGATGGAATGAAGTGAAGTGGCAGACTCCATCATTGATGTAGTTTTTCCACTCATTGCATATTTTATTATTTCATTTCATTCAAGATAGCACTAAAGAATTAATATGTGCAGTCTTAGGGTCCAGTCAAGTACCAATTAAAAATAAGCATAGGACCTGCACTCAATGACCTACTGTGGAGATAATTTAATTGAAAGTCCAGCATTGTACATTTTGTTGGGAACCAGACTGATTTGGCCTTCATATGCACAGTGTTTGTGGACTGGTGCTTGAAGTATGCATTTCATATTCATACGCAATGCATTATGGGTCCTGGTTGGTGATGTCAGTTTACGTTGCTTGTCTGCCATTGGACATAGTATTTAGAGGGCAATAAAAAAAAAGTTCAGCCCAAAAATTTCATTGTATTTGAATGAAAAAAAGGATTCTTCACCAAGCCCATATTGTACAAAACAATTCATGTATTTAATACAAATATGCCAGATAATTTATAATCATCCCCTGAATGGGGGTATGTTAACAAAGATATGTTTTGGCTTTTTAGTTCTTTAGTGCACCCATGACTCTATGTGTACTTTATGGGGTAGTTTTCTTAATTTAATATTGGCTTTCTCTTCTAAGTCTTCGTGTATTTATGGGGTATTCATTGTTAACTGATGGGATACTCTCTGGTGGTTGTGGCACTTACATGATGGACTTGTGCATCAAGCTATGCTGAAGTTGTGTTTGTTACAGCTGCAGCATGACCTGCCTGCATGTGGCACAAAGTGGAGTGAGTTCAGGTGTGATGTTGCTGTACTCTTGTTGGGGACCACAGTTCAGCCCTGTAGATGTAACGTAGGCTGCTTGAATATTACTTTGTATATTTAGATTTTGTTGCACAAAATGCATAATTGCAACCAGGTGATATTTGGGAACACCTTCTAAGTCTGCTAACATTCTATCAATTCCCAGAAGGCCAGGGTTACTTCCTTTGACACACTCCCTTTAGGTATGGTTGTCACACTTTTTGACCCATGTTTTCAGTTAACCTTTTCAAATTATATGCCAAATCTTTGTCATGCTGTATGGATGTTTGCGAGAGGAATTGACTTTGATTTGAACCGTTGCGTGTCCGATCTTTCCTGGAGGGCTAATGGCTGCAGCCTCTAGTAAGAAGGGAAGCCGACCAGATTACAAGGCAATGACTGAAGGTAGAACCTCGGCAGATCTGATAGATGAGATCGGTTAGACTTTGCCAGCATTGCGACCAGGACGATGTGTGAAAAACGGGCACCAGTGACAGGGAAGGAAAAAAACAAGATGGCGACAGTACATATGCAGGGGAGGCGGAGCAAGAGGAATCGTTGGACAAAGAGATTGAGAGGCTAATCTGTAGTTGAACAGAAATCAGAAAGACTTGGAGAGGGCCAAGAAGTTGGCTCAAGTAAAGCAACTCTAGGAGCAGCTCTGGGAGGTGGATGGCCAAAAAGACATTTTTAAAATGAACACCTCCAGATTCCAAAAAACGACAGTAACCAGATATTAGTTTGTATAGAAAATATTTGCCTCCAGAACAGATCAAAACGCCATAGTAGAGAAAACACAGAACTTGGTCTGCTTTGCAGACTGAAAAAATATGGGTGTCACACAGACTGTCATCTAAACTGGACAGGATAGCTGGGGGTCTGCCTGAGACAGGATAGCTGGGGGTCTGCCTGAGACAGGATAGCTAGGGGTCTGCCTGAGACAGGATAGCTTGGGGTCTGCCTGAGACAGGATAGCTGGGGGTCTGTCTGAGACAGGATAGCTGGGGTCTGCCTGAGACAGGATAGCTGGGGTCTGCCTGAGACAGGATAGCTGGGGGTCTGTCTGAGACAGGATAAGTGCCTGACACAAGATAGCGAGGGGTCTACCTGAGACAGGACAGCTAGGGGTCTGCCTGGGACAGGACAGCTGGGGGTCTGCCTGAGACAGGATAGCTGGGGGTCTGTCTGAGACAGGATAGGTGCCTGAGACAAGATAGCGAGGGGTCTGCCTGAGACAGGATAACCGGGGTCTGTCTGAGACAGGATATTTGCCTGAGACAAGATAGCGAGGGGTCTGCCTGAGACAGGATAACCGGGGTCTACCTGAGACAGGACAGCTAGGGGTCTGCCTGGGACAGGACAGCTGGGGGTCTGCCTGAGACAGGATAGCTGGTGGTCTGTCTGAGACAGGATAGCTGGGGGTCTGCCTGAGACAGGATAGCTGGGGGTCTGTCTGAGACAGGATAGGTGCCTGAGACAAGGTAGCGAGGGGTCTGCCTGAGACCGGATAACCGGGGTCTGCCTGAGACAGGATAGCTGGGGGTCTGCTTGAGACAGGATACCTAGGGGTATAAATGAGAAAGGATAGCTGGGGGTCTGCTGGAGACAGGATACCTAGGGATCTACCTGAGACAGGATAGCTAGGGGTCTGCCTGAGACAGGATACCTAGGGATCTACCTGACAGGATAGCTGGGGGTCTGCCTGAGACAGGAACACTGGGGGTCTGCTTGAGACAGTATAGCTAGGGGTCTGCCTGAGACAGGATGACTAGGGGTATGCCTGAGACAGGTAACACTCAGAGTCTGCCTGAGACAGGATGACTAGGGGTCTGCCTGAGCAGTCACACACAACGGAAATGTCCATGAAATGAGATAATGGCCAGAGAGGTGTAGAAAGTGTCTCTTGTTTATAGGTGCCTATTGGGTTTTATAAGGGGCCATGTTAGGAATACAGAGATCAGTGGGAGGTGGACGATGCCGTGGTGTACAGGGATCAGTGGGAGTGACGATGCCATGGTGTACAGGGATCAGTGGGAGTGGACGATGCCGTGGTGTACAGGGATCAGTGGGAGTGACGATGCCATGGTGTACAGGGATCAGTGTGAGTGGACGATGCCGTGGTGTACAGGGATCAGTGGGAGTGACGATGCCATGGTGTACAGGGATCAGTGGGAGTGCACGATGCCATGGTGTACAGGGATCAGTGTGAGTGCACGGTGCCATGGTGTACAGGGATCAGTGGGAGTGCACGATGCCATGGTGTACAGGGATCAGTGGGAGTGCACGATGCCATGGTGTACAGGGATCAGTGGGAGTGCACGATGCCATGGTGTACAGGGATCAGTGGGAGTGACGATGCCATGGTGTACAGGGATCAGTGGGAGTGACGATGCCATGGTGTAGAGGTCACTTACAGCTCTCTGAATTCAACAGGGACCAAATGATTGCCACATTAGAGGCTGCTGTTATCCAGCATGAGGTGGGGGGGGGGGGGGGTTGTGTGCTCTACTTGCCAGGGATGTGGAACATATCCCTATACTTACATACTGGAATCCCTTTTAATTTCTGTACTTCATACAACCATTGTTTGTACATCTTTCTTATTTTCCATACTTTCTACTATTGCAAAATTGATATTTGTATCAGCATACTAGGGAACCCCCTTAGGCCCCCTTCCCCCCCCCCGACTTCCTTAAATATAAGACCGAGAGTGTAAATGTGCAATTATAATTGGGGGGGGGGGGGGGATAAGACCTGTATGCTGGTACAGGAAATAATAATAATGTTGTATCAATACAGTGTACAGGAAATAAAAATTTTCGAAAATAATGTCCTATATGAAGTACAGGAATGATGAGGCTTGCTATATGCTGATAGGGAAAATGAAAAGTGCCAGTATGGCAGCATGGAAATACCCTTACCCCCAGTATGGCAGCATGGAAATACCCTTACCCCCAGTATGGCAGCATGGAAATACCCTCTACCCCCAGTATGGCAGCATGGAAATTCCCTTTACCCCCAGTAGGGCAGCATAGAAATAGCCCTTACCCCCTGCTGGATGCATTTGCCGATGCTGAGGAATGAGGTCACATACGTGAAAATTCTTATTTTACTGGATGCGAAACAGATCTGTAAAAATGGGGGACTAGGACACAAGGGGAAGGAGTGTGTTTAAACATATTTTATTTCAAAGAAAAAGTATCAGAAAAAAAAGGCCAGAGCCTCATATTACTGAAGGAGAGAGAAGACAGACTCACAGCACAATTAAAACAGCTTTCTCATTACCATTAAACATGTAATGGTTAAAAGATCCAAATTCCTCATGAGGATACCTTTCATTCAAATACCACCAAGCCTAGTCTAAACCAAAAGTAGTCTTAGTCGACAGCTTTCCTTTGGACAAAGAGAGAAACTGTTGAATCAGTCTTAAATCAGTGCTTTCAGGGTTATAGCAGTTAAGAAGATGATTTCATATTTTTCTTTTTTTTTTTGAGGACAAGCAAGGTGTCAGATGGAGAAGATTTAAAAAAAAAATGATCCACAAAGTACACACAGACACTTTTTGTGTCCCTAATGCCCTGGTCCTCAAGCAGGAGTTCAGTCAGACTGTTAGTTTGATTAACGTCAGTTTGACTCCGTTCGGTCAGATTCTTTAGTTTGATTAACGCCAGTTTGACTTAGTTCAGTCAGATTGTTAGTTTGATTAATGCCAGTTTGACTTAGCTCAGTCAGATTGTTAGTTTGATTAACGCCAGTTTGACTTAGTTCAGTCAGGTTGTTAGTTTGATTAACGTCAGTTTGACTCCGTTCGGTCAGATTGTTTGATTAACGCCAGTTTGACTTAGTTCAGTCAGATTGTTAGTTCGATTAATCTTAATTTGACTCCGTTCAGTTAGATTGCTAGTTTGATTAATGCCAGTTTGACTCCGTTCAGTCAGATTGTTAGTTTGATTAATGCCAGTTTGACTCCATTCAGTCAGATTGTTAGTTTGATTAATGCCAGTTTGACTCCATTCAGTCAGATTGTTAGTTTGATTAATGCCAGTTTGACTCCATTCAGTCAGATTGTTACTTTGATTAATGTAAGTTTGACTCCATTCAGTCAGATTGTTAGTTTGATTAATGCCAGTTTGACTCCGTTCAGTCAGATTGTTAGTCCGATTAACGCCAGTTTGACTCCATTCAGTCAGATTGTTAGTCTGATTAACGCCAGTTTGACTCCATTCAGTCAGATTGTTAGTCTGATTAACGCCAGTTTGACTCCATTCAGTCAGATTGTTAGTTTGATTAACCCAGTTTGACTCTGTGACTCTGTTCAGTCAGATTGTTAGTCTGATTAACGCCAGTTTGACTCCATTCAGTCAGATTGTTAGTCTGATTAACGCCAGTTTGACTCTGTTCAGTCAGATTGTTAGTCTGATTAACGCCAGTTTGACTCCATTCAGTCAGATTGTTAGTCTGATTAACGCCAGTTTGACTCCGTTCAGTCAGATTGTTAGTCTGATTAACGCCAGTTTGACTCCATTCAGTCAGATTGTTAGTTTGATTAACGCCAGTTTGACTCTGTGACTCCATTCAGTCAGATTGTTAGTCTGATTAACGCCAGTTTGACTCCATTCAGTCAGATTGTTAGTTTGATTAATGCCAGTTTGACTCCGTTCAGTCAGATTGTTAGTCTGATTAACGCCAGTTTGACTCCATTCAGTCAGATTGTTAGTCTGATTAACGCCAGTTTGACTCCATTCTGTCAGATTGTTAGTTTGATTAATGCCAGTTTGACTCCATTCAGTCAGATTGTTAGTCTGATTAACGCCAGTTTGACTTAGTTCAGTCAGATTGTTAGTTTGATTAATGCCAGTTTGACTCCGTTCAGTCAGATTGTTAGTCTGATTAACGCCAGTTTGACTCCATTCAGTCAGATTGTTAGTTTGATTAATGCCAGTTTGACTCCGTTCAGTCAGATTGTTAGTTTGATTAACGCCAGTTTGACTCCGTTCAGTCAGATTGTTAGTTTGATTAACGCCAGTTTGACTGGGTGAATGCGTTATGTCCCTGGGAGAATACATCAAGGCCAGAACAACACCATGTGGACCATGTACCTGCCACCCAAGTTCATTGAATGGGGCCCAATCAAAGGATCAACGTTTATGAAAGGCTGTTTGTAACAGGACCTCATGTGTGTACAGGTAGGGCCCGTCAAGAATCCTTTTAACACTGAGCAAGCAATGGACACAGGAGATCTTGTGCAAACAAGAGAGGAGAGGCAGAGATGTGTGTGAAATCATAGCTGTCATAGTGTCAGAGAGAGTATTGATGAAGATTGGTAATAGGAAGGCCTGGTGTATACTGATAGGGTCAGCAACAGATTCCTCCACCAGTTGAGCCATCTATGAGCCTTCAGTGCATGGTACTTGCCCGCTGTGAAGTCTTCATGCAGACCTGCTACCTTTGTATGCCTGTACACAGCATATACACTGTATATGACCCTGTAAGATGGCTCCATCCCAGGCCAGGGCTCTACACACTTTCTTGCCTTTGTTTCCATTCTCTAGCTCTATCTACTAAATAGCTATGTGGTCAAGTCTCTGGCCACACGCTGGCAGGGTTACTGCAGAAATGTGCCAAAGGGTATCAAAGTGGCCAAAGCAAAGTGATGGCCATGTCAACCAGAGTGAACCACAAAGCCAGGGCTCTTTGTTCTCCATAAAGGATACAGAATCAGATAAGGGAGGATATGAGGCACCTGTGTTGACATGGTAAAGTACACCGTGTTAGTGCTTGTGACAGTAGAATGTACACCGTGTTAGTGCTTGTGACAGTAGAATGTACACCGTGTTAGTGCTTGTGACAGTAGAATGTACACCGTGTTAGTGCTTGTGACAGTAGAATGTACACCGTGTTAGTGCTTGTGACAGTAGAATGCAGCTCCATATTGGATGTGAACTTGTCAATGTGTGCAGATATCACTTGAACCAACAGGTGGCGCTCAGGGATCTGGTGCAGATTCTATCTCATTAAAGTTTCTTTAGCAGATTTAAGCACCAATTCAAAGCCAATAGCTCACCTATCAATGTTTGACTCAAAGTTGACTTTTGACATTGAGGTGTGGAGATAGTATTATTTTTAATGGGAAAATTTTGAGGTGAATTTTCCGTATTGATGTGTGGTGGGCCCGATGGAAGAACAGTTTTTAACTGAATTGGCCACCCAGTATAAATAAATGAATGAATGAATTAGTTAAATAATTAATTAATTAAATAAATAAGTAAATAAATAAGAAAGAAAGAAATAAAGAAAGAAGGAAAGAAAGAAAGACGGGCAGAAGGAAGAAAGAAAGAAAGAAAGAAAGAAAGAAAGAAAGAAAGAAAGAAAGAAAGAAAGAAAGAAAGAAAGAAAGAAAGAAAGAAAGAAAGAAAGAAAGAAAGAAAGAAAGAAAGAAAGAAAGAAAGAAAGAAAGAAAGAAAGAAAGAAAGAAAGAAAGAAAGAAAGAAAGAAAGAAAGAAAGTTGCTTGTTATGATGAAATATATTGTGAAAAACTGGGTCAAAAGTACTTATGAGACACAGTCTGCTTGAAAACCATTGTTTGCTGGTTAACAAGTCAGACTCAATCACCCAGTCAGCTCCTTGTCAAGTTAACCATAACCAGTGCTAAAGCACATTTAGATATATGAGGCAAGACAGGTGATGCTGTATGAAGATAGACTCCACATAACTCTTTCAGTGCCATGTTTTAGAATGAGTCCAGAGATGGTCTCCCTTGCCAGACTTTCGGTCCAGTGCACCCAAAGCCTGGGGACAGCCCGAGGATGGGAGCCATGACTGGCCTTGTGATGTCTGACTGGTGTGAGGGTACTCCAGGGATAGGTTAGTTCTGAAGAATATGAATGTAGCATTATAGTGAATAATAATAAACTTTATTCACCCCTCCCCCCCCAAAAAAATGGGGAAATGTAAGAAAAAATAAAGTGAGATAAATGAAAAAGATGCACAATATGTTATCAATTATCCCATTCCATACTATGGTCACAGGTCTTGGTCACTGGTTCTGGCACTGCCTAGCAAGTCATGCTGCAGATGCTGCAAGGGCAGCTGCAAACTTGCTAGGCAGTGCCAGAACCAGTGACTTAAGAGTATAGGCGTGTTTGTACTTCAACAAAAGCTCTTTTCATAAAGAATTTAAGTGAGCAGTCAGGAATGAGTGAAGGGGTTAAGGAGTGGGCAGTCAGGGATGAATATAGGGGTTAAGAAGTGGGCAGTCAGGGATGAGTGAAGGGGTTAAGAAGTGGGCAGTCAGGGATGAATGAAGGGGTTAAGGAGTGGGCAGTCAGGGATATATGAAGGGGTTAAGGAGTGGGTAGTCAGGGATGAGTGAAGGGGTCAAGGGGTGGGGAGTCAGGAATGAGTGAAGGGGTTAAGGAGTGGGGAGTCAGGGATGAGTGAAGGGGTTAAGGGGTGGGCAGTCAGGGATGAGTGAAGGGGTTAAGGAGTGGGCAGTCAGGGATGAGTGAAGGGGTTAAGGAGTGGGCAGTCAGGGATGAGTGAAGGGGTTAAGGGGTGGGCAGTCAGGGATGAGTGAAAGGGTTAAGGAGTGGGCGGTCAGGGATGAGATGACTGCCATGAAACCATTCACTTCAAGTGTGGCAAAGCACTTGCTGTAAAGCACCAAATTCACCACCCTTCAAGCACCTCCTCTTCATCTCAATTAAGCAGTAGCCCTAGGCAGTAACCAGGAAAATGTATTACTTCCAATATATGCCTTCAATTAGGGGTGTGTGACTCTCACAAAACCTCAATGGCCAAGCTGACTGAGGCCTGACCAATGGCTGCCCTGTTTCTGGACACTCATTAGAAATTCGTTCATATTTTTTTCTGTACAATTTCAGACTGGTGGTGGTGGGGGGAGGGGGGATTGGAGTAATCTGATCACCTGTGCACTTGATATTGACATGAGGGTTTGCCCAGAGGGCGACATGGATAATAAACCATACCCTTGTTAGTTTTCAGGGTACTTTTGCCTACCCTCAAAAATCTGAAATTGATAGTGCACATGATTACAGTGAAACCTTGATAACTGGGCACCATAAGGACAAGCCAAATTGCCTGATAAAACAAAACTGCCAGATAATCAAATAGATACAGTGAAACACCGTTATAGCAACACTCAA
Organism: Hermodice carunculata; assembly: GCA_964020975.1. NCBI lineage: Eukaryota > Metazoa > Annelida > Polychaeta > Eunicida > Amphinomidae > Hermodice > Hermodice carunculata. Next base: position 1,605,109 of record OZ026628.1, read on the forward strand.
ATATCCAACAGTCACATAATGACACAATTTTGAGGACTTACAGCATATTCCTTCAATAATTGACCCATTTATCTGACATTATCAGATATCTGACTCACTTGCCCAGGAAGAGATGGTGTCATTATGACAGGGTTTCACTGTATATACAAGGGATGGTGTCATTATAACAAGGTTTCACTGTATATGCAAGGGATGGTGTTCTAACAAGGTTTCACTGTATATGCAATAGATAGTGTCATTATAACAACGTTTCATTAATGTATGTGCAAGGGTCACTTTGTTAGCTGTACTTTACAGAGGTTATAAAATCCATAATAAATGAGTGAGGTTGATATATAGTGAGAGGTGTACAACACTTGGTTCCATGTTTATTGACGTGTCAGAGCAGAGCACAGTCAGTGTTTACCGCTTTACTTGTCAAACAGCAAGACAAAAATGATGAACGCAATGCAGACAAAACAGTTTAAGTTTTAAATCACATCACTCATGGCACTTTGACCAAATGTATCAGTGATTAGTGACATCACTTGAGGGGTTGAAGTGGCAATATACAATGAGAAGAAGCCTCTTTGTTCTCAAAGCACGCTGCCCCAGATGGAAGTGTACGTTGCCATATAACCCTGTGCCACATGCACATGTGATTTAGTAAGGCAGAAATTTGTTCACAGTCTATGGATGCTAAAACACAAGGGCACTGCATTAGCAAGGTTTAACTGTATGCTCGAAAATGTACCTGAAAGTCCCAATTATTACATGAATATTTCAGCCAAATACACATAATGCTAGATGAATATTTCAGCCAATTACACATAATGCTAGATGAATATTTCAGCCAATTATGCATAATGCTAGCTGGATATTTCAGCCAATTATGCATAATGCTAGATGGATATTTCAGCCAATTACACATAACACTAGAATATTTCAGCCAAAACTGCATGATACTAGAAAAACATTTCAGCCAAATATACATAATGCTAGAATAAGAGTACAGTACAAGAATCTGTGTTGGGATTGCCATTGAAACGGGAGTCAATGAACTTTGCATCAGCACAAAGATAACTAAGATTCCTATTCTTTGTAAAGCCAGCTTTCCTTCAAGTACCAGTAGGCCTACAGTTACAGAGACCCTAAGAATGGTCCAGGTCAACAGCTTTCCTTCAAGTACCAGCATGCCTACAGTTACAGAGACCCTAAGAATGGTCCAGGTCAACAGCTTTCCTTTAAGTACCAGCATGCCTACAGTTACAGAGACCCTAAGAATGGTCCAGGTCAACAGCTTTCCTTCAAGTACCAGCATGCCTACAGGTACAGAGACCCTAAGAATGGTCCAGGTCAACAGCTTTCCTTCAAGTACCAGCATGCCTACAGTTACAGAGACCCTAAGAATGGTCCAGGTCAACAGCTTTCCTTCAAGTACCAGCATGCCTACAGTTACAGACCCTAAGAATGGTCCAGGTCAACAGCTTTCCTTCAAGTACCAGCATGCCTACAGTTACAGAGACCCTAAGAATGGTCCAGGTCAACAGCTTTCCTTCAAGTACCAGCATGCCTACAGGTACAGAGACCCTAAGAATGGTCCAGGTCAACAGCTTTCCTTCAAGTACCAGCATGCCTACAGGTACAGAGACCCTAAGAATGGCCCAGGTCAAAAAGTATCCAGCTCTGCACACTATGGGTGCAATGCAACCATAGCATACTGAGGAAAGTTATTGACTCAGTGAAAACTTGGCACTGAACGAGTTGGATGACTACATACTATGGCAGTACAGACTCTGGCCAGTGGTTTTTGCATTGCCTGGCCAGTCTTTTTTTGGTATTGCCTAGTCAGTGATTTTGGCATTGTCTAGCCAGTGGGTTTGGCATTGTCTGACAAGTTGTGCCTGTTACTTCAAGGTCAACAATAGCATGACCTGCCAGGCAATGCACAAGCTACTGACTGTACAGTACAGTGCCCCCCTGCCTTGTAAGAGACTACTTCAGGAGGACCACATTGTGGTCTATGAAGACAGCAGGCTTTTGTATGAGACGTGTAAATAAGATGAAAAATACTAGGCAGTATATTGTGAACAGCTGGTCTCATTCGAGTGGTCTCTGTAGACAGTGGTCTTATTTGAATGATCTCTATAGACAGGTTGTCTCTCATTAAAGGTGGTCTCTATGGACAAGTGGTCTAATTATTGTGGTCTATGTAAGCAGGTGGTCTCATTAGAGTGGTCTTCATAGAAAGGTGGTCTTTCATTGGAATGATCTCTATACAGGTGGTCTCTCATTGGAGTGTTCTCGATAGACAGGTGGCCTGTCATTGGAGTGGCCTGTATAGACAGGTGGTCTTTTGTTAGTGATCTCTGCAGACAGGTGTGACTGTGCCGGGTGTTTTTACTTTCATGAAAGCTCTTTATGGGCAGTTTGAATGCAAAGTCTTCATAATGATCCCAGCTAAACATACATATCTGAGAAGGTAATCAGTGTGTAATGAGAGTTAAAATAAGGGACACGCCCCTTTGGTTTCAGTACTTGTCTAGACAGTCCATAAATGCAGTCAAGACCTGATTGGAGAGAGATAGCCACTTCTGTTGCCTGCCAGTGCTGACAAAAGGGGATTGTATCTCACCACCACAAATACAAAGACACCACAACAACTTGGAAACTGGCCATTTAATGCTTGCTGGGCCAATTTAGGAGTGGTTGCCTTGTGTTGAGCAGGGCCAGGAGGTCATCCCCTGGGGATTCTGAATGCTGGCTCTGGGCCTGTGGTGGGAAGGGCCATAATAAACTGCTACTACCCCTGTCATTAATAAAGTGTAATCCTTATATAAAAAAAAATAAAATAAAATGAAAATAAAGAAAGACAGAGAAAAGAAAAAGAAAGAAAGAAAGAAGAAAGAGAGAGAGGAAGGAAGGAAGGAAGGAAGGAAGGAAGGAAGGAAGGAAGGAAGGAAGGAAGGAAAGAAAGATTTTGCTTGCTTGGACCAAGTACAAATGGTAATTATCTTGTCTTAGCGTGGCAATTTCTGACTGGTGATGTTTGTCCTGTAAATTAGAAAAATCCTGTGTTCATTGTATGTGGATGGATCCTAGGAGAATAGTTGATTTCGTATGAAGTACCTAACCAACATTAAAATGCCTCTGACCACTGCTTTGGCTTTCTTCACAGCTCAGTTTTTCCATAAAAATTATGTTATTCAAACATGTACCGTGCTCCAGGTGGCCGGGTCAGGGTACAGGCACAAACCCCTCGTTAGTGGTATTAATCTATTAAATATCACCATGCTTTTTGGCACAAAAATGGCCACATACAGCAGGTGACCTGTAACTGCAGGTGGATTAACTCATACCATACTATGGTCACAGGCCTTGGTCAGTGGTTCCGGCACTGCCTGGCAAGTCATGCTGCAGCTGCCGCAAGGGCAGAACCACAGACTTAAGACTATAGGCATGTTGGTACTTGAATGAAAGCTCTTTTCATGAAGAATTTAAATATGCAATTGTCATCTTAAATCTAGGTAAATGTACGGAAAAATCGGGACTGGTATGGAATGAGTTAAAAAAGAAATTGACCATTGTACTGAGTAAACTATAGCCACAAAGGATTGGAGACTAGCACAGCACTGGCTGCATACAAACTGTACAACAATGGGACAAAACTATGGTATTTATCAGGCCAGCATACATCAGAAAACTGGAGACACAAGTTGATGAAGTCTGGGGGGGGAATATACAGCTCGTTCCGAACATGAAATATGTATTTTCGGCATTTCCTTAGTCCCGCTCGTTCCGAACATGAAATATGTATTTTCGACATTTCCTTAATGCTGGTGGATTTAAGTCCCCGATTATGGAAATAAATGCCAACTCAGTACTTAAACTGCATAACCGTGTTGATATGGCACTCGCAGATAACTACCTCCATTGAACCATTCTTTTTAGAATAGGGATTTGGTCGAGTGGATATGTGTGTTTCCCATTTTAGCTTGGCAACTGGTGCCAAAGGTTGCAGGTTCGAGTCCCGCTCATCCCGAACATGAAGTATATACCTTACATACACTGGTCCCTCTTTTGAAAGACCCCTCTTTTGGGAGATCAACTACAGGACCTAACCAGTAACCACCCAGAATGACCCACAAAACATCACCTGTCCATCCAGAAATTCCCGATTTCAGACAAGTAAACCTACCTATTTTTTTCTTTAACAAAATCTGTAAAATAATTTGTCCTACCTAATTTTTTTTTTTCAAAATCTGTAAAATGATTTGTCAAAACTACTTTATAAATTCAAAATGTGTTTAATACTAATAAATCCGTAAACTCATGACTGTGAGATGGAATGGGATGCATTGAGTGTAGTCAAGCATATTGGAATCTCAATTATGGATGGGAATTCAAAGTAGTGGTTAGTTGTTGGGCACGTGCTGTAAGAGTCAAACCTCCTTTGTGAGACCACCTGCTTTATGGGACCACTTCTTGGATGGCAGCAGGGGTGGTCTGTTAAAGGAGGGACTAGGGACATGTTTCAAGCTGTAGGCTGTGTACGTGGAATGATGTAGAGGGGATCAACAGACAGCTATAAGGGACATAACGAGACACGAAACACACGGCAACGTAAAGGAAATGTCCGTATTATTATGGAAAGCAAATAAATATCAGTTATTAGAGTGAAATTTAGGCCTGCAGTTTATCCTGAAATTCAAGACACACGTGGTGAACAATTGAATCACAGCTATAGGACTTCAAACACGAACTTAAATTTATATTATGTCTGCTTGTCAATTGGCTTAAGGGACGGGATGGAAAGTTGACCGATTCCATTAGCAGCAGCTTGAGTGTATAGGCAGATAGATCATGTGGTGAAACTGAAGTCAGAAATAACTCTGCCTAATGATGGGGAAATGTGAATTCTATACACATACAAACATTTCTTACCAATGCTAAATTGCAAATTTATGGTGTTAATGGAGATTGAAGACATAAATCAATAAATGCTGAAAACATTGTCCTCTCCCTCAGGAGATCTTTCTATACAACCTGAACGCTCAAAATGAGGATTTCACGATTGGTAGAATCCCGGGTAGATTGCAGACAAGATCGTATATTGATACTGCTTAAACAGCTGGTCGACTCATCAACGATAATGACAAATTTTATGAAATGGGGGGAAAAAAATGTGTGTGTCTGCAAGACCATAGAGATGCAAAAATTTGGTCATATTGTGTCTTTGAATGACTTCAATAAATTTGGCCAAGTCCAGAGACTAATCTATTAGGCTACATTTTACATTAATATCACTCACAAATTTGTCATTGATATGAACAGTGACTGGGTTGATAAATATAATGTATGTGTATGTATACATTGTACTTATACATTTGTATATACTTGTATATACATATATATATATATATATGTATATATATATATATACACATATATACATGTATGTGTATGTATATATATATATACATATATATATATACATACATACATATATATATATATATATATATATATATATATATATATATATATATATATATATATATATATATATATATATACACATATACACACATACAGTAGTCCCTCTTGTGAAAGACCTCTCTTTTGGGAGACCAGTTGCCTTTTGGAAACATTTTCACTGTGCAAAAAATTAAAAAATTAAAAAACCTGCAGAACCTGACCAGTTACTGCTCAAAATGACCCCCAAACACCCCTTATCCTTCCAGGAATTCCACATTTCGGATCAGTAACACCTGCCCATTTTGTACAAGATTTGTAAAATAATAATCGGTCAAAACTAGTTTACAAATCCAAAATATGTTTATAATACCAATAAATGAGTAAACACACGACTGCAAGATAGAATGGGGTCGAATAGGTGTGCATCAGTCATGGTTGAATCTAAATTGTGGATCGGAATTGAAAGTAAGAGTTACTTGTTGGAAAGGTGATGCCAGAGTTGAACCTCCTTTGGGAGACCACCTGCTATATGTGACCACTTCTTGGATGGCACTTGAGGTGGTCTCTCAAAGGAGGGACTACTGTACACACAGATATACACACATATTATTTATACTATATTCATTCCAATAGTAGCATGTCACGCAAATGTAAAAAATTGTGGGATCAAACAAGTAGGTTTGTGACACAGTGCAACTTGAATTGTTAGTTTGAAATAAGTCTGTACTGTGCAGGTAAAGCTTGCTCTTTTTTATGTGCAGTTTTGACAACTTAACCTTTTACTCCTAGTATGCATATCTGTCTACGCGTACCTACTTGCCATGAAGTGCCTGAACTTTAAGTGCTCATTTCTTCCAGTGTGGTGTCACTATTGCATACAGTTTCCTCATTCAGACATTTCTGTATCATTTGTCTCAGTGGCGACATATGATGTATAGTGTCGCCAACTTTGTATCGAAGACAACCTGGCTGCAGCAAAAACTGGTCACAAAGTAGAGGTAATTAAGATATATAGAATCAACCAAGATCTTTAAAGGGCAGAGTCTGAATTCTTTCAGTGCCAAGTCTTTGACTGAGTCAACAGCTTTCGTTGGCACACTTTAGGCACATTGCACCCAAAGTAGACTGAGGACAGCTGTTGACCCAGACCATTATAATGTCTGCAACTGTAGGCACGCTGCTACTTCAATGAAAGGTCTTTTCATAAGGAACACGAATCTAGCATTCTTATAATTGAGGGCAGTTCTTCTTTAGTAGTTCAACTTTGGTCTCAGTTGCCAGTGAAAAAGTTAAGAGGTCACGTTCTCTCTCATAGGAAGTGGTCTTAATGTAAGGTACCATTCTGTCCACAGCCCTTTATGTTATTTGTTTGAAAGTGGAATGTGGGTGTGTAGACCTGGATGTATGGAAATATTTGAGATAGGTAGTTAAGCATTATCTAAGTGTGTCCTTGGAAGAATTAAGCGTATCATAACCTTTGTACATTTGACAATACAGGTAGGTGATCATGAACTACTGTGCTACCTCACCACAATGCTGATGATGGGATCCATGGAGTGCACTCCAGGGGTTGTGGCAAAACCATGATGGAGTGCACTCTGTAACAGCAAAACCATGATTGAGTGCACTCTGTAGCAGCAAAACCATGATGGAGTGCACTCTGTAACAGCAAAACCATGATTGAGTGCACTCTGCTACAACAAAACCAGGATGGAGTGCACTCTCTTGCAGCAAAACCATGATGGAGTGCACTGTCAGTGTAACAGCAAAACCAAGATGGAGTGCACTCCTTTAGTGTTACAGCAAAACCATCATGGAGTGCACTCCGTTAGTGTTACAGCAAAAACAAGATAGCGTGCACACTATTAGTGTTACAGCAAAACCGAGATAGGGTGCACTCTGTTAGTGTTGCAGCAAAACCAGGATAGAGTGCACTCTGTTAGTGTTGCAGCAAAACCAAGATAGAGTGCACTCTGTCAGTGTTCCAGCAAAACCATGAAGGAGTGCACTCTGTTACAGCAAAGCTGCTCTGTCATGAGGAGACATTTAACGTAGAATTACAGGGACAAGTGCTGCATTGGGAGCCAAGGACTCAACAAGCTATATCAGAATCTGCCTATCAGTGGAGACCTCATCAAATATAGAGGGAGCACCTGTACATGCCTTGCACAGACGAGTGGTGATACTAAAATAAATAATACAATGTTGGAGTTTTCATGTTTAATATTTATAATCTTGGGTTCTCTGACCAGACAAGGTTCTCCTTTGCTTGGAAATAGTCTAGACCTGCCCAGAATCCATTACATACACAATGATGCTATTCTGCAGGGACATAGAGCATGTATTCAGAAATTCATTGATCTGGGAAAGGACGCAATTTGTCATAATGTTATATATATATATAGATAAAGAGAGAAATTTTAGGTACAAAAGGGGTTATTTGTTTTAAGAAAGGTCAATTTGGGGTTGCTACTAAGGCAGACAGGTGCAAGCAGAATGTAGGCAAAGTGGCGGAGATATCACACAGCCAAGGCACAGTGGAGAGCTCTCTATTACACAGCCAGAACAGAGCGGAGAACTCTCTAGCACACAGCCATAGCATAGTGGAGAACTCCCTAGCACACGGCTCTGAGCACAGCGGAGAACTCTCTAGCACACAGCCATAGCATAGTGGAGAACTCCCTAGCACACGGCCCTGAGCACAGCGGAGAACTCTCTAGCACACAGCCATAGCATAGTGGAGAACTCCCTAGCACACGGCTCTGAGCACAGCGGAGAACTCTCTAGCACACAGCCATAGTGTAGTGGAGAACTCCCTAGCACACGGCTCTGAGCACAGCGGAGAACTCTCTAGCACACAGCCATAGCATATGGAGAACTCCCTAGCACACGGCTCTGAGCACAGCGGAGAACTCTGTAGCACACAGCCAAAGCATAGCGGAGAACTCTCTATCTCACAGCCAGAGGACAGTGGAGAACTCTTGCACACAACTATGGCACAGTGGAGAACTCTCTAGTACACAGCCATGAGACAGTGGAGAACTCTCTAGTACACAGCCATGGCACAGTGGAGAACGCTCTAGCACACAGCCATGACACAGTGGAGAACCCTCTAGTACACAGCCTTGACACAGTGGAGAACGCTCTAGCACACAGCCATGGCACAGTGGAGAACTCTCTAGTACACAGCCATGACACAGTGGAGAACTCTCTAGTACACAGCCATGACACAGTGGAGAACTCTCTAGCACACAGCCATTACAGGGTGGAGAACCCTCTAGTACACAGCCATGACACAGTGGAGAACCCTCTAGTACACAACCATGACACAGTGGAGAAAACTCTCTAGTACACAACCATGACAAGGTGGAGAAAACTCTCTAGTACACAGTCAGGGTACACTGGAGAACTCCCTGACATGGTGTCGTAGACACACAGAAAAATGGCAGACAAATTGTCTGCCAACACTTCCTGGAACAAATATGGGTGAGCTGAGATTTGCAGACTGTGACACTAAAACATGGGAGGGTCAGAACTAGTGAGGTAAAGTTTGCTGAGGAGAAATGTACAAACTCGGGGCACAATATGGGAAAGGGCGCAATTAAGAGGCTGGGCATGGCCAACATGTACGTTACCAGGAGGAAATGACAGGGAGTGTACACTACCCACAATGTTAGCAGTCATCAGCACGTTTTTCATAGATGGGAAAATTGGTGGCTCAGAGTGGAGGGATTTTACGGGTACTTCCACCACGAACTTAGCAGAGACTAATCACGGCTGTCTGGCCATGCTCAGATGATGACTGTACACTGTTCATGTCTTACCACCAAGACTGGACATAAAACCGATTCGACACAAAATATTGAAAGGTCATACTCCTATGGAAAAATAATATGTGCAGATCATATCCAAAATCATGTACATATTATACATGTATTCCCTGACAAACCAGCAGCAATTATTGAATGCAGTCAAAACTGCCTGCAAATTGAATAAATGGCCTGCGTATGGGGAATAGTTTCCATCCTGAAGGAAAAAAATAAGGGACTGTTATCTTGTATGGGAGAATGGCACCTGGCTGTGACAGTTCTTGTGTCTGGCTTCCGACAATTGGCTACATCCATACAAAGGTTAAAAAATTGAGTGCGTCTGGCAGATACATTACAGATGTTGCCAGTTGAGGTAATATTCTCCGATGTGTTGGCAGCGTTAATATTTACATGTACTGCTGTTATAAAATTTGTAATCGGCAGATCGATTCTTGATAACATTTGCCTAGTTATCATCCAACCTTCAAAGTGTTCCATTTCATTTGGACCAACAGGATATTTGTATTTTTAAGGTGTATATAGATCAGGTAATGATTTTTTTTCCATACAAAGTCTGTCAGCAGACAGGATATGAGTTCCCCTCATGTTACCCCTTTACATGACTATATATCTTAAGCGTAGGGTCAATTTTCCTACAATGGAGTTGTGGGATTTTTAACATTCACTGAAACCTCGTTGTAATATGACGCTATATATTTCCTGCAATATGTGATATGTAAAATCAAGTCAGATTCAGTGGAGACAGTGGTACCTTTCTTGAGAGACCCTTCTAATGAGTGACTGTGTATCTTTTTAAGATCATTCTCAGAGAACACTGTGCTATCTTTTCCCTGTTATTGTACCTCTAATGAAAGACCACCTGTTTTGAGAAACCACATTTTAACCCTCCCTTGGGATGGTCTCTCAAGACAGGGACCACTGTAAATGAGTGAAATAGCCTTGAATTTCTTCAAAACTTGTCATATTAAGTGAATATGTGGGATATGAAAGTGTGGTAACAGGGAAGTACATGTTGCTGTGCTACCGTATTCAAATATATTTTTGGCCTGTATCTCAAACAGGTGCTTTGTATGGTTGCTTTAATCAAAGACTGTCCATCTTTTAGTTCAGGTCACAAGGCAGTGGTGTGCACAGTGATACCTGTTCACAGGGAGTGCTGTACACCGTGATACCTGTTCACAGGGCAGTGCTGTACACAGTGATACCTGTTCACAGGGCAGTGCTGTACACAGTGATACCTGTTCACAAGGCAGTGGTGTGCACAGTGATACCTGTTCACAAGGCAGTGCTGTAGACAGTGATACCTGTTCACAAGGCTGTGCTGTGCACAGTGATACCTGTTCACAGGGCTGTGGTGTACACAGTGATACCTGTTCACAAGGCAGTGCTGTAGACAGTGATACCTGTTCACAGGGCAGTGGTGTAGACAGTGATACCTGTTCACAAGGCTGTGGTGTACACAGTGATACCTGTTCACAGGGCTGTGGTGTACACAGTGATACCTGTTCACAGGGCTGTGGTGTACACAGTGATACCTGTTCACAGGGCAGTGGTGTACACAGTGATACCTGTTCACAGGGCAGTGCTGTACACAGTGATACCTGTTCGCAAGACCACCTCTAATGTAAGACCATATTCCTCATAACTCTTTTATTGCCACATTTGGACTAAGTCAAAAGCTTTCCTTGTCGTTCTTTGGGCACATGGTGGCCAAAGGGTGCTTAGGAAAGCTGTTGGCCTGGACTAGTCTATTGTCTGTAACTGTAAGGTGTGCTGGTATTCAAGTGAAAGGTCTTTTCAAGGAACACGAATCTAGCACCCTTATTGTCATTCAGAGTAGGGTGTTTTACCCCTTAAAGTGCTGATTTAAGACTGATGAACAGCTTTCCTCGGGGTACTGTGTGCAAAGAGTTCCAAGGAAAGCTGTTGACTAAGACTTATTTTTGCTTTAGACCAGGCTTGCTGATATTTGAATGAAAGGTATCTTCATGAGGAATTTGAATCTTTAAATCATTATATGTTTTAACAGTAATGAGCAAACGACTATAGCCATGATAAGCACTTCAAGGGTTAAGGAGTTTGACTTTAGTCAGAGTTGGCACTGAAGGAATTCAGACTACTCTTGGAGGAAACTTTGCCATATGTCTCTGTGAAATACCCCTTTATTTAACCTTTAAAGCGCTAATCACTGCTATAGTCATTTTCTCATTACCATTAAACATATAATGGTACGAAGATTCAGATTCCTCATGAAGATACTTTTCATTCAAATACCAGCAAGCCTAGTCTAAAGCAATAATTAGTCTTTGTCAACAGCTTTCCTCAGGACACTTTGTGCACAATGCATGCAAAGTGTCTCAGGGAAAGATGTTGACTCAGTCTTAAACCAGCACTTTAAGGGTTAAGACCGGTTGCAATACCAGACCCATTTTGCTGGCACTGGGAGGCCCTAAACAACATCACCACTCTGTGTGTGTGTGTTTGTGTCTGCACTAAAATGTGATGATACATATGTGCAACTGTTCCATATCTGCCATGTATTTAAAAAAAAAAAAAAAATAGCCAATCCTGTCACAGTCTGCACTAATGTTTAAATTTAATCCTTAAAAGATAAATATTATTACATTCAATGCAAAAATTTTGAAAATTCAAGGCTTCAACATCCAAATGAATTCATCAGTGGGAAACCCATCAAGTATGTTTTGCAGCCTAAATTCCCAGACATACTTTTTTGTGGTTGTGACTCTGTGTCTTTATCTTACTTTGGGTGAGGACAACCCACTTGAATTTATCCGTTTCACTACCAACTGTGACTAAAGACAAACTACATGTACTTGAGACAAACTGCTGTCAAATATAATAAAGACCAAATGGTAGATTCATATTCCTTGTAGAAAGATGTTTCCTTAGAGCCAGCAAGTCTGTAGTTGCAGAGTGTATAAAGGTTCAGGCCAACAGCTTTCCTCATGATCAGTGCTTTGGGCATGAAAGCTGTTGACAGAATCCAAAACTTGGCATTGAAAGGATTGAAGAATGACTTAACATGAAATAATTACAAATAAATAAAAATATAATACAAGCTCTTGCATATAATGAATGGCAAGACTTTTGAACTTCTATGAGCTAGTACGTGAACCGTGAGTTAGTACCTGAACCCATGCACGGGGCAATAGCAAAATTTAAACGTCGACTAACACTGAGAAAACAATCCATATATCGCCATGAACCATCGCAGAGAGGGGACACAAAATAAACCTGACATCCCAAAAGTTGCAGTATACAATGACTGCGTTGAACTTGAATCTACACCAAGGTTTCACAATCAACCTGACCTTTTGTCTGTACTAAGAAAAGAACCAATCAAAGGGCATTCTCAAATGGTTATTTCCCTTAAATTGAAACCTTAAATATCTGATATATATTTACAAAAATAATGTTTCTATGAAAATTACAGAGGAGAAAATTACCAGGTTTAGATTTCAATGAACTTGTGACTTGATATGTGAAAAAAGCAAATTTGACGAGGGCAAGGCCAAAAATGACGGTTGTCCTCCTGAAAAAACGCCTGACCAGTTGATATGTGAAAAAACAGGATTCGTCCATGACTGTGGTGTGACGCTGACTGTACTGGGGACCTGTATTACTTCCATGTTCCAAAAGAACGCCATCTGTAGGCTTCATTTTGCATGACTGTGGTGTGACGCTGACTGTACTGGGGACCTGTTTTACTTCCATGTTCCAAAAGAACACCATCTGTAGGCCTCGTGCTGCATGTTCCTAACTAGTCCTGAGTCCCTGTACAACCAACTTTGCTAAAAAGCTGGTTTCACTGTGTGCTCCAGGTTCAATAGCTGTGGTCATTGCCCTGTATGCATAGTGTTTCAAGAGTAATTACAGTGATCAGTGTCTACAGTAAGGTTGTTGTCTAAATGAAGGGGTAGGATGGGGTGGGAGGCAATCTGCAGGTCCACTGACCTGCACTAAAGGAAATATGCAGTCTGCGCCTTAACTGTTTCATCATCAATGATGTCACAAAAAGTGACCAGGTGTCTGTTGCTTTAAACAAAACCATGCACCGTACCTTCATTCCTGGAGAAATTCAATCATAATATCATCAGATAGACACATACAGCATAACATTGTATTGTAACAAATAAGGAACAGTTATATTATTTATATTGACAATGATTCTAGCCGTTCCATTCCTCCCTTTCTCCCCTTTCCGTGCCGTCCAGCCATGATAGCTATAATGCTATAATTATTCTAACTCAAAATCGAAACCCAGACTTCCTGAGGATGGAAGTTCAAAAGGGATTAGTGATTGGCAGGGCAGCGTGAGTATTGATTATGTCTGGCCAGGCTGGAGGTGGGCGTGGCAGACTGAGGGATGAATTTGGCAGAGTGGTCATCTCAGGCACCAGCTGGGCATGTAGCAATGACCATGGCTTGGTTATGGACACAGCTCAACTGTAGTTCCTGTTTAGCTGTTAATTTCTTGCACAATAGACAAGGTGTTGCCAGGCGATCAAAGTCGATCATGCATTAGGTGCTCAATGCCCAACTCGGTAACCAATCCAGGCTTTCATGAATGGCGTAGGAGCAAAGAGCCGTTAGGAGATGACTTGTGTCTCCCTCCCAGATTAAAGATAAATATAAATAGTTTTAACAGAGTAACAGACAAATGAGCTGGCAGTAAAGGCCGGGTGGGGCTGAGCACCTGTAAGCTTTAAGTCTCCACATAATGCTTGGCCAGTACTTGAGCAGACACCAAGGCTGGCTGCTAGCAAAGTGGACTGTGCCCCTGTCACCTGGACTGCTTGATGCAGACCTGACTGTGCCCCTGTCACCTGGACTGCTTGATGCAGACCTGACTGTGCCCCTGTCACCTGGACTGCTTGATGCAGACCTGACTGTGCCCCTGTCACCTGAACTGCTTGATGCAGACCTGACTGTGCCCCTGTCACCTGGACTGCTTGATGCAGACTTGACTGTGCCCCTGTCACCTGAACTGCTTGATGCAGACCTGACTGTGCCCCTGTCACCTGAACTGCTTGATGCAGACTTGACTGTGCCCCTGTCACCTGAACTGCTTGATGTAGACCTGACTGTGCCCTGTCACCTGGACTGCTTGATGTAGACCTGACTGTGCCCTGTCACCTGGACTACTTGATGTAGACCTGACTGTGCCCTGTCACCTGGACTGCTTGATGTAGACCTGACTGTGCCCTGTCACCTAAACTGCTTGATGTAGACCTGACTGTGCCTTGTCACCTGAACTGCTTGATGTAGACCTGACTGTGCCCTGTCACCTGGACTACTTGATGCAGACCTGACTGTGCCCTGTCACCTGAACTGCTTGATGTAGACCTGACTGTGCCCTGTCACCTGGACTACTTGATGTAGACCTGACTGTGCCCTGTCACCTGGACTACTTGATGTAGACCTGACTGTGCCCTGTCACCTGGAATACTTGATGTAGACCTGACTGTGCCCTGTCACCTGGACTACTTGATGTAGACCTGACTGTGCCCTGTCACCTGGACTACTTGATGTAGACCTGACTGTGCCCTGTCACCTGGACTACTTGATGCAGACCTGTCAGTGTTTTCACTCATCACCAGGTGCTCTACTGCTGCCACTTCCTGCTTTCTGTTAACTCTTTCAGTGCCAAAATTTGGACCGAGTCAACAGCTTTTCTTAGGGTGCGTTAGAAGCTGTTGACCCGGGATATTCCCTCTGGAACTATAGGGATACGGGTACTTGATTGAAAGGTCTTTTCAGGAGGAATACTAGTCTGGAATCCTAATAATAATTCAGACTAGTTTGACTTAAGTAGATCAACTTTATTAGTGATTAGCACTGAAAGAGTTAATACATATTTGTAGCAAGAGCTTTGCAGATGACCACTGCTTGTGTTGAGTCTCATTGTGACAGGGTGTTACGTTGCTCAACCCATTGTACTACCATTGTGACAGGGTGTTACATTGATCAACCCATTGTACTACCATTGTGACAGGGTGTTACGTTGCTCAACCCATTGTACTACCATTGTGACAGGGTGTTACATTGATCAACCCATTGTACTACCATTGTGAAAGGGTGTTACGTTGCTCAACCCATTGTACTACCATTGTGACAGGGTGTTACATTGATCAACCCATTGTACTACCATTGTGACAGGGTGTTACGTTGCTCAACCCATTGTACTACCATTGTGACAGGGTGTTATGTTGATCAACCCATTGTACTACCATTGTGACAGGGTGTTACATTGCTCAACCCATTGTACTACCATTGTGACAGGGTGTTACGTTGCTCAACCCATTGTACTACCATTGTGACAGGGTGTTACGTTGCTCAACCCATTGTACTACCATTGTGACAGGGTGTTATGTTGCTCAACCCATTGTACTGCCATTGTGACAGGGTGTTATTTTGCCCAGTGCATTGTACTGTTATTGTTACAGGGCGTTATTTTGCCCCATGCATTGCCCTGTCATTGTTACAGAATGCTATGTTACCAAGACCATTTAACTGTCATTAATATTGTTACCGGGTGTTAAAGCTTCCAATGAAGGCCACAAAGCATTGATGCTATTATTCCAGTTTCTGTTGTCACATGGTGCATTGAGGAATTATGTAATGACCTTTTAAAGAGGTTTCATCGATTTTTTGAGACATATGCACTGCAAACCCTCAGGAGACAATAATGGAGAAGAGAGGTCATCTGTACTCATTTTAATTTAGGAGCTACCATTTTCTGTGTGATGACTTATTTCTCACACATTGTTTCCTGACTTTGGCGGCATGGAATGGAAGTTGCACATGCAAATTGCCCATCACAATAACTAGCACATGGGCCCAGAGTGTAACATGGATAGTCCTCATTGCCCCATAAACTCTGTGCTACTAAAACAGATAACCAGGCAAGTAAAAATGCACTGACCTAGTAATTACAAACTTAGTGTGAGAAAAGTGCAAAATATTTTGCTCAAATTTGGCACAAAGCTCCTCATAAGACAGAATTGAGCAGAGCATTGCAGTTATTTTTGCAGGGAGCAATATGGCTTGGCTTGAAGTACCTTGTCATCAGTTGAATGGTCTAACCAGACCTTATGGTGTAAGGATGGGTCAGCGCTCTTACATGTTATGTTTCAATCTGTCTGTCTGTCTGTCTGTCTGTCTTGTGGTTCTTTCCATCTACTATTTCTTTGTGAACACAATATTTCAAGAATTACACACCACCTGAAATTCTAATCTACATCATTTGTACCATAACTACACTACATTTTGGTGAGCTAGACCTCTTTTTAAAGGGCACAGTAGCCACATATGTGCAAAGTTGAACCGGTAAGTCCATGTTGTGCACTGAAGTGCCTCTAGTTTTTGTTGTGGACATGGGCTCTGCCCCTTGATGCTATGAATACATGAAGGTGTTAATCAAACTCCCTACCGGGAAAGAAACCTGGTTTAAAAAGATAAATTGGCATAAGATTAAGGAGTGGTTTTGTCATAAGATTAAGGAGTGGTTCTGTTACAAGATTAGGGAGTGGTTCTGTTATAAGATTAAGGAGTGGTTCTGTTATAAGATTAAGGAGTGGTTCTGTTATAAGGTTAAGAAGTGGTTCTGTTAAAAGATTAAGGAGTGGTTCTGCTATAATATTAAGGAGTGGTTTAACCCTTCAGTGTCCATGTAGACTGAGTCAGCAGTTTCCTTGGCTTGTTTTGAAAGATGTCAAGCTCTTGACCTGGGCTACTCTGAGGCTGTCAGCTGCTACAGGCTACAGGCTCATGTTGGAGCTAGACTGAAAGGGCGGGTTATAAAGACTATGGATGTGCTATCGTCCTGACAATTCACGGGCCAGTAACTTTTGTCAAAATTCAAATTAAGTTTGCAGTGAAAGAGTTAATGTCGAGACAGGAGGACTTTGCAGTTGGGAAAGTTGGCGTTGCAGTCTGAGGAATCCTATATCTCAATCCAGTGACCTGTGACGCATAATCCCATTATGCATGAACAGGCTGCTTTTTTCTAAGATATATGATCCCGTGCTGTGTATGTTGACCAATGATCAGTAGGCTATGTGATCCCTCGGTGTGTCAGCAGCTTAGGATGACATAATGTGTGGTGTTTGGCTCTGACTCAGTGCTATGTCATGTGTGTCAACCAGTGGTTGACAGCCCAGTAGGCAGGCAGCCCTGAGTGCAGCATCCTCAGCCAGGCAATGGCAAGTCCCTACTCTTTACCACATAGCAGCCAGAGAGCACTTTAATTGGCCTGATGCTGTCCTGTTAACGGACAAAATAGAGTAGTTGGTGGGCCACACAGCATGTTTATTGAATATTAAACACAGTTTTTCTACCCTTTATTTTATTGTTTTTATCCTTCAGGAAATACTATATGCAGTCCAGCTGTAGTGGTCAGCCCCCCACAGAGACTGGCATCACTGTCATATTGTATTACTGACACTTGATACTACAAATGTGATCTTCCCCAGAATGACATTTATTCATTGTATGGGGTGGGGGTGGGGGTGAGTACATGGACATCAGGTTTGTATGTGGCAGAATGGGCAGTTCACAAATAGCAAAACTGTGGCACAATTCCCATGATTCCAGGTCATGAATAGCCAGGATGTGATATAATTGCAAGTCATAAATTGCTATACTGTGATACACTTGCAGTTCACAAATAGCTATACTGTGATACAATTGCAGGTCATTAGTAGCTATAATGTAGTACAGTAAAACCTTCCTATACTGAACACCCTTGGGACTGGAAGAAAGTGTTCGGTATTGTAAGGTGTTCAGTATAGGGAGGTTTGCTTACATTGGAAATATATATTTGGGAACAAGAAATGGTGTTCAGTATAGAGAGATGTTCGGTATATAGAGGTGTTCGGTTTGAGAGGTTTTACTGTATAATTGCAGGTCACAAATAGCTATATTACACTACAATTGCAAGTCACAAACAGCTATAATGTGATAAAATCGCAGGTCATAAATAGCTATACTGTGATACAATTTCAATTCACAAAATAGTTATTTTGTGACACAGCTGCGAAGGCATATCAAGGCAGGTTTTTGTGGCTGTGGTGACTAACTTCCGTATTAACATGATTTTTCTTCCCCATAGTTGTACCTTTTCTGTGCACTGTAATATTGATGAGATCATTTGTCTGTGTGTTGCAGATGAATCAGAGGAGGGTAAGAAGCTCCCAGCCTTTCATCACATGAATGTCAGAAGAGGGACTGGTCTGACCCGTCTACACACACAACATAGGTGAGTATATATGTACATTGAATTGGGACAAATCACACACAAATACACATTGTAGAACAGGAACTGGAATGACCCCAACTGCAAGTGGAGCACAGCTCAGTTGGGATTGTATTTTATGTGGGGCATATATTGATGTGGAGTGTGTCGGTACGTAGTGGACCACATGCAACAAACACGTAGCTGGTAAGGATTTGTGCTGCATGTGAAAACTTCTGTACACAATACCCTTCTGTACACAATACCCTTCTGTACACAATACCCTTCTGTACGCAATACCCTTCTGTACGCAATACCCTTCTGTACGCAATACCCTTCTGTACGCAATACCCTTCTCAGCCTTCCCTTCCCTACTAACAAGTCTGTTACCAGTATTAATGACTTTAAAAAAAACAGAGGTTTGTTGTGTGATGTTCCATGTCTCATCCATTATGAATGTAAAACTGATGCAGAACACCATATCTGTGTAAGATACAATTTGTTGTCTCACCCAGCTCAAAGAAAGTACAAATATTGACCTGTATGTATTGCAGTGCCTGTTATATACAGTACTGGCATCAGATATATCAGCCTGTATATATTGCTGTTATATACAGTGCTAGCATCAGATATATCAGCCTGTATATATTGCTGTTATATACAGTGCTGGCATCAGATATATCAGCCTGTATATATTGCTGTTATATACAGTGCTGGCATCAGATATATCAGCCTGTATATATTGCTGTTATATACAGTGCTGGCATCAGATATATCAGTCTGTATATATTGCTGTTATATACAGTGCTGGCATCAGATATATCAGCCTGTATATATTGCTGTTATATACAGTGCTGGCATCAGATATATCAGCCTGTATACATTGCTGTTATATACAGTACTGGCATCAGATATATCAGCGTGTATATATTGCTGTTATAAACAGTGCTGGCATCAGATATATCAGCCTGTATATATTGCTGTTAAATACAGTGCTGGCATCGGATATATCAGCCTGTATATATTGCTGTTATATACAGTGCTGGCATCAGATATATCAGCCTGTATATATTGCTGTTATATACAGTACTGGCATGAGATATATCAGCCTGTATATATTGCTGTTATAGACAGTACTGGCATCAGATATATCAGCCTGTATATATTGCTGTTATATACAGTACTGGCATCAGATATATCAGCCTGTATATATTGCTGTTATATACAGTGGTGGCATCAGATATATCAGCCTGTATATATTGCTGTTATAGACAGTACTGGCATCAGATATATCAGCCTGTATGTATTGCTGTTATATACAGTACTGGCATCGGATATATCAGCCTATATATATTGCTGTTATATACAGTACTGGCATCGGATATATCAGCCTGTATATATTGCTGTTATATACAGTACTGGCATCAGATATATCAGCCTGTATATATTGCTGTTATATACAGTACTGGCATCGGATATATCAGCCTGTATATATTGCTGTTATATACAGTGCTGGCATCAGATATATCAGCCTGTATATATTGCTGTTATATACAGTACTGGCATCGGATATATCAGCGTGTATATATTGCTGTTATATACAGTGCTGGCATCAGATATATCAGCCTGTATATATTGCTGTTATATACAGTGCTGGCATCAGATATATCAGCCTGTATATATTGCTGTTATATACAGTGCTGGCATCAGATATATCAGCCTGTATATATTGCTGTTATATACAGTGCTGGCATCAGATATATCAGCCTGTATATATTGCTGTTATATACAGTACTGGCATGAGATATATCAGCCTGTATATATTGCTGTTATAGACAGTACTGGCATCAGATATATCAGCCTGTATATATTGCTGTTATATACAGTACTGGCATCAGATATATCAGCCTGTATATATTGCTGTTATATACAGTGGTGGCATCAGATATATCAGCCTGTATATATTGCTGTTATGGACAGTACTGGCATCAGATATATCAGCCTGTATATATTGCTGTTATATACAGTACTGGCATCGGATATATCAGCCTATATATATTGCTGTTATATACAGTACTGGCATCGGATATATCAGCCTGTATATATTGCTGTTATATACAGTACTGGCATCAGATATATCAGCCTGTATATATTGCTGTTATATACAGTACTGGCATCGGATATATCAGCCTGTATATATTGCTGTTATATACAGTGCTGGCATCAGATATATCAGCCTGTATATATTGCTGTTATATACAGTACTGGCATCGGATATATCAGCGTGTATATATTGCTGTTATATACAGTGCTGGCATCAGATATATCAGCCTGTATATATTGCTGTTATATACAGTGCTGGCATCAGATATATCAGCCTGTATATATTGCTGTTATATACAGTGCTGGCATCAGATATATCAGCCTGTATATATTGCTGTTATATACAGTGCTGGCATCAGATATATCAGCCTGTATATATTGCTGTTATATACAGTGCTGGCATCAGATATATCAGTCTGTATATATTGCTGTTTGTGCAGTCTTGCCCTGAGTGATTACTCAAATAACAAACCGTCTGTTCTGAAAGACCACCTTTTCAGCATATTTTGTTTTGTAGGTTTTGTTTTATTCGGACCTGCTATAAAAGATCACCGATCTTGTCAAACCACGATTTGGTCTTCCCAAAGGAAGATCGTTGAAAATAGGCTTCACTGTGACATACCAGTAACTGGTGTTCATGGATCAAGTTGGACCTGTTAACACACACGCACACAAGCGCACACACACACAGACATTTAGGTTGGCAAGTATTTCACCTGAAACTGATCTCATTTGGGTTATCATAAACATATTTATTTTAACTGGATTAAATACTATATAGCTAGATACATGAACTAATCTGGAGACTCTCCTGTAAAGGTATTTGACCTGAAGCTGCAATATCTCTGGTATCTAAGGGCATGGTGAGGTCTTAAATAACAGGCATTTCGATGCTTGCACAATTTCCTTGGACATTGGTGAGAAAAAAGATGACTTGTACAGTGAAAACTTGTGATACTGACACCACCTATTCTCCTGAAATGGTGCCAGATAAATGAATTCAATAACAAAGGAAATGAAACTTTTGTCCCTCAAAGCTTGTGTCGATACATGAATATGTCAGATAGTGGAGTCATTATACTGAGGTGTCACCATATTATGACCATAGTTGACTCATCATTATAAGGTTTCAACGCATTATGACCGTAGTTGAGTATCATTATAATGAAGTTTCCCTGTATTTTGGCCATAGTTGAGTCATTATATTGAGGTTTCATTGGGTTATGACCATAGTTGAGTGTCATATTGAGGTTTCACTGTGTTATGAGCATAGTTCAGTCATCATATTGAGGTTTCACCATATAATGACCATAGTTGAGTATCATTATAATGAGGTTTCCCTGTACTGTGGCCATAGTTGAGAGTCATTATATTGAGGTTTCACTGTGTTATGACCATAGTTGATTGTCGTTATATTGAGGTTTCACTGTGTTATGACCATAGTTGATTGTCGTTATATTGAGGTTTCACTGTCTTATGACCATAGTTGAGAGTCATTATATTGAGGTTTCACTGTGTTATGACCATAGTTGAGTGTCATTCTATTGAGGTTTCACTGTGTTTTGACCATAGTTGAATGTCGTTATATTGAGGTTTCACTGTATCATGACCATAGTTGAGTGTCATTATATTGAGGTTTCACTGTGTTATGACCATAGTTGAGTGTCATTATATTGAGGTTTCACTGTGTTATGACCATAGTTGAGAGTCATTATATTGAGGTTTCACTGTGTTATGACCATAGTTGAGTGTCATTATATTGAGGTTTCACTGTGTTATGACCATAGTGGAGTGTCGTTATATTGAGGTTTCACTGTATTATGACCATAGTTGAGTGTCCTTATATTGAGGTTTCACTGTATTATGACCATAGTGGAGTGTCATTATATTGAGGTTTCACTGTGTTATGACCATAGTGGAGTGTCGTTATATTGAGGTTTCACTGTGTTATGACCATAGTTGAGTGTCATTATACTGAGGTTTCACTGTGTTATGACCATAGTGGAGTTTCATTATATTGAGGTTTCACTGTGTTATGACCATAGTTTAGTGTTATTATATTGAGGTTTCACTGTGTTATGACCATAGTGGAGTGTCATTATATTGAGGTTTCACTGTTATGACCATAGTGGAGTGTCATTATATTGAGGTTTCACTGTGTTATGACCATAGTGGAGTGTCATTATATTGAGGTTTCACTGTGTTATGACCATAGTTGAGTGTCATTATATTGAGGTTTCACTGTGTTATGACCATAGTTGAGTGTCATTATACTGAGGTTTCACTGTGTTATGACCATAGTGGAGTGTCATTATATTGATGTTTCACTGTGTTATGACCATAGTTGAGTGTCATTATTCTGAGGTTTCACTGTGTTATGACCATAGTGGAGTGTCATTATATTGAGGTTTCACTGTGTTATGACCATAGTTGAGTGTTATTATATTGAGGTTTCACTGTGTTATGACCATATGTACATCATTTGGACGACCCAACATGATAGACAAAGTCGTGTGAAAATCAAACCTATGTATTGAAAAAGTTGTCTGTCACGACGGAGCTCTTCAATTACATGTACTCAATAGAATGTAATGTATATTAACATAGACAAAGAACATGCATTGCTTAATGAAGCCAGCAAATGACAAGGGTATGCAGTGATACAATACAATGTCTGTCCTCCACATGCCATCCTCACCATTGGTGTGTGTGATATTTTTGTGCCCAATGTGTCACAGATCCCGACATCTGATCTGCTGTGTTGTCAACACTTGACATTTAGATGCCAGCAAAGGTTTCTTTCTGTCTCTCTTGACAAAGCTGTCTTATTTTTGGTAAATGTAGACAGAAAAACCAGCTTGTATGATATGCAGTGTATTCACCTGTAATTGAGAAAAAGAAATTTGTTTAGTGTAGTCCAGGGAGGAAATTGATATGTTGTGTCTTACAGTGTGATCTTGTCTCCTCCCTGTCTTTGGAGACAATCTTGTTTGGAGGACACAGAGACTCCACCAATCTGCACTTTGTTCTTTCATGCAAATGTCAAAGCTCCCTGGAGTATCACTTGCCTGCTCACATTGATACCATTGGGTACATATCATTTTTTTTTCTTTTGGTGTGCCTTGTGGAACAGCTCTTGAGAATTAACTTGAAAAAGGTTATTCATTTGAGATAGATATCAGATAAGAGAAAATATTCAGAGCTGAAGCAAGTGTTCTTTGACGTTGGCAAGGTAGGTGGATTTTTGCGGCAAAGTAAGCCTTGGGTTTGAGGGTATTATGTTTGGTGTTGATCTGTCTGTTGATATGTCATGACATGCCAGACCTTCCTTTCCTGTCTCCTAGGCCAGGGCCGGCAGCTTGGCAATTACGCTGCCTCACTGTTGTCAGAGGTACTCTCTAGCTAACTTGGCCAGCTGGCATTTTCTAACGTATTAGTTTTTTGTTTTGTTTTTCATTTTAGTGGGAGAACAATAACTGGAATATTAAGTCATTCCATACTATGGTCCCAGGCACTGCCAGAACCACTGACTTAAGACTATAAGCATGTTGGTACTTGAATGAAAGCTCTTTTCATGAAGAATTTAAATATGCAATTGTCGTCTTAAATCTAGGTAAATATATGGAAATATCAGGGACTGGTATGGAATGAGTTAAAGTAGAGAGAAACGTTTTTTCTTTAGGCAGGTGGCCTAAGCTAGGATTCCATATGTACGTATGCATATGCACACCCGACATACGAATGCGTATGCGACATGCAAGCATGCATTAATTTTGATTCCATATAGACATAATAACTTCCAATGTGTAGCCTTTCTGGTGGGATATTTAGAAGGGAAGATGGCTCCTAATTGATCAATGCTTCAGCAGTATATACAGCTACAAGATGAAATACTCACAATAATTCTGACAACGTACCAAATATTACAACGCCAGTAAGACAAAGGGGTGACACAGGTGCTGGGTACATGTACATAGCGTCAACCAAAGACCATATCAGCAAGGAGCAGACCATAATCTGGTCCAAGAGTTACAATCAGATGGGGAGAAGTTTCTAGAATATTTTCGATTGACTAGAGAACAATTTGCACAACTATTGTTTCTGATCGAGGGAGACCTGGTGAAACACTGTGTGAGCAGAGAAGTAATAAGTCCCAGAGGAAGGTTTGCTTAATGCTTAAGGTAATTATAAAATAATGATCATGCTATGAAAATATCTTGACTTGATAATATAGCTTTTCCTATAATGTAACAACTGTTTTCACAATATTTTAGAGAATAGTAACATTTAAATTAGCCTCGAGCTGTATTAACACTTCGAACAGCCATGTAAATATAGTTTCATAGACCCATGTATTTCTTTAGCACCAAAACTGGAACTCACAAATTGCTTTACATTCATTTTCATAAGGATCTAAACATATTTAAGACCAAGAATTTTCAAGCGTTCTGTATTTAAGCACCAAATTAATATACCCATTTGTTGCACACACTAAATTTAAACTATTGTCGAACATTATCTTAAAGCAATTTTATACTTTTCAAGATCTCAACATATTTAGCATTAAAATTCTATATTCATCAACATCCTGTAATTTAGCAATAAATCAACATGCATGTTTTTTGCACTTATTAAATATTAAACAGCTCTGGATTGGATTTTTCATAGATGTATTAATTAAGCGCCATACAATCAACCAATTATCTGTATTCTAATTGACATTTGTTAATATTCACGTTCACCAATGTTCTGTACTTTGGTACCAAATCATTTGTACTAAACTAAATGTTCATGCACTAACTATATAAAAACAGGTATAGAAAGGTATGTCTAACGACTGTCCATTAAGGTCTCTTCATATTAAGTAAAAAAAAGTATACATTGACCAGTGTTCTTTAATAGAACACAAAATTAAACACGTGGTGATTGGGAAATACCACGGATTCACCATCTAATGACGTCATTTAATTGGAATTGCCTATCCATCTTGTATGCGAATGTGTTTTGAATCACTACATGTAGCGATTACTGAAGTCAGACACAGATACGCATCTTTATCCCATGTATGTGTAGTTCAGAGTAACCACGGACAGGCCATTCTGCACCGTGTAGAATTTATTGCCGATCCACACGCCCATGTAGAATGGTCGCGTGCATGCCCTACTTTCACGCTAATCACCTTTTCATGCGTGCGTACCTGGATGTTGATTTATCGTCTGCTGCGGTATTTGTCCTTGATTGCTGTTTCAACACAACACTATCACTTCTTTTAATGTGAAATGGTAGAGAATATTCTGGAGTACACATACATGGGATAAAAATAAAACAACATTCTTGCAATTACCTGGCTGTAAATTTTGCATGGCACTCACGTACCCGTGAAGCGGAAGGATACGCTCGATGGCCCGCCTGCGGCGGGCTGCATCTCGTGTATCCTTCCACTCCACGGGTACGCTCGTGCCATACAGAATTTATGCCCAGGCACTCACACTCGTGTAGTTTTATTATTGTAAACGCTGACATATACGTACACATGGAATCACATAATGTCCATATGATTGTTTCCATTTATGTTGTGTCAGATACGCATACGTACACATGGAATCACATAATGTTGATATCATTGTTTCCATTTATGTTGTGTCAGATATGCATACGTACACATGGAATCACATAATGTTGATATCATTGTTTCCATTTATGTTGTGTCAGATACGCATACGTACACATGGAATCACATAATGTTGATATCATTGTGTCCATTTATGTTGTGTCAGATACGCATACGTACACATGGAATCACATAATGTTGATATCATTGTTTCCATTTATGTTGTGTCAGATATGCATACGTATACATGGAATCACATAATGTAGATATCATTGTTTCCATTTATGTTGTGTCAGATACGCATACACCCACATGGAATCACATAATGTAGATATCATTGTTTCCATTTATAATGTTGTGTCAGATACGCATATGTACACATGGAATCACATAATGTAGATATCATTGTTTCCATTTATGTTGTGTCAGATACGCATACGCATACGTACACATGGAATCACATAATGTTGATATCATTGTTTCCATTTATGTTGTGTCAGATACGCATACGTACACATGGAATCACATAATGTAGATATCATTGTTTCCATTTATGTTGTGTCAGATACGCATACATACACATGGAATCACATAATGTAGATATCATTGTTTCCATTTATGTTGTGTCAGATACGCATACGTACACATGGAATCTTAGCTTTACCAAGTCGCAATGATGTCACATTCGTAATTTTGCACAGTTTAAACTCGTGCATGGTTTAGCTTTTCCAGATCCATGTTTTGCACCAAGTCAACAGCTTTCCTTGGTGTGTTTTGGGAGCAATGCTTTCACAAACAAGATAAGGAGAGATGTGCACATGGACTATTACAGTGCATATAACTACAGGCATGCTGCCATGTTCCAATAAAATATATTTTTAGAAGGAACATTAACTCTTTCATTGCCAATCGTGTCTTAAGTCGATGTACTTCAGTCAAACTAGTCTGAATGATCATAAGGACCCCAGATTTGTATTCCTCGTAAAAAGACATTTCATTCAAGTTCTAGTATGCCTATAGTTCCAGAGAGAATACCCCCGGTCATTACGCCCAATGCGCACCGAGAAAACCTGTTGACGCAGTCCAAAATTTTGGCACTAAAAGAGTTAATCTAGCACAACTAAATCTCAGAGTAGTTCATTTTAAGTAGCTTGATTGACACTGAAAGGGTTAAATAGAAAAAATCAATAGCCAAGGAAAGCTGTTGACCAGCAGTATGGTATTCAGAATGCGCTCACCTGCAGTTCTGGTTTTATAGATCTCACATCACTAAGAAGTTTAAAAGAAAGCCAGTAACCAGACAACACCTGGGCATTTTGGGACCATAAACTGAGTTGAGGCAGTATGGGTGAGATTGCCATTGCACACATGACCTTAACTGGCCTAAAGCTTAAGGACCTAGGTCCATGTTAACCACTGAAAGCCCAGGAAATGTATCTAGAACTGAAATTATATATCTGCATTTCTGCACTTGAATGTGTCGTATTTTAATGGAGATGGTGTGGTGAAATGACAGTCCTGCTAGTCCTGCCTTTGTCAAACAGTTTGAGAGGTAGTTTGTCTTGAACACCAGCTTTCAGTCAACTGCCAAATGTCCTTCAGTGCAATTACCTCTTTTTCATGTGCATATACATTCTTTATTCCCCACTTTGGTACAGTGTAACCTCATTATGAGGACTCCATTCTTTATTCTCCACTTAGGAACAGTATAACCTCATTATGAGGACTCCATTCTTTATTGTCAACTTTGGTACAGTGTAACCTCATTATGAGGACTCCATTCTTTATTCTCCACTTTGGTACAGTGTAACCTCATTATGAGGACTCCATTCTTTATTCTCCACTTAGGAACAGTATAACCTCATTATGAGGACTCCATTCTTTATTCTCCACTTTGGTACAGTGTAACCTCATTATGAGGACTCCATTCTTTATTCTCCACTTTGGTACAGTGTAACCTCATTATGAGGACTCCATTCTTTATTCTCCACTTTGGTACAGTGTAACCTCATTATATTATGAGGACTCCATTTGTTCCCACAAAATGTGTCCAATTCCTGAAGGGGTTCTTCATGTCTTGAATTCCCTGTATCCCATGTCTTGAATTCCCTGCATCCCATGTCTTGAATTCCCTGTATCCCATGCAATACCAACCCAACGAAATCTAGTTTTCCAATTTTGGCCACCAGGATCGCGCGATGAGATCAAACGGTGTTTTGCGGGAAGTGGGACACCACCATCAGCGGGTCATCAACAGCCATATTGAAGTGTATAGACTTTAAGAAAGTGAGGAAGTTTGAAAGAGTGATTTTGATCAAGTCAAGGCTGTACTGTGCCAGAAATAAACCTGTGTACAATTGCAAGTTACCAGGCTGTAGTGCTTATATGCGCAAATTGTCAAATCTTGACACATATCCCTGGATGTGTGGGGTTATGTTCCACAGTTTCCCCCATAAGAAGAACTGGCAAAGGAGCAAAGAATGGGTGAACATGGTGCCCCGGCCTGCAGATTGGGACCCTCTAAACATGATCGCATCTGTTCGAGGCATTCTGTAGTAGGAAAGGGGCCTACTAAATACCATTCTGTTTCAGCCCTGTTCCCGTACAACAACTGGAAGTTGCCTGAAGTTGTACATACACTGTACACTGTACAACGTATTGAATTTCCTGTGTCCCATGCTGTTGCAACTAAAGTCCTTATAGCATTAAAAAGCCTGAGGACCTTGTGGGCAGCACTTTGTTGCATGGAAGAGGAATCTCAAAAAGCGTTGCAGGTTTCACTTTACCAGTGGCACATAAGTCTGAACTTTTACTTTAACAGTTCCCGTACAATAGCAGAGCTTGCCACCTTGACAACCAAGCTGAGACACAGGCGCCTTAAAGCTAATCTGTCTAGTTGCTGTTAACTCAAAGAGAAAAATGAAGCAAAATAGTATTGCTGCACATCAGCGACGCAATGACCACATGATCAAGTCAAAACCATTAACTGTGGTAGTGCCAATTTCGTCAAAGGTCGATGTGCTGCCATTTAACATTAGGACACTCATATTCTGTCATTTGACTTCAGCTCAGTCATATTGTCAGTTGATGTAAAGACACTCATATTCTGTCAGTTAACATAAGGACACTCGTATTGTCAGTTGACATAAGGACGCTCATATTGTCAGTTGACATAAGGATACTCTTCCTGTCAGTTGACATAAGGACACTCATATTCTCTCAGTTGACTCATATTCTATCATTTGACATAGGGAAACTCATAGCTGTGAGTTGAGATGAGGACATTCATATATATTCTTTCTACACCAACCTTTCGATCAAGTGCCAGTGTGCCAACAGTTGCACAGACCATAAGAATTGCACAGATGAAGGACTGTCCTCGCCATGCTGTGGGTGCAGTAGGGTGGTTCAAATGAAGGACTGTCCTCACCACACTGTGGGTGCAGTAGAATGGTTCAAATGGAGGACTGTCCTCGCCACGCTGTGGGTGCAGTAGAATGGTTCAAATGGAGGACTGTCCTCGCCACGCTGTGGGTGCAGTAGAATGGTTCAAATGGAGGACTGTCCTCGCCACGCTGTGGGTGCAGTAGAATGGTTCAAATGGAGGACTGTCCTGGTCACGCTGTGGGTGCAGTAGAATGGTTCAAATGGAGGACAGTCCTCGCCATGCCGTGGGTGCTGTGCCAAGGAAAGCTGTTGAATCGGTCAAAACTTGGCCATGAAAGAGTGAAACCAACATGAAAATTATGACCTGCTGAGTAAAGCAAGTTGTAAAAATGTAATATATACAGGTTCCTGAGAAGTCTTTTTAAAAAACCGTGTAACAGTAGGTAAGGACCAACTGGTAGAAATGCTGCAGTTGGTGGTAATTTTTTTCCGGGAAGATATATACCTGTTAGATAATTCCACATTGAAGGAGGGATGTTGACCAAGCTTTTTCCACAAAAATAACAGAATCAGAAGCCCCAAGGGATAATTTCCCCAAATCTGTAGTAGGGGTGTGTAGCTTGCCCCTTTGAAAACTCTCCATTCTTCATGGCACTTTTCACCCAAAATGACACCTTTGTTTGGCAATTTGAGCTAAGAGAGTACAAAGTGTGGCCAAAAATTGTTGGGAAAAGTTGTCCACAAAGAAAATATTGACCTCAATTTGAATTTTTACCAAATTTTGGGCTATGAAATGGAAAATTTTCCCTTGCTCAACCCTCTGGACCAGTATTATTTCTGTATTTAAGAATTTGTGGCAAAATGCAGGACTTTTGTCCGAGAAATTTTTCTGGAAAAGAGGCACCTTCCGAGCAGCACATGCCTACCCAGGTCACTGATGGGATGGGAGTACCCCCTTCACGGTGTCAACCCTGGTCACTGATGGGATGGAAGTACCCCCTCCGTGGTGTCAACCCAGGTCACCGGTAGGAGTACCCCCTCTGTGATGTAAACCTTGGTCACTGCTGGAAGTACCCCCATAGCGATCTGTGGTATCAACCCTGACCACTACTGAAAGTGCTCCTCTCTGGTATCAACCCTGACCACTGATGGAAGTGGCCTCTCCATGGTCTCAACCCTGGTCACTGATGGGATGGGAGTACCCCGTCCGTGGTGTCAACCCTGGTCACTGATGGGATGGGAGTACCCCGTCCGTTGTGTCAATCCTGGTCACTGATGGGATGGGAGTACCCCGTCCGTTGTGTCAATCCTGGTCACTGATGGGATGGGAGCACCCCCTCCGTGGTGTCAACCCTGGTCACTGATGGGATGGGAGTACCCCGTCCGTTGTGTCAATCCTGGTCACTGATGGGATGGGAGTACCCCGTCCGTTGTGTCAATCCTGGTCACTGATGGGATGGGAGCACCCCCTCCGTGGTGTCAACCCTGGTCACTGATGGGATGGGAATACGCCCTCTATGGTGTCAATCCTCATCACCGATTGGAGTTCCCCCTCTAATTATTTTTGAACTTTTATGAAACTTTTAATGGGTTTATTTGAAGGCTGTTTGAGTGGCATCAACCCTGACAACATTACTGCGATATCTCAAAAAATATTGACCACAGTTTTACCAAATTTTTGTCAGAGATGCATCTTATGATGGACCAGGTTTCTATAAAAAAAACCAGCTTCCTCTTTGTAATTATAAATTTTTGGTGAAATGTGAAAGTATTTATTTCGATGCTGTCTGAGTGGCGCACCAGCGGACGACGTTACCATATCTCAACAAGGATCCATTGTAGCTTCAATAAATTTTTTCAGAGATGCACATTATAATGGACCATGTTCCTGTCGAAAACCAGGTTCCTCTTATTATTTTTAAATGTGTCATGAAACTTTAGAAGTCTTAATTTGAAGGCCGTCTGAGTGGCACACAAGTGGACAATGTTACCATATCTCAAGAAGGATTCAATACAGCTTCATCAAATTTTTGGTGCAGTTACACTGTATTGTGGCACCTGCAAGGTCTCTAAAAAAAAATAATAAAAAAATGCGGAATTGAGGAAAAAAAAAGATTGTGGGCGCCGAGGGTAATCCATTCTCTGAACGCTATTTGGTTTATCCCAGCATGTTATCCTGTGATGTTATCTTGGCATGTTATCCTGGCATGTTATCCTGGCATGTTATCCCGGCATGTTATCCCGGCATGTTATCCTGGCAAGTCTTCCATGAAATTTTCGTTCGCATTTCTTTTTAGAGAAAGGACAATAAAATTGAGTGCATAATGCAGCCACAGGAGGGCTGCACATCGGCCCACACATGGTTGAATAAGGGCAGGTCTCTTTAGCATTTATCCTGTCTGTGCAACTGCCATGGTCGCCTTGACTGTACTGTGCACCATTGCCATAACATTAATACAGTAGATTATATTTCAAATTAACAGTCGGTGTAGACATGTGTCACAGAGAAAGTGTTCGTGTAGGTATTGGAATATAAAAATGTGAGGAAATGTCAATGCTTCAAAAAATACTGAGTCAGATTCAGCGAGTTCGAGAACCTTATTTCTGGCATATGTATTATTGCATACTTTATTCCTTTAACCCTAACTTAAAAGTTTTAAGTTAAGTAGGCTCAGCTTTGCTCATTGAGTTTAACTTGAGCTGAAGCTGAAGCTCACACTGCTTCATGGCGCATTGAGCATAATTATTATTTTGGGTTCAGTATATCAAGGTCAGCTGAGGACTGGCTGTTCACACAGCCCTGTTGTTTACTTTTACATACATGTTGATGAGACAGAAAGAGTGTCGGGTTCAGAAAACTACATAAATCCACAGATTTTTTTGGCTGGCAAATTGACAAACACTGGCAAAAAAAGTCCCCAGACAGAATGGTGTCAATATTGAGTATAAGACGAGGTGGATTTTCAGGTGTCCTGGCGGAGTTGCTTGAGTACACAAACAGCCATACAGGCAGCAGTGAGGGCCTTCAGGTAAACTGGTCGTCTTTGAGGACTACCTTGGTCACAGGGCACCTAGTGCATTATCGATTTACATATATCTGCAGCAGCTAAATAAACCTGTGTTATACAAGTCCATTTTATCTTAGTTGTCCCATTTAACGCTTTCCCAGCCAAAATGGTGTGCAAAGGCCAGTGAGGTCAAAGGTCGTCTGCTTTATCTATTGTATTAAAATATTGTATTTTCTCAAGCCATTTTCCAAGAAAATTTGATGAAGACAGCGTTTCTCAGCACAGCCTAAACACTGAAGCAACCAGGGTGTACCAGGAAAGTTGTTGACTCAACCCAGTGACATGGCCCTTTATGGGTTAAACAATGGAGGCTGCATAAGCTAGACAATATTGAGCCCTGTCTGGACTGTCAGGAATGATAAACATGGGAAAATCATTCATGCTGCATGGCAAACATCGTACATAGGCGATAAAATTGAATGATTCTGTTGAGTGTTCAAATATACACAGAAAGGCACTTTTCAGCTTATCATTGTTTCCTCGCCATCATGAAGTCAGTATATTACTGTGAATATTCAGTCAGTATATTACTGTGAATATTTAGTCAGTATATTACTATGAATATTCAGTCAGTATATTACTATAAATATTCAGTCAGTATATTACTGTGAATATTCAGTCAGTATATTACTGTGAATATTCAGTCAGTATATTACTGTGAATATTCAGTCAGTATATTACTGTGAATATTCAGTCAGTATATTACTGTGAATGTTCAGTCAGTATATTACTGTGAATGTTCAGTCAGTATATTACTGTGAATGTTCAGTCAGTATATTACTGTGAATGTTCAGTCAGTATATTACTGTGAATGTTCAGTCAGTATATTACTGTGAATATTCAGTCAGTATATTACTGTGAATATTCAGTCAGTATATTAATGTGAGTATTAAGCCAGCATATTACTGCATTAATGCTCTGGACACTTAGCATTTTGTAACAGTTACAAAAACTCAATGTATTTAGAGTCAGTATATGGGCCCTTATTGCCTAGAAGGTTAAGCCAGTATATTACTGAGTATTAAGCCAGTATATTACTGAGTATTAAGCCAGTATATTACTGAGTACTAAGCCAGTATATTACTGAGTACTAAGCTAGTATATTACTGAGTACTAAGCCAGTATATTACTGAGTATTAAGCCAGTATATTACTGAGTGTTAAGCCAGTAAATAACTGAATACGAAGCCAGTATATTACTGAGTATTAAGACAGTATATTACTGAGTATTAAGCCAGTATATTACTGAGTACTAAGCCAGTATATTACTGAGTACTAAGCCAGTATATTACTGTGAGTATTAAGCCAGTATATTACTGTGAGTATTAAGCCAGTATATTACTGTGAGTATTAAGCCAGTATATTACTGTGAGTATTGAGCCAGTATATCACTGTGAGTATAGAATATTACTGAGCATATTACTGAGCATATTACTGAGTGAGACTGGGTGTGTGGGAGAGGGTTCTTGTGTCAGAAGATAAGGAGACCGGGTGTGTGGGAGAGGGTTCTTGTGTCAGAATATAAGGAGACTGGGTGTGTTGGAGAGGGTTCTTGTGTCAGAAGATAAGGAGACTGGGTGAGTGAGAGAGGGTTCTTGTGTCAGAAGATAAGGAGACCGGGTGTGTGGGAGAGGGTTCTTGTGTGAGAAGATAAGGAGACTGGGTGAGTGAGAGAGGGTTCTTGTGTCAGAAGATAAGGAGACTGGGTGAGTGAGAGAGGGTTCTTGTGCCAGAAGACAAGGAGACTGGGTGAGTGAGAGAGGGTTCTTCTGTCAGAAGATAAGGAGACTGGGTGTGTGGGAGAGGGTTCTTATGTGAGAAGATAAGGAGACTGGGTGAGTGAGAGAGGGTTCTTGTGTCAGAAGATAAGGAGACCAGGTGTGTGGGAGAGGGTTCTTGTGTCAGAAGATAAGGAGACCGGGTGAGTGAGAGAGGGTTCTTGTGTCAGAAGATAAGGAGACTGGGTGAGTGAGAGAGGGTTCTTGTGTCAGAAGATAAGGAGACTGGGTGAGTGAGAGAGGGTTCTTGCATCAGAAGATAAGGAGACTGGGTGTGTGGGAGAGGGTTCTTGTGTCAGAAGATAAGGAGACTGGGTGAGTGAGAGAGGGTTCTTGTGCCAGAAGACAAGGAGACTGGGTGAGTGAGAGAGGGTTCTTGTGTCAGAAGATAAGGAGACTGGGTGAGTGAGAGAGGGTTCTTGCATCAGAAGAAATAAAGACCACAACATGCAGATTACTGTAAAATTCTAGGTAATATTAGCCCCGTTCTCCTGGCTACGTGTTGTCAGGCTATGAACAGTGAACACATCATCTTGAGTTCACCTACAATCAGTAACAATTACTTCTCTGTCATTGGTCTAACAGGATGCTAGTATTTTTTTTTTTTTGTCTGTGGAACAAAATGGGGCAGGAATACCGTACTCATTGCCTCACTGATCACATTTAACAAAACATGTTTATTTTTTGAAGCTCATTATTCATACATAATTTGGGGATGCTGGATTGTTCTTGGAAGTATGGTGACACTGAATCTTGTTAATGGTTCTCCTGAAGTCCACCAAGAACCTCCACAGATGTATATGGCTTTCTTGGTCATATGTCTAATATTTTGCCACTGTTTTGTTCAATGCAAATTTTGAATTACTCAACATTTTATTCATGCTATTATCTTAGTAGTTGTTAATTAGATAGTTATATATTTATTTTCATTCCGTGATTTTCTTTCAAATATATCTGCACTTATATTACTTTCCCTGTCAACATATCACATGCCATGAGCCCTAGACATTTAATATCTATGACAAATTGCCCGTGAAAAAAAAAAACTTTCGAGAAATGACTCAATTATTGTTGGAGAAAGTCAACTATCATAAGATATTTGTCCATCGCCCACAGAATTTGGTTCTTGATGAGTTTGTGTATGTTGAAAATGTCACATGGAAGGCAGGAGTGTTATGACAAAAGGTTGTCTCTTCCGAGCCATATCAACAGTGATAGCTGGAACCAGCTCACTGCAACACGAACTGGGGTCAGTGAGCCAGCATTGTTTCGTACAATTAGAAAAAAAAAAGACATGTCATCATTCCATTAGAAAAGGGGTTTTTAATTTTAAAATGTAGACACAAAAATGATTACATATTTACCTGTACCTTATTCATGGTTAGTTTCTGTACTACTTGACTTTTGTATGTCACAGCATGTATTTTTTCTGTTTATAGTTTGGCCCAGACTCAGGCCATCCAAGTGTTTATGGGAATGGTGGCTGCTCAGATGCTTGAAACACACATTTTTAAGAGGCTGAGTGAAAGAACCTAGCATGGCCAAATATTTCTCATTGAAAAAAAATAAAAGTTTTGAGCAAGGGAAAAGATAAAAGAAGATTGACTGACATTTAAATATCATAAGTATAGACTTTAAAGTAAAATGAAGGCTTTGAAGGGCATCCTTCACGATCAGTCCATGTGGCTTTAAGGCTGTCTACTTGCCTTTGAGGGCATCCTTCAAGACCAGTCCATGTGGCTTTAAGATTGTCTACTTGCCTTTGAGGGCATCCTTCATGACCAGTCCATGTGGCTTTAAGATTGTCTACTTGCCTTTGAGGGCATCCTTCATGACCAGTCCATGTGGCTTTAAGATTGTCTGCTTGCCTTTGAGGGCATCCTTCAAGATCAGACCATGTGGCTTTAAGGCTATCTGCTTGCCTTTGAGGGCATCCTTCATGATCAATCCATGTGGCTGTAAAGCTATCTGCTTGCCTTTGAGGGCATCCTTCATGACCAATCCATGTGGCTTTAAGGTAGGAGGATCACTGGGTAGGCAAGGCTATGGCCTACATCACTCAATCATCCACCTCCTAACTGTGTGTCTTGATCATGAAGGCCATCATCACAGACAAACACGTTCTGTGTCTATCATCATTGTACTCACCAGTTTTCATCTGTCCGCATGGCAGCTGAATTCTCACTTGTCACTGGCCTGCATGGTGGCTGATATCTAATTTTTTTTCAGTTTACATGATAGCTGATATCTCACTTTTCAACAGCCTACATAGTGGCTCATATCTAAATGGTGCCTGATATCAGACTTTTCAATAGCCTACATGGTGGTTGATATGTCACTTTTCACCAGCCTATATCCTGGCTGATATCTCACTCTTCACTGGCTGACATGGTGGCTGATATCTCACTTTTCACCAGCCCATATGGTGGCTGATATCTCACTTTTCGCTGGCCTACATGGTGGCTAATATCACACTTTTCAGTGGCCTGTATGGTGGATGATATCTCAATTGTCTCCAGCCTAAATGGTGGCTGATATCTCACTTTTCAGTGGCCTGTATGGTGGATGATATCTCAATTATCTCCAGCATAAATGGTGGCTGATATCTCACTTTTACTAGCCTTTATGCTGGCTGGTGTCTCACTTTACTGTGTCCAGCTGTATGTACTGCTGCATATTGAGAGAACATGAATACTTTACTGGTCCAACATTTGATGACAGTGATATGGTAATATCAGAAGTTGTTTTCTTCATCCGCTATATTAAATGTTGTCCTTTCTCAAAAGATTTTCAGCACATTTAATTTCAGGGAAGATGTACCGGGATTATAAAGAGGCCAATCATCGACACCTCGACTTAGCATCCCAGGGGTGCACAAAAAGAAAGCTGTTAACATAGTCCAATAATATGGCCTTGCAAGGGTTAAGAAAGAGAGCAGTGCAGCACTAGGAAATGTATTGATCTTAGTCAAAGAACCCACCACCAAATTGCATGTATATCAGAATGCACCACCAAATCATGTATATCAGAATTCACCACCAAATCATGTATATCAGAATTCACCACCAAATCATGTATATCAGAATTCACCACCAAATCATGTATATCAGAATTCACCACCAAATCATGTATATCAGAATTCACCACCAAATCATGTATATCAGAATTCACCACCAAATTCTATGTATATTAGAATTCACCACTAAATCATGTATATTAGAATTCACCACCAAATCATATCTATATCAGAATTCACCACCAAATATGTGTATCAGAATTTTCCATGTTGTGAATACTGCTATAAATAGAGAGCCCGGGACTTGTGTCTGTATGTTTTTGGTTTGGTGGCCCAAAATTATGTACAAATGGAGAATTGACCGAGATCTCTTCACCTGGAACCAGAGCAAGCCACAAACCTGTTTTAGGTGTAAAAATGACAAACTAGTAGCAGTAAAAAACAAATGCAAATTGACAGGTTTGTGTACTTTCTGTCTGGCCTGTCTCAAAATATGTTGGTTTTCAAGCCAGACCTGTGGGAAGGTATAAAGGTTGGTGCATTTATATGAAATAAAGCAGGGTTAATACATGTGGTACTGGAGAGGCTGTGGGCTTGGTAACACTTTTGTAGAACATCTTTTGATTCTCGGGGTGTGTCATAGTATCAGAGAACAGACCAGCTAAGCTTCTAGGAGCTGAAGGATTGACAGCAGATTTTGTCACTCATTTCTATGTCCATATAAAAGAACCTCTATCAAAAGGTGAAAGTTTCTTGTTGAAATCACAGAATAATGGTTACCAACAGGGGTTAATGCAGGTCTAGACACACAGCTGTTGTTGAGCTGGGGAGGGGGCAGTTAAAGTGCAGTTTTTACAATTATGATTCTGAATTTTATTTCAGTCGATTGAATGTAACTATGTATTTACTATAATTTTATAACTGCATGTCCATGACCCGTCTTTAGAGCTCATTTCCTTTCTGCACAAATCTTTAAGTGTGGCAACACTTGGAGTTCATGTAACACTGTTACCTGAATCCCCCCCCCCCCCCATTTCATGTTTGGTGTGTCAGCTGTAAATTGTGTTGAAACAATGTATCAGGTGTCAGTCAATACCAGCATATTTACTTGTTAATAGGTCTGAAATTAAAATAGACTTGTTCACGGCCGGACTAATATCAGGGACCCCAAGCAAGGTCAAGACAGCTTCCACACAAACTTTCTACACAGTGTTTGGGTGTGTCAATACTTCGTGATATACACAGTGATGGTCTATCACAGTGTCACATGACCAACCAATCAATAATTATGTCACATGACCAACCAATCAATGGCAATGTCACATGACCAACCAATCAATGGCAATGTCACATGACCAACCAATCAATAACAATGTCACATGACCAACCAATCAATGGCAATGTCACATGACCAACCAATCAATAACAATGTCACATGACCAACCAATCAATAACAATGTCACATGACCAACCAATCAATGACAGTGTTCAATGTCACATGACCAAAAAGTCATTTGGATCAATAATGATGTCATTACATGCAACATTTGAAGTTGCTTTTTCTCATGAGAGGACAAAATCGTTTATTGTGCTGCCACATCACAAGAGCAGTACAGCTCCTGGTAGCAACGACAGAAGAGCCAGATGATAAAGTACTGTAATGGCCAACACTGCTTGCTGAATAAACAAACAAACAAACCGACAAGCTAGTTATTTTCCTCAAAATACTATGCAGTAAAATACATGAGCAGAAGATTATTTGGTTAAATGGATGTTTACCGTATGATTTACTTTTGCTTTGGAATGTGTAGCCGTTGTTTTTACTTCAATTTCTGCACACTCATCCAGGATCAGCAGTCTTATTGGATCAATCTGTCCTCAGGCAGAAAGTATATGTAATTCTTGCATTCATATTCTGGAAAGGGAGATCCCGGGATTAAAGTTTCTTTTTGGTGTTAAAATGTGACAAGCTGCTGCTGGCTGCGTCATGGCCCACCCCTCGACTAGAGGCTACTCTATGTAAATATAGGTTGTAGTTAATATAAACTTGAAAAATTACGTGAATTACGATAGCTGAAAGGAAAATGTGTTCAGTTTATCTTAACACTCAAAGCGCTGATTTAAGACTGAGTCAACAGCTTTCCTCAGGACATTGCATAATGCATGCAAAGTGTCCTCAGGAAAGCTGTTGACTAAGACTACTTTTTGCTTGAATTTGAATCTTTTAACCATTACGTGTTTAACGATAATGAAAAAAACAACTATAGCCATGATTAGCACTTAAAGGGTTAAGTCAACATCAGGCAATGGACCGTCATGAAGCCTTACTTGCACTGCTGATATTCTTTGTATCAGTCAGTTTAGAATGTAAGTCTTTGAACTGAAGACTACAGTCCACAATAATACCCAGCTAAATGACTGTTGATAATCAACAAAGGAAGATAAAGATGGCACTAACATTCCATACGATCTGTGCTGTGCAAGATGGCAATATCATAAAGATTCTGATAGCTAGATGCAGTTCGTCTGGGAAAAGGTCAGAAAAAGGATGATGGGGTCTGATTAGGTCCCCATGCAATTCAGAAGACTAAAACAAATAATCAGCTTGTTCACCTTAAACTGGGAACAGTAGCTGTTCTGTCTTTACAGTGGTTTGAGCGATGTAACATAAGGTAACAATTCTGGCTTAATGAGTACTCTCAATGTTGCTCATGGACCACCACTGGAGTTTTTAGCTCAGCTCACCAAAGGTCACAGAACTTAATGATGCGATCACACATCTGTCCATCCTTCCATCTGTCCATCCTTCCAGCTGTCCATCCTTCCATTCATCCGTCTTTCCATGTGTCCCTCCTTCCATCTTTCCGTAAACTTGCTTATGACCACAATACAGGCCACAGTTTTGTTGTTTTTTTTAATAGCCCCATATAACTTTCAGGACTGAGCAATTATATAAAAAATCTAGGTTAAGTTCAATATTGGTGGCGCCACCTGCAGTGTTATGTAATATATGGGTCAAAATGTGAAAATCTTGAGTGCTCCAGCATCCTTAATGTCTTAAAGGTCTTCATGAAATTTGTGGGATTATGGAGGAGGTTAAAGTCCAAGTTGTTACCCCTCGGCCCACAAGGCCGGAGGAGTATTGTCGTCACCTACGCGTCCGTCCATGCTTTGTTAATGCCATATCTCCAAAAATACTCACTTTACAGCGACCAAATTTTTATCACAGGGGGTTATTGAGGTGCTTCAGGTGCCTATTGAAAAGTAGGTCACCAGTTCCCATTAAAGGTCACAGCACTACATTGCAAAAAAAAAAAAAAAAAAAAACGACATTAACACAATATCTAAAAAAATATTGAATGTAGCTTCATCAATTATTTATGACAGTTAGACCTAAGGATGCCCCAGATGCCAATGAAAACTAGGTCACTTGGTGACATATTTAGGTCACAGTGCTGCATTGAAGTAAAATGCTCTTGCCTTGCCATATCTCCATAAATACTCACTTTACAGAGACCAAAGTTCTATCACAGAAGGCAGTTGAGGTGCTTAGGGTGACTGTTGAAAAGTAGGTCATTAGGTCACATATTTAGGTCACAGTACTACATTGAAAAAAACTGCTGTTAACACAATATATTAAAAAAATATTGAATGTAGCTTCATCGATTATTTATGACAGTTGGTCCTAAGGATGCCTCAGGTGCCTATCCAAAACTAGGTCACTGGATGACATATTTAGGTCACAGCGCTGCATTGAAGAAAAATGGCCTTGCCATGATATCTCGGCTCATTGTATTTGCAGCAAAGCTTTGTCATTGGGTTGAACAGAAGTAACCTGACCTACTGGAGGGGTATTGTCATCACCTAGACATCTGTCCATCTGTCTGTCCCTCCGTCCTGGCCAAGGGGTTTCGCGGTCACTGATCGGCGTCTAGTTTTTGATACTGGTGCAACCACCTATAATTTGTTGGAAATTATGAGCCAAAATGTGTTTTAAGATATAAAATTCCATATCTCGAAAAATTGGACTAGACTGGCCACATTTATAGGATATATGGACCATGTCCAATGGTAGAATGTTATGTAATAGCAGTGACCTTACCTGTTTTTGTGATGTCACCAGGCCTGTAAAGTTGAAAGAGATAATTTTATAATGGCAGGGTGTAGCTTTGGCATCAATGGCAAAGAGAATTGAGTCTCCAGATCAAAATTGCACTTGATTACATTGTACATAAAACTGTACTTGGTGACCTACTTTTGGGGTCACCATGACCCAATGATTATGGATTTTGGCACTTTCTGCCGGCACTGTACTAGTGGCACCACCTATAACTTGACAGAAATTATGAGCTAAAACAAGATACAAAATTCCATATCTCGAAAAATAATTGACCTCAACATGCCAAATCTATAGGATGTATAGACCATGTCCAATGCTGATGTTATTTAAGATCAGTGACCTTGACCTATTTTTGCATGGTCACCAAACCTGTTTAGTTGGAAGATGTGATGTTGTAATGGCATGATGTAGTTTGGACATCAATGGCAAGGAGAATTAAGCCCCCAGATAAACAATTGTGATTGAGTACATGGATATAAAACTCTACTTGGTGACCTACTTTTTGGGTCACCATGAACCAATGATTGTGTGACCTTGACCTATTTTTCAAGGTCATGAAGTACTTAAGAAAGGGACACTTAATTCATTATCTTGATAAAGAATAAGGCAAGTGATACTAAATGTAGCATAAATGTGTATCATGTGGAAGTTTGTAGTGCATAATATGACTAAGTTTGATTAAGTTTTCAAGGTCGTAGATTGAATACATTTCAAAAATGATCTTCTGGTGATGGTGGTAAGCACAGCATTTGGCCCATGGGTCCTTTGTTGAATTTTGTGTCTGGCTATCTTAGCAGTCTGTTCTCTGCAGGCTATGAAAGGCTCCAGTACAGAACATTTCAGTTCTTTGCAGTCCCTGATGAGCTTTAGTGAAAGTCAAATATATTCCCTTTATATCACATGACAGCTTCCAGTCTAGTCAGCTGATGGATTAGTTCAGTCTGGAAATATTACAGAATTTTGATTTCAACATGCCTTTTACCTCCCCTTCCCAGAATACAACACTGAAAGAAGGGAGGAAGAATGGAAGGATAGAGAGAAATATGAAAGAGTGAAAGACAAAAAGGAAGAAGGAAGGAAAAGAAAGAAAAGGAAAGAAGGCAAGAAAGAAGAAAGAAAAAGAAGGGAAGTGCGAAAGAAAAGAATGAAACAGAGAAAGAGAAACACAGAGAATT
Source organism: Hermodice carunculata (assembly GCA_964020975.1). Lineage (NCBI taxonomy): Eukaryota > Metazoa > Annelida > Polychaeta > Eunicida > Amphinomidae > Hermodice > Hermodice carunculata. The sequence continues at coordinate 1,647,909 of OZ026628.1, forward strand.
GTGATGGCAATATGGAGCATGTCTTCACAATGAGAGAATGATACTACAATATGTCTGAGCTCCACTTGATGGCCTTTTGGCATACTACAGTTGTCATCATTAATCCATATCAGAAAAATATAATGAGAGGACGCCAGCCATTACCCTGCAGGTTCTGCGTCTGTTGTCGGCCTCGCAACGCCTCCTAACCGTTCTCAATGCCTACCAATGTAATGCGCTTGTAGCATCAAGTGCGTGCAATATTTATGATGCTGAACTGCAGGTTGGCAAGGCAATTTGTAATGTTCAGTTTTCGTCAAAAAGAAATAAAAAAAATGATAAAAGGATATTAATAATTTGCAGGAAAGGCGCTGAGATGCCTGCAAAGTCCTCTTCCTGTTGCTGCAGAAATGTAGGTCCACAGACCAGAGCAACATGTATTTGAGAGAAATTAAAATGACTGATGCAAGTTGCCCGTGTCATCCCTATGCACTGTGTGGGTTCACCATAAGCCAGACTAGCAATCAGGTCAGCTGCTTTGACAAAGTCAACCGCTGTTTGCAAGGCGGCCACTGTTCAATAATAACCAATATTTTCAACACAATTTCCAAAGGCCATGAGACCAGCTGTTAGCAGTCATTTGTGGACAGGTCACCCTGTCTGGAAAATGCACTCAAAATATAATGCCATAAGAGCGCATAAAATTGTGAGTGTGTTTATGTGTGCATGCAGTTGTGTCTGTGCGTGTGTGTATTTATACAGGAAAACATACTCATAACAGTGCTGGGATAGTGTATTTATGTATGTATTGATATATATATATATATATATATATATATATATATATATATATATATATATATATATATATAGTAAAACCTGTTTTGAGAGACTGCCCCTAGAGCAGGCCAAAAAGTGGTCACATGAGGCAGGTGGTCTCTCAACATAGGGGTAACAACATGGGAAAGATGTGTTAAACATGGGCTTAAAAGGCAGGTGGTCTTTCCTCACAGTGGTTTCAAAACAGGTTTCACTTATATATATATATATATATACACACACACATACAGCAGTTGTCACTTCAGGTAGCTTTACAAAGAAACTGATTCTTGTGTCCCAGCATTGAGACCACAATAAGCAGTATGGCTGTTTACCGTAGTGGTTGCATACAGCAGGTACCACTATATATATATATATATATATATATATATATATATATATATGTATGTATGTATGTATGTATGTACGTATATATATATATATATATATATATATATATATATATATATATATGTATGTATGTATGTATGTATGTACGTATATATATATATATATATATATATATATATATATATATGTACATATATATATATGTACATATATATATATATATATATATATACACACACACACACACACACACACACACACACACACACACACACACATACATAATTATGCAAATGTGTGTGCAGGTATGGACTGCCTAGACATAACATTCCTAAGCTACATGGCACACAGTAGAATGGACAAGTTAGTCTGCTCATGAAGTTTAATGTTTAATGTTTATGTGTATACATATGCAACTTTAATCATCATGTCTGCCTCTGTGGAGAGATCACCAAGCAGCAGACTGAAGGGAGCAGTCGTTAAATTAGGGTCATAGTCAGGGTGGTTAACAACAGCAGAGAAGATGGGGTTTTATTAACTCATGCCACCCTGATAGAAGACCGAGTCAACAGCTTTCCTTGGCACGCTCTGGGCGCAATGTGCCCAGAGCGTGCCAAGGAAAGTTGTTGACCTTTGGCATATAAATATAATTTGGAATGATCTTCTATGCAAGTTTCATCCAAAATTTTGAAAAATAATCCCCAAAATGATTATACTAAAATACAATTAGCAGACGACATTTAGATATTAGCGGGAAAAAGCGTCATTAGGGTGGAATGAGTTAAGACGTATTGGAACAAATAGCTTTTATACAGCAGTAAATGCCTGTATGAAGATAAATAACACCAATCAACTGAGTCTTATGTCCCAAGTAGACAGTTAGTCCAGCTCTCATTCACAGCAATAGCTCTTGTCAACTTGATCCCTCTGTTGCAACCCTTGGAAGAGACTGGGCCATAGAACTGCTGAATATTATCCCTGAAAACAGGGTATGCACAGGACAACTAAAGCATGAAAGCCACTAATCTAGACTCAAAATCAGGAGCCAAATTGGAAAATGAAATGAAACCATTGAAAGCTTTATCGTTGGCCTTAACAAGTCATTGAAGTCAAATGGTCATTGACAAATAGCAAATAGAACCATTAGCTTCTGGCAAATTGGCAAGTCGTTAGTTTCTTGATATATATATATATATATATATATATATATATATATATATATATATATATATATATATATATATATATACACATATATACATATACATATATATATATATACACACACATATATATGTATGTATGTATATGTATACATACATATATTTGTATTTGTGTCTTTTTGCCCAGAACCACATATATGTGTGTGTGTGTGTGTGTGTGTATGTATATATATATATATATATATATATATATACGCAATGTATTTATATATATAAAATCATGGCCAATCGGAAACTCGTGTAATGTATCTCGCATGTATGTGGTTTTGCTTGGAAATTATAGTTTCCACAAAATTCCATGAAACTGCATGATGAAAGTGGGTGTGTGGAGATTTCAGTAGCTGCGTAGTAAGTGTGCGTAATGACAAGTCCCATGTCTAAAACAGGAAGCCTTCCAGACAGACCGAACGCTGACATTTTTTTGCTCTTGACCATGAGTATAATTTGTGTGCCATTACGGTTAAGGTAATGGCTTGTCACTGTAAGGATACTCCTTACATCACCATGGCAGTGTTTCAGATTTTAATTATGGTTGTCATGGCAACCAACTATATTCCCTCAGTTGACTCCTCAAACTCAGATGGCAGTCTTCTCATCAACTCTATCATTGAGTTGGTTTTTAAAATGTCATGCACTATCCCTGTCATCATTACTACTACTGGTTCATGTCTTCATTACACCTACCAGTGTCATGTCTCCATTACACCTACCAGTGTCATGTCTTCATTACACCTACTAGTGCCATGTCTTCATTACACTTACCAGTGTCATGTCTTCATTACACCTACCAGTGTCATGTCTTCATTACACCTACCAGTGCCATGTCTTCATTACACCTACCAGTGTCATGTCTTCATTACACCTACTAGTAACATGTCTTCATTACACCTACAAGTGCCATGTCTTCATTACACCTACCAGTGTCATGTCACCAGTGCCATATCTTTATTAAACTGACCGACATCATATCTTCATTTTACCTACCGGCATCATGTCTCCATTAAACCAGCTAGCACCATAACCTATGACACCTGCTGTATGGTGTCATCATTGTTCCTGGTGCAGTCAAGACCTCATCACACCTACAGGTATGTCTTCATTGCATTTACTTGAGTCGAATCCTCATAACACCTACTGGTGTCATATTCTGTGAGGTGTCCCTCATTTGGTAGTTACCTGCCCACTTTTTCTGCCTTAACCGTTTACATTTCTCACACTGATGTTGCCTATCATGGGCAGTCGTATCCATGGAAACTCAATTCTGCCATCTTTATTCTTTGTTAACTGTGACAGGTCCCCCACAAGAGCAAATCTACTCTGAATATGTTATCAGAGGATGTTGACAAGTATGCCCCCTGGTGTCATATTGTTGATGTTTGTTGACCAACATATCCCTTCCTGTCATGTTCTTCATATATGTTGACAAGCATATCCCTTCATGTCATGTTCTTCATATATGTTGACAAGCATATCCCCTCATGTCATATTCTCCCTGTATATTAACAAAAAAAATGCCCCTGGTGTCATGTTCATTTATGTTGACAAGTATGCCCCCTGGTGTCATTTTCTTCATGTTGACAAGTATGCCCCCTGGTGTCCTATTCCTCGTTTATGTTGACAAGTATACCCCCTGGTGTCATGTTCTTCATGTGTGTTGAAAAGAATACCCATGGTGTCATATTTTCCAGCGACCATTAGCTGTTTTGAGACAAAATACTTGGATGTCTGGGTCATTGTCCCTTTTTCAATAGTTGGCTGAAAATTTACTATAAGATAGTGTGGGTTTACTATTTATAGATAGTATGGGTTTACTATAAGATAGTGTGGGTTTACTATAAGACAGTGTGGGTTTACTATAAGATAGTGTGGGTTTACTATAAGATAGTGTGGGTTTACTATAAGACAGTGTGGGTTTACTATAAGATAGTGTGGGTTTACTATAAGACAGTGTGGGTTTACTATAAGACAGTGTGGGTTTACTATAAGATAGTGTGGGTTTACAATAAGATAGTGTGGGTTTACTATAAGACAGTGGGTTTACAATAAGATAGTGTGGGTTTACTATAAGATAGTGTGGGTTTATTATAAGATAGTGTGGGTTTACTATAAGACAGTGTGGGTTTACTATAAGACAGTGTGGGTTTACTATAAGATAGTGTGGGTTTACTATAAGATAGTGTGGGTTTACTATAAGACAGTGTGGGTTTACTATAAGATAGTGTGGGTTTACTATAAGACAGTGTGGGTTTACTATAAGACAGTGTGGGTTTACTATAAGATAGTGTGGGTTTAATTAAAATTAAATGGCTGCTGACCTGATTATAGATTTGATTTCCTACTCATTAGAAGACATCACTGTATTGACAATAGTGAGAGGGCCAGACACCAGCATTCATTCCAGTTCATTTAATTTGCGTAGTGGAAACTAAAGAGGAAGTAATTGCAATGCAAATGTACAGTTTGTATGCAAATGGCTGACGCTCTAAGGTGCGGTGGTTTGCAGTAATAAAAGGTCTCCTTTCAATCATATACTACACAAGATTTATATATAATTTTAATTTTATTGACCCCCATTGCTTGGGGAAACATGAAAATACATGTAAAGAATATATGCATGCACACACACACAAAATACATTGTACAAAATGCACAGTTGATTTATAATATTACACAGTTAGCATTAAGAAAATTAATGCTTACAAGTCAAAAAGTGCTTACAAGTCAAAAATTTCCTGATTTATGTGGAGACATTTGGATTGTTGCTTGGTGGCATTTTGATCAAATTGCCCAAAGTTGTTGCTTAAAAGAGAATCAATCATAATCAGTCAGGACATTTACTATTATGGTAATTCACTGATGTGATTATTTCCGTGTCATTTCACCTGCTCTGTGAGCCCAGTTTTGAGGCTTAGCCAACATAACACAGATTGACAGGTAGGGGCCACCAGAAATGAAAAGAATGCCAGTAGAGACTGTTGTTAGGAGAGAAAAAAAGTGAAATGATAGGAGATAAAAGTTATTTATACCCTTGTTAACTAACTTTTGGGGATATACTGTTTTCAGCAACTGCATCGGTAGCAGACTGTCCTTGTAAGCAGAATATTTACAATTTACAGGCTGTGTCAAGCTCAAATTGACCTCCATTATACTGCGACACTATTTTTTCATATCCACTATACTGCAACACTATTTCTTCATATCCAGTATACTGCGACACTATTTCTTCATATCCATTATACTGCGACACTATTTTTTCATATCCAGTATACTGTGACACTATTTCTTCATATCCATTATACTGAGACACTATTTCTTCATATCCAGTATACTGTGACACTATTTCTTCATATCCATTATACTGCGACACTATTTCTTCATATCCAGTATACTGAGACACTATTTCTTCATATCCAGTATACTGCGTCACTGTTTCTTCATATCCAGTATACTGCAACACTGTTTCTTCATATCCAGTATACTGCAACACTGTTTCTTCATATCCAGTATACTGTGACACTATTTCTTCATATCCATTATACTGCGACACTATTTTTTCATATCCAGTATACTGTGACACTGTTTCTTCATATCCAGTATACTGCGTCACTGTTTCTTCATATCCAGTATACTGCGACACTATTTCTTCATATCCATTATACTGTGACACTGTTTCTTCATATCCAGTATACTGTGACACTATTTCTTCATATCCATTTTTCTGAGACACTGTTTCTTCATATCCATTATACTGTGACACTGTTTCTTCATATCCAGTATACTGTGACACTATTTCTTCATATCCATTTTTCTGAGACACTATTTCTTCATATCCATTATACTGTGACACTGTTTTCTTCATATCCATGATACGGTGACACTATTTCTTGATATCCAGTATACTGTGACACTGTTTCTTAATAACCATTATACTGCGACACTATTTCTTCATATCCAGTATACTGCGACAGTGTTTTTTGCCATCTGTTATACTGCAACACTTTTTTTTTTGTTTCTTAGCATCTGTGAGACTTGGATACATTCATGACATCAAGTCCAGCATACTGCAACACTGTTTCTTGACATCTATTATACTGCAACACTGTTTCATGATATCCATTATACTGCGACCCTGTTTTTTGATGTCCATTATACAACACTGTTTCTTGACTAGTTATTCTGTGACCGTTTCTTGTCGTTAATTATACTGCAGCCGTGTTCCTTATGCTGCGACAGTTATTGATGTTCATCATACTGCCACCCAGTTTCTTGACGTCCATTATACTGCAACACTGTTTCTTGGCATCCATTACACTGAGACACTGTTTCTTGATGTTACCAACCAGTTTCTTGATGTCCATTATACTGGGACACTGTTTCTTGATGTCCATTATACTGTGACACTGCTTCTTGATGTCCATTATACTGGGACACTGTTTCTTGATGTCCATTATATTGCAACACTTTCTTGATGTCCATTATACTGTGACACTGCTTCTTGATGTCCATTATACTGTGACATTGTTTTTTTGAGACTGTTTCTTGATGTCCATAATATTGCAACATTGTTTTTTGACATCCATTGTACTGTGACACTGCTTCTTGATGACCATTATACTGTGACACTGCTTCTTGATGTCCATTATACTGTGACACTGCTTCATGATGACCATTATACTGTGACACTGCTTCATGATGACCATTATACTGTGACACTGCTTCATGATGACCATTATACTGTGACACTGCTTCATGATGTCCATTATACTGTGACACTGCTTCATGATGTCCATTATACTGTGACACTGCTTCATCATGACCATTATACTGTGACACTGCTTCATGATGTCCATTATACTGTGACACTGCTTCATGATGTCCATTATACTGTGACACTGCTTCATCATGACCATTATACTGTGACACTGCTTCTTGATGACCATTATACTGTGACACTGCTTCATGATGTCCATTATACTGGGACACTGCTTCTTGATGACCATTATACTGTGACACTGCTTCATCATGACCATTATACTGTGACACTGCTTCATGATGTCCATTATACTGTGACACTGCTTCATGATGTCCATTATACTGGGACACTGCTTCTTGATGTCCATTATACTGTGACACTGTTTTGTGAAGTCCAGTTGTCTGTGTGCTGACGTCAATTATATATTCGGAGCTCTTTGAGCTGGAAAAAGCTAATTTTGCCATCGACTAGGTATCCTGTGACTGTCTTAAAATGATAATGAAACTGCAATTTTCTCAGTTTTGCTTTCACAAGTGGCCCTTTTCCTGCAGGCCATGCACAGAGTGATCCTGGTAACACTTACTCATGGATACAGGATGTCAAATTAAAAAAAAAAAAAAGACAGGAAATTTATTCAACCATGACAACAGACCTACCTTAAATGTACAGTTAGTTTTACCATGCACTACATACATGTCACTCAAGGTGTTCCACTTAAGCCTCTGTCAACTGCTCCCTTCTAATGGGGTGGGCACTCCTGCCATCCTAGCTTTCTTCGGGGTGGAGTGGGCACTTCTGCCATCCTAGCTTTCTTCGGGGTAGAGTGGGCACTTCTGCCATCCTAGCTTTCTTCGGGGTGGAGTGGGCACATCTGCCATCCTAGCTTTCTTCAGGGTGGAGTGGGCACTCCTGCCATCCTAGCTTTCTTCAGGGTGGAGTGGGCACTTCTGCCATCCTAGCTTTCTTCGGGGTGGAGTGGGCACTCCTGCCATCCTAGCTTTCTTCGGGGTGGAGTGGGCACTTCTGCCATCCTAGCTTTCTTCGGGGTGGAGTGGGCACTTCTGCCATCCTAGCTTTCTTCGGGATGGGGTGGGCACTCCTGCCATCCTAGCTTTCTTCGGGGTGGAGTGGGCACTCCTGCCGTACTAGCTTTCTTCAGGGTGGGGTGGGCACTCTGCCATCCTAGCTTTCTTTGGAGTGGGGTGGACACTCTGCCATCCTAGCCTTCTGGTTAGTGACATGTCCATGTGCAGTCATAGCAACCTGCTAGTAGTACACCACAGTAATGACGTCAGCACTAATTTAGTTTCCACTGGTAGGCCTAAAATCTGTGTCCTACTTATGTCCCACCCCCCACCCCCACCCCACTCCCCCCGCCAGCTTGTTCAAGTTATTTGCATTACAAGAATAATGAGATAAATTATTAAGACATCAATATCAAGATAGCCTGCTGTCTTTCTTGAATGTAAATAAGAATTTAACATCCTTTCAATTGTATTCCTGACGGTTTGATTGCAACTTAATGACGGACATTTTTACGTGACATCACAAACGTTATGTCATTACAATGCCTGTCATCAAGTTGCAATCTTCAACCCATGTATACAACTGATTGGACATTCAATTCCTTTTTGTCCTGTACTTGCCAAGCTAGCTGCCAGGAGAGACTCTGATGGTCACTGTTTGGTAGCAGTACAGGTGGTTTAAAGGTGGTTATAGAGATGTTGTCTTCTGGCAGGGTCTACTCTACTGCAGCCATTGCAGAAACCAAACATTCTATCAATTATTGTCGATGGCCAGCTGGTGGTGTTGGTACATTTCCAGATTGGGATTATTGTTAAGACAGCCTGTAAAATGTCTATTTCAACAGATACCAGCACAACTACATGTATGAGAAATAATTTGTTTCGGATTCTGAAAAATTATGTAATTTCCTTGAGTAATAATGCAATATTACCAGAAGGGGGAAAAAAAGGTATAATTCTAGTAAATGTACAGTGCTCTGATGCAAGTAGCCAGACAATGAACTAGAATTGAGCTTGACAATATCCATTTTTCAGTGAAAATCAAAGCTTCCTTTCAGAGAAAGATGGAGTATGTGCCCACAATAGAGTAAATCTGGTGTATTTATATACATATATGTGTGTGTGTGTGTGTGTGTGTGTGTGTCTGTGTGTGTGTGTCTGTGTGTGTATGTATATGTGTGTGTGTGTATATATATATATACATATATATATATATACATATATATATATATACATATATATATATATACATATATATATATATATATATATATATATATATATATATATATATATATATATATATATATATATATATTCTGCATTAGTCTATTAGTAGCCAATCAGCTGTCTCTATTTGTACCACGTGCCTGCCCTGTAAATGTTATATTGGATCATTATATTGGACAGCTCGAGGGAATCCCTGTGCACGCGTGACATCATAACGCAAATGACGTTCACTCGGCTTGTCCCCAGCTTCAAGCAAAATATGTAGAATTTCAATGGGAAATAAATTTTGTGATTTACCTATAGAGTGTTTCAAACTTCTATATTTATACAAGGAAAATCATACAAGATGCAGAATATAACAGATGTGGATGGCAGGTCATCCAATATGAAGTTTACGGGTCTCTGACATGCTATATTGGGTTCGGCTTCGCCTCACCCAATATAACGTTTCATCGTCCCGTAAACTTCATATTGGACTCCCTGCCATCCAATATCTGTATAATATATATGTATGTGTGTATATATATATATGTATGTGTATGTATATATATATATATATATATATATATATATATATATATATATATTATATATATATGGGGGGGGGAGAGAGAGAGAGAGAGAGAGAGAGAGAGAGAGAGAGAGAGAGAGAGAGAGAGAGAGAGAGAGAGAGAGAGAGAGAGAGAGAGAGAGAGAGAGAGAGAGAGAGAGAGAGAGAGAGAGAGAGAGAGAGAGAGAGAGAGAGAGAGAGAGAGAGAGAGAGAGAGAGAGAGAGAGAGAGAGAGAGAGCTGATGTTAATAAGCTGTCATTCATAAATGTGTAACATTACATTGAAAACCGTTAACATTTAGACGCTGTCTGCATCACGTCTTTTTTTAAAATTGTAATTGACACCAACATTTATTAAACATGGAATGAAAAATGGTACTCCAATTGCAAACCAGCACATTGCCATAGCTGAGTGGAGAACAACCATTATGCATTCAGTGTCTGAGTAAGGGGCTTAGAAAAAATGATGAAGTCTAATGGTCTATGAGTATTAACCCTTAAAGTACAAATCATGGCTGTTGTTGTTTTCTCAATATTGTTAAACATTTTATGGTTGAAAGATACAAATTCCTCATGAAGATACCTTTCATTCAAATACCAGCAAGCCTAGTCTAAAGCAAAAAGTAGTCTTAGTGTCTTAGTCAACAGCTTTCCTTGGGGCACTTTCCGTGCATTGCATGCAAAGTGCCCAGAGGAAAGTGGTTGACTCAGTCTTAAATCAGCACTTTAAGGGTTAAGACAAGTCATAAAGATGCAGTTATGGTGATAATATTTGCTGCATTGTATTTTAAGCAGCATTCCCGTCGTTGATATACTGTTTGACGTGTTGGTCCTCACATTTTCATAGGCGTCACTTCCCGGCAGATCAACTTAGCTGTGGAGTTGTCTGCCCAGCTTCCACAGTCTAGAATTTCCAACACCTGGTCACCTCCAGAGATGGTGCCTAAGATTTGCAGGTAAATATTTTAATTACCTGTTCAGCTTGAATGCCTACACAGTGAAAGGAACTGAAAATGGGCTAATTGAATTGTTGAATCAGATTAGTTGCTGGTAGGTATCAAGAGGCTTGAACTGACATTTGTTACATGTTTGACTGCAATCTTGTAAGCGTTTCCGTGAGTGGGTCTGATGTCTGGTGGCAAAGACCACCTGATCTCAGACTGTGACTTTTCCTGTGCCAAGTTCTGGTTTGGTCGACACTTTTCTTGGCGCGCTCTTAGCACATTACGCCCAAAGCACACAAGTGAAAGCTGTTGACCTGGATTTCACATGGCTTCTTCAACTGTACAGAGAGTGCTGGTACCTGAAGTCTGCATACAAAGAATATAAATCTAGTATTGTTATGTCAATTCACCACACATTAACTTCTTTCAAAATTGGCAAAAAGAGAGTTAATGCTTAACATGGTGCATGCTGGGAAGCCTGGCATGGTGGAAGGGAGAGGAAACGAGGGGGACAGGGGTATTAGAATGATCATCTGAGTGCTGACAGCCTAAACAATGAGGGCAGGGGTATTAGAAGGATCAAATGATCATCTGAGTGCTGACAGCATAAACAATGAGGACCGGGGTATTAGAAGGATCAAATGATCATCTGAGTGCTGACAGCATAAACAATGAGGACAGGGGTATTAGAAGGATCAAATGATCATCTGAGTGCAGACACCATAAACAATAAAGACGGGTATTAGAACGATCAAACGACCATCTAAGTGGTTACAGTATAAACAGAGGTCATTAGTGGAGGGAAGCAAAGAAAAAGCACCCTGGGGTGAGAAAAAGGTATCATGATAATGATGTTGTACTGTAGTCTATGATAAAAGAAAATAGTGTATGAGAATGTACCATGGTCTATCATTGTACAATGGTCAATGAAATGTACTATAGTCTATCAATGTACAATGGTAAATAATGTACTATAGTCTATCATGGTACAATGGTTAATAATAATGTACTATAGTCTATCATGGTACAATGATTAATAATGTACCATGGTCTATCATTGTACAATGGTTAATAATAATGTACCATGGTCTATCATTGTACAGTGGTTAATAGTAATGTACTGTGGTCTATCATTGTACAATGGTTAATAATAATGTACCATGTTCTATTATTGTGCAATGGTTAATAATAATGTACCATGGTCTATCATTGTACAATGGTTAATAATAATGTACCATGGTCTATCATTGTACAATGGTTAATAATAATGTACCATAGTCTATCATTGTACAATGGTTAATAATAATGTGCCATAGTCTATCATTGTAAGTAAGTTTTATTTCGGTACTATCAGGCCACAGGCCTATGGTACAATATATATATATACAGTAAATCATGATGTTTGAGTGACACATTCTCCATTATATTTCTGAGTGTAAGCTATATGCTGTATTCCACGAGGCACTAGGTGAGTGCGATACAGCTGCCTGAGTGTAAGCTATATGCTGTATTCCACGAGGCACTAATGAGTGCGATACAGCTGCCTGACTGTAAGCTATATGTTGTAGTCTCTCCACAGCTTTGACTGAAGATTTTATCCCAATTTCCATCTATCTGAAAGGAGACAGTGAGACAAGCAAACCTTTGTTTTGCAGGATGTTTCCCAAGATGCGCTCCAGCAGCTAGTAAATTCACTGAAAATATATTTTTTATGTTCGGAACGAACGGGACTCGATATAAGAAATTCTGCTTCAGTCTCCATTTTTAAGTCTAAAATATCGCATCCAGTCATTTGACCAGTAAAATGTCCTGAGGAATCTAATTTTGGCATATTTTCTGCTGTACAGCATAAACACGTACACTTTGTGGCTAGTCTACTTACTGATATACAGTGATGCCAGAAAGTTTAGCACCATCTCCACTGGTGGCCCCTCCATATGGTCCTCCCTGGGTACAGTGCTTCCAGAAAGTTCTGCACTATCTCCACTGGTGGCCTCTCCCTATGGTCCTCCCTGGGTACAGTGCTGCCATAAAGTTCTGCACCATCTCCACTGGTGGCCCCTCCATATGGTCCTCCCTGGGTACAGTGCTTCCAGAAAGTTCTGCACTATCTCCACTGGTGGCCCCTCCCTATGGTCCTCCCTGGGTACAGTGCTGCCATAAAGTTCTGCACTATCTCCACTGGTGGCCCCTCCCTATGGTCCTCCCTGGGTACAGTGCTGCCATAAAGTTCTGCACTATCTCCACTGGTGGCCTCTCCCTATGGTCCTCCCTGGGTACAGTGCCGCCATAAAGTTCTGCACCATCTCCACTGGTGGCCCCTCCGTATGGTCCTCCCTGGGTACAGTGCCGCCAGAAAGTTTTGCACCATCTCCACCCCTACCAGGGTTTCCGCCAGAGGGTAAAAAGGGTAAAATAGCATACCCTGAAAAATCTCAAGAACACTTTTGCTTACCCTAAGACTTTAGCAGAAAAGTACAATTTTAGCATATATTACTCTGAAATACCCCATACAGGCTTCATTATTAGAATTTTTACTTGAGAATATGAAAATCTGATTACCCTAAAATTTTTCGCTGGCAGAAACCCTGCCTACCTATGGTCCTCCCTGGGTATATCTTGTACAAGGGACTCCTGCAGGGAATACTGTTGTGAAGTTTGATGTTAGTTACTCAGTGTACTTCTTGTACCTACCTGTGGCCCCCGATTGGCCCTAAACTGGTTATGGTGTCAGAATTATTTTTATTACACTTTGAAAAGTGGTACCTGCAAGTGGCCCCACTAGTGATCCCACAGAATTTTTCGAGCAAGACTTTCTGCCGACACTGTATCTGGTTATGCCCCCTGCATTTTACAAACTGTATTATGCGGTTATGCTGCTGGTTAAACAGTCAATAAAAATTTCAATATTTTTTCCTCTGTACATGGTTACATAGTCGAGACTGAATGTTTCAAACTGACAGGTAATGGCTGAAAATACAGACACTGAGTCCATTAAGTATCTATATTATTTATTTACACATTTATTACTATTACTGAGCGAGGAATAATTTGCTCTCGTATGGCTGCAAGCCCACCCTTTATTGTCTCCACTGTGTCTATGTTGTCTTTGCATTTGTCTCTTTCTATATCTCTCTGTGTGTAAAGGTGTCGTCCTGTGTTTTCGTGTCTTCCCACAAGAAGAATTCAGTTAGGGCGTTGCCCTTTTTTTACAGTCGCAAACTTTATTGTACTGAATGGCATTTAGTTGTACTACGGAGAAATAAAACCATGTTTAAACCAATAAGCCAGGCAGTGATTGTATACTGGGGATAAAATGTAAGTTTGATATGGGGAGGGGGGATATATATAGAAGTATGATAATATGGGAAAGATATATAATGGAAGGATGATTACATATGTATGATATAAAGTGGATGTATGATGATATGGGAAAGATATATAATGGAAGGATGATTACATATGTATGATATAAAGTGGATGTATGATGATATGGGAAAGATATATAATGGAAGGATGATTACATATGTATGATATAAAGTGGATGTATGATGATATGGGAAAGATATATAATGGAAGGATGATTACATATGTATGATATAAAGTGGAAGGATGATGATATGGAGAGGATATAAAGTGGATGTATGATGATATGGAGAGGATATAAAGTGGATGTATGATGATATGGAGAGGATATAAAGTGGATGTATGATGATATGGAGAGGATATAAAGTGGATGTATGATGATATGGAGAGGATATAAAGTGGATGTATGTTGATATGGAGAGGATATAAAGTGGATGTATGATGATATGGAGAGGATATAAAGTGGAAGTATGATAAAATAAGTATGATATATAAAATAAAAGGTTGATGATATGGGATGGATATAAAATGGAAGTATGATAAGATGGGAGGATAAAACAATCTATAATTATTCAATATGTTATGGTGGGAGGAGGGATATTGTATTGTATTATAAGTATTGTTGAAAAATGCATCCAGTAGAGTAAAATTACATGTATGTACAAAAACTACAAACAGAAACGTTAACCCTCTGGGGACTGAGAAATGTTAACCCTCTGGGGACTGAGAAGGGTTAACCCTCTTGGGGCTGAGAAAGGTTAACCCTCTGGGGACTGAGAAAGGTTAACTCTCTCGGGAATGAGAAGGGTTTACCCTCTGGGGACTGAAAAATGTTAACCCTCTGAGGACTGAGAAATGTTAACCCTTTGGATACGGAGTCCACAGCTTTCCTAGTGACTCTTGTGGCCAGAGGGTGCTGATCATCTGCAGGTATATTCATGAAAACAAGAAGCTGACCACTTTTATTCTATGTTTTGGGGGTTAATTATCATTTTCTGAAGCGAAATACAAAAGTAGTAACTCCCTGTACACCACATGACCTGAATGTTATTACAACTAAATTGTGATGCGCTTGCATCAGATTCATAGCGCATTAACATTACAGACAAAATCCACTGTGTGTGAGGGATGTCTTGATCATACATCACGTGACGTGGAACGCCAATTTGGCATTAAAAGTGGGCCTATGGCATATCTTTTCCGATGGATACCCAATTAAACAAAGAATAAATAAAATCTTCTATGGATGGAGAGTGAGTGGCCATTGGCTGTCAGTCTTGGTCCCTGTTGGTCGGGAAAATCAATTGCGACCTGCGGTCACTCGTGATTTTTCCACCAACAGTGAGCCCTGGTGAGAGCAGAATGGTAACTCACTCTCAGCCATTTAAGATTCCATATATCTCATACCGCACCTTCTCCCCCAGATAAATAGTGGTCCCCTTAACATATACATGTACTAAATTAGTTACAGCATGTATGTCCATGCCCAGGTAAACAGTGATCTCTCCCTAAGCATATAGATATATCAAAGTAAAGAAGGCACGTACACCCTTCCCCAGGTAAGTAATATCTTCCTTAGCATATACATATACCACATTGATCAAGGTATGTACATCCTTCCCATGGTAAATAATGGGCTCTCCCTTAGCATCTACATGTACCACATTGATCAAGGTATGTACATCCTTCCCATGGTAAATAATGGGCTCTCCCTTAGCATCTACATGTACCACATTGATCAAGGTATGTACATCCTTCCCATGGTAAATAATGGGCTCTCCCTTAGCATCTACATGTACCACATTGATCAAGGTATGTACATCCTTCCCATGGTAAATAATGGGCTCTCCCTTAGCATCTACATGTACCACATTGATCAAGGTATGTACATCCTTCCCATGGTAAATAATGGGCTCTCCCTTAGCATCTACATGTACCACATTGATCAAGGTATGTACATCCTTCCCATGGTAAATAATGGGCTCTCCCTTAGCATCTACATGTACCACATTGATCAAGGTATGTACATCCTTCCCATGGTAAATAATGGGCTCTCCCTTAGCATCTACATGTACCACATTGATCAAGGTATGTACATCCTTCCCATGGTAAATAATGGGCTCTCCCTTAGCATCTACATGTACCACATTGATCAAGGTATGTACATCCTTCCCATGGTAAATAATGGGCTCTCCCTTAGCATCTACATGTACCACATTGATCAAGGTATGTACATCCTTCCCATGGTAAATAATGGGCTCTCCCTTAGCATCTACATGTACCATGTATACAAAGTTGATAAGGGCATGTGCACACAATACATGTACTTCCTTCCCCAGGTGAATAATGAGCTCTCCCTTAGCTAAGCATACACATACCACGCATACAACATTGATAAAGACATGCATATCCTTCCCCAGGTAAATTCTGAGCTCTCCCTTAGCACATATACTAAAGTAATAAAGGCATGTAACACCATCCCGCAGGTAATTAATGATAATAATGAGCCCTCCCTTGGCACATATGTACAGTGGTATCTGCTGTATACAACCATTGCTGTAAGCAGTAGCCGCATTGTATTTTGTGGACACTAGCTATAGGCTCAGACATAGGAGTCAATTTCTTTGTAAAATTTACCTGTGGTGACAGGTCACCTGCTGTATGTGACCACTTTTTCTTGGCAGAAGGGGTGGCCACATACAGCAGGTACCACTGTATACCAAATCAGTATTTCAAAGGCTATACATGCTTGCCCAGGTAAATGATGATCTTGCCCCATTCATACCCATAAAGATAAAGCTGTTGATAAAGACGTGCATTGTTCCTGTGTCGCCTTACAGCCCTCCCTGCCTGCTTCTCCTCCAAAATCACAATTTGCTCAATGGACAGAATGCAGCATACAATTTGCTTCAGGACGACATCCAAGAGGGGTCCAGATTTTACGCCTTGGCTGCAGAGTGTTAAAAAAGTCCTCATTTGCAGCCACATTCCATCACAAGAGGAGACAATGGTGGCAGTTGACGACCATGGTGGCAGTTGACGACATTGGTGGCAGTTGACGACAATGGTGGCAGTTGACAACAATGGTGGACAGTTGACGACAATGGTGGCAGTTGACAACAATGGTGGCAGTTGACGACAATGGTGGCAGTTGACTTTGTAGATAATGTATGTAACTGTCGCTTCTTATAGAAACAAAATACAGCAGATAGCAGAGCTTGAATTGCATACTTTCAGTGTCCATTAGAATTCATGTAAGATTTTGTAAAGGGACCTGAGAGGGACCATCACTGTATTGTGTCTACTTCCTGTCATCCCAGAAAGCTTTGACTGTAGGCATGAGAGAAAAAGAGTACCCAGACAAATTAGCAATGGATTGAATTAACTGGTGATCAGCTGAGGTACGGAAACCTGGTTTCTTTGCTGTGATGCTAAAGGATGCATTACGGAGTGAGAGCACCCTGCAAGGAGCAGAGGGCATCTGCTGGTTCATTTGTATTCAGGAGGCGTCGGTAAAACGTTTACCCTGTCTGGCTTGCCTAATGCAGCCAGAGTGTAGTTTGACGCAGCCAAGTGCCAATGTGCATGTATACAGGTGCAGGCTGCGATCGACCACTCACTGTCTGCCCACAAATTGATAGCCGGACGTCCAGTGCTGTCCCATCATTTGCACCAACCCACATGGGCAAGTGACCTTACGGTGTAGCCAAGACATAGACGTCTTTAATTATTGGGCACAGAATGGGAAAGTGGTCCGATTAAGACATCCTACTATTCATGATGGGAATACTGCTTGCTGTCATCGCGCTGTACAGCCACCATTGCCACCAATAAAGTAGGCGATTCACATGCTCCCCCACACCTACGGGTCAGGCAGGCCTGCCCACCAGACTGCGCCTGTAGACAAGTCCGCAACCTTTATTTTCAAGATGTGATAGCTAAACCAGCAGATTATTTCAGGAAGAGTGACAATGCCCTGCTTTCTGCAATGACATTTGAGCATCAGTGCTGGTGAATAGATGCCATGGATTAAATTGCTGACTCTGCAAAATTTCTGGTGTTGTGAGCCGAGTAAGAGCCTCGTGTAAATATTTTATTGGCTTCAAAGCTGTCACATAAATGTATCGGGTGAAGGTACAGCATTAATAAGTGCTCCATCCACTCACTGCTTGACAGCGGGCAGCAGTGAAAACTGTCTTGGTAGACCAACCACAGAGCAGTTTAAACCTGTCTTGGTGAACCAGCCATAGAACTCTTCAAAGCAGCTTCCACCCAAATACTTTTAGTAGAACTTGAGGTCTTCTTGTAAGAATTCTATCTTCTTCCAGAGACGGTAGTTGTACCCTTATATGATGAACAAGTCAGACTTGTGGCAACAATTTCAAACTGAGTGACCTTTCCTCTGATGAGTCCACCACAAATGTGAGTTTATAAGGAGGATGTCTGGCCCACCCTCTTAGGAGTCCACCAAAAATGTGAGCTCAAAGGAGGATACCTGGCCCTCCCTCTTAAGAGTCCACCAGAAATATGGTCTTATAAGGAGGATACCTGGCCCTCCCTCTTAAGAGTCCACCAGAAATGTGGTCTTATAAGGAGGATACCTGGCCCTCCCTCTTAAGAGTCCACCAGATATGTGAGCTTATAAGGAGGATACCTGGCCCTCCCTCTTAAGAGTCCACCAGATATGTGAGCTTATAAGGAGGATACCTGGCCCTCCCTCTTAAGAGTCCACCAGATATGTGAGCTTATAAGGAGGATACCTGGCCCTCCCAGTCCACCAGAAATGTGGTCTTATAAGGAGGATACCTGGCCCTCCCTCTTAAGAGTCCACCAGAAATGTGAGCTTATAAGGAGGATGCCTGGTCCTCCCTTTTAAGATTCCAACAGAAATATGAGCTCAAAGGAAGATACCTGGCCCTTCCTGTTAAGAGTCCACCAGAAATGTGGTCTTGTAAGGAGGATGCCTGGCCCTCCCTCTTAAGAGTCCACCAAATATGTGAGCTTATAAAGAGGAGGCATGTGTGAGGGGGGAAATGAAGATGCAAATGCTACACTGGTTAGGCGTGGAGACGTGAGGTGGCCATTGTAGAGAAGGCCTTTTGTTGGAGTTCAGGAGTACATAGCAGCACACCCACTGTAGCCACAGCCAAAATAGTCTTCATAAATGTCCAGGTCTTGTTCAATGATTATATATTTCAGTTTCATTCTGTGCATAATTCGGGTTATTAACAGCAGAAGTACCATGAATTCAAAGTATATGCGTGTACATCTGTAACATAACCAGGCTGATTGAAAAATAAATATCAGGACCTTTAAGAGTAAGTTTTTTTTTTTTTAAAGTCACAGATAAAGCTGCTACATATTAACTTGAAACCCTTTCTTGTTTAACACAAGATTGAGACAACGGCTGTCCATGACACAGGTTTGCTGCAACGTGCCCAAGCCATACCAAGGAAAGATGTTGACCTGGGGCATGCTATAATTAGAGGCACATCTACAATTCTCAGCAAAAATGTTTAATGTTGACGAGCTTTTTATGTGAAAAGATTGAGGCAGATGACAATTTTTATCTGGACGATTTGAATAGGAAAGGGTGAACCAATACACACTCTGCACAGCGTCCCTGTGCAGAAGATATGTAGTTTAACCCCTTGACTGTGTAGTTGCGAGTGAGTTAGCAGCTTTTCTTGACATACTTTGACTCTTTGTGTCTGATGTGCGCCATGGAAGCCTGTCCATCCAGACCAGTGCCATGCTCTGTGCCGCTGTAGGGGCCTAGTACTGGAAGGAAAAGTCACTGTACAAAGAGGATGAATCTAGTATCCCCATGTCAATCTCCCATGTTCACTTTTGGGAGTTCATTGAAAGACTACTTCTGTGGATAACAATGGTCTGGTGTGGCAGGTTGCTTGGGACGGTGATCTGATGCCCAGGCAGGTGCAGGGCTTTGAAGTACGGTGGCCAAGCAAGGTGATACAACAGGCACACAACTGCTGGTCGTTACCGCATAATACAGTCATGCCTGCTATTTAAAACTGCCAGCAAAAGTGGTCTTATACCACTGGTGGCCTTATACTAATGTGGTCTTTTACTACAGGTGACCTTATGCTACAGCTGGTCTTATACTACAGGTGGTCTTATACCACAAGTGGCCTTATACCACAGGTGACTTTATACCACAAGTGGCCTATACTACAGATGGTATTTTGCTACAGGCGGTCTTTAACCACAGGTTGTCTTATACCACAGATGGTCTTTTTCTACAGGTGGTCTTTTACTACAGGTGGCCTTAGACTACAGGTGGTTTTGCACCACTGGTGGCCTTATACTAATGTGGTCTTTTACTACAGGTGGTCTTCATATCACAGGTGGTCTTATACCACAAGTGGCCTTATACCACAGGTGACTATACCACAAGTGGCCTATACTGCAGATGGTATTTTGCTACATGTGGTCTTAAACCACAGATGGTCTTTTTCTACAGGTGGTCTTTTACTACAGGTGGTCTTATACCACAGGTGGCCCTTTATTACAGGTAGTCATATACAAGTGGTCATATACTACAGGTGATCCTCTACTGCAAGTGGTCTTATACTACAGGTGGTCTTATACCGAAGGTGGCCTTATATTACAGGCAGTCTTATGCTACAAGTGGTCTTATACCACAGGTGATCTGTCTTAAAACGAGGGTGTACTTAACAGACACAGCAAAGGGTCAAACAGTGGTCTTAAAAAGACATGGTGTCATGATGGAACTGGTCTTTAGAACAGGTTCCACTATTCATTAACTGAACCTTTGGCTTCCCATATATAAATGCAAATTAGCTGATAGACATTTGAAAGCATTTAGTGAGTAAACTGAAGGGCACATGGATGTCTTGTTGTGCCTTATTTAACCCTTTCCCCCTTGAATTAAGACTGAGTCAACAGCTTTCCTTGGCGTGGGTTGGGCACTAAGTGCCCAACCCACGCCAAGGAAAGCTGTTGACCTGGGACATGTGATCTTGATAAGTCTCATGTATATTTCTCAGTCAAATTGTTTTTCATAACTGTTGAAATTAGTTGAAAACACTGAAGCAGACGACATTTGACCACCAGCCGGTTTTGGCCGGTTTAAGGGGGAAAGGGTTAAGAGTGAGAGGTGAGAGGTAAGCCTTATGTGCATCTCCAAACTTTGAGATATTCATATTGCATGATTAATTAAACTTCATTTGTCTGCTATCTGCTATAGACAGATTTTATACTCTGTCATTTCTCTTGAGGTAGACCTTCAAATGGTGTAGGCCTAACAATGATCTCATAATGCAGACAAGCCAGATTCAGGAGAGTACCCCCCAAAAAAAACATTTCAACAAAATTTTGAAAGAAGGTAACCTTGGCAGACAGGTAATTCCACTGCACATTTAATTCACAGAATAATGTGGTTGATTGATATTTACATGCAATTGTAGTCACTTAAGAATCTCACTGAAATTTGGCACGGAAAATTTGCAGACAGATGGATACAGGCTGAGTGTGTGGAAATTACAGTTGAAGCAATGGAAATTAAACACTCCAAGCATCTCCGGAATGACACTGATATGTCTGTATACTGTCACTCTTTGTGAAATTGGCAACCATCATGAGAGAATTTGAGACCACTGTGAGCTTAGGAAAGGTCTTTGTGATAGCAAGTCGCCATGCTGAAGTAAAACTGCAAGTAAACAATGTTTAAAATACTCTTAGTGTTCATGCCAAAAACGACAACTACTAGATATTGACACCATTATCATCTTGCAAATGTAAAACAATTGGTACATTTCGGTCAGGTGGCAATGGGGCCATATATTTTTTTTATCCAAAAACAGTGTAATAAATAATGAATATGTTGAAAACACAGATTGTACTACTACTATTTAGCCTAATGACTTTAGTCCAGGGCTGTCATCAATGCTTGGATGTGGCTGCAACAACTCCAAGTCTATATCAAGATATGTCAGTTAAGATTAACCCATGGGACAAAACATTGCAGCCTCAATTTGGAAGTGACTTTACCTCTGAAACTCTGTATTTACATCATAATGAAGGCAAAGTTATTAGACTAATTGCTCTTCTTTGTGTGCTGGCCGTAATATCGGGTTTTCCCCGTATTAGTTTGGATGACTGGTGATTTTTCTGAGTAACAGTGTAACTTGAGTCTAGAACCACGCTGCACTGTAGCCCTCCACTTACCAAGGACCACACTCCACTGTAGCCCTCCACTACCAAGGACCACACTCCACTGTAGCCCTCCACTTACCAAGGACCACACTCCACTATAGCCCTCCATTTACCAAGGACCACACTCCACTGTAGCCCTCCACTTACCAAGGACCACACGCCACTGTAGCCCTCCACTTACCAAGGACCACACTCCACTATAGCCCTCCACTTACCAAGGACCACACTCCACTATAGCCCTCCACTTACCAAGGACCACACTCCACTATAGCCCTCCACTTACTTACTGCTGTATTACTCTTGGATTACGACAAGATGTTATCCCAAAGCAGTAATATCCTTTTGGTCAGTTACCCAGAAGGAATATAACTGTAGCATGAGGACCTAATTAAAAAGGAAAACTGGTGTGCATACATCTTATTAAGGCCTTTATGTCTGTATAATTATATGGAGCCACTAGGTGGCTTTGTACACAGTCATATTTCGAGATAAAAGTGAGGAAACAAAGCAAAGCAGTGAAATACATTTGTATTTGAATATAAAAATGAGGACTATGATGTATTTGTGTGTGGGTGTGTGTCTCTTACTTCTTTTTACACAGTAGTACACCATCTAGGGGCAGCTTGAAGAACTGTATGCGAAAGTGCCATTGAGATTATAAAGAGTTGAATCCACACATTATTTAGAGCGTTATGTTCATACATCTGACAGGATTAAGTGAAAATCTGTTCAGGGAGCATACAAACTGGATTACTTTATAATGAATCAGAAATTTGAAGATCTGATGAAGTTTTCAAAATTAAGTACATAAGAACCTGTATTATTGCTCATTACAGCGTTTTTCTTCTGTATTCATTGTAAAATTATGCCAATGAAATCAATGCAAACTTTATGCATGAAACATTGCTGTTGGCTGGATTGATAAATTTACACTATACATGTACTTGATATTTATCTCTCTCTGTGTACTTGTTTTAAGAGAAATGGTGTTATTCAAAGTCGTAAAAAGCCTACTTTTGAACGATCATCAATTTTTTTTTTTTTTCATTTACACATCACGAAGAAAAACATGCACATCATCTGTTCTCCCACCCTCCACCGTTTGCCTTGTGCAGACTTGTAAAAATGCTAAGAATTTTGACTGGACCCGAATCATACTTCTTTTTAATTTCAAGTTTTGTGTAGTTCAGGTATTTAACCTTAAGTCTTAACTGCACAATTTTTGACACACATGAAGTTCCTATTAAACCTGTATGAAGAATATTGTTTTCTTTGTGTTTCTCTTTCCATGATTTTGGAGTTAGCAAAAATAAAAATATAAGTGGAGTTAGCGAAAATAAAAATATAATGAAATAAGGTGAATTTACATTATGTAAAATAAGATCTTATGACTGTGGAACAGCCCCCACTACAGTGATTCAAATTGTTTGTGGAACAGCCCTGACTGCACAGATACATACATGGACAAACTTCACAATTTCCAATATATCAGCGTTTGTACTTTGCATAGTATATTATGGAAATATATCCATTTGGCATACATTAGCCTAGACCGACTGACTGGCGATATACAATGGAGGTCCCTGTGATTGACACACTCATTTACAAGTGCAGATAGGCCACCATCTATCATTCAGTCGCTGAAAGACACTGGCTTGTGCAGGCCTCCCAGTGTACACCCCCCAAATACCAACATGGAGTCTCGTATTGATTTGTAAACGCTAGCTGTTTAGGTTGCAGTAAGGAAGAGTAGACGAGACTCTGTAGAGACTGTGTATTGATCACATCGGGCCAGACACAAGACTTGCTTTGCTTACCTAAATAGCAACAGCAAAACAGTGGCTGTATGTCCCTGTAAGTTTGAAGGAGTGGGGGGGGGGGCTTATTGTGGTGGCTCCTCTGGTCTCATTTTGCCATATACAGTGGTACCATGTAGAGGTGATTTCAGTTTGCTAGGTATTTCTGGTGCACAGGGAAACTTGCCTTAGAGACGGGTCACTTGTAAAAGGCATC
The DNA here is from genome assembly GCA_964020975.1 of Hermodice carunculata. Taxonomy (NCBI): domain Eukaryota; kingdom Metazoa; phylum Annelida; class Polychaeta; order Eunicida; family Amphinomidae; genus Hermodice; species Hermodice carunculata. Next base: position 1,672,361 of record OZ026628.1, read on the forward strand.
CCCAGTCGAGGGCCATGTCCTTAATATCAAGATCGTCATTTCACAACAGCCCTTCTTCCAAAGGAATATTTGCAGCCTGCATTTAATTTAAGTTTTTAATCTGGATTTAACCCTTCCCCCCCCCCCCCCAATTTGGTCAAAGGCGGCTGGTTGTCAAATATTGTCTGTCTGTGTCTAAAATCTTCATAAAAAGTACTTTCATTCAAACAAACATGCCTGGTTTTTTTTGTGGCGAAGTCTGTAAAGTCTTTTGACCAAGGCTATAAATACATGGTATGGTGTAACTTCAGGCTTTTTGGTCTTCAAACTACAGTGAAACGTTCTAACTACACGCAAATGTCTGACATATTCACTAAACCACACACCACAAGTTTTGAGATACTTTAAGTCAAATTGCTTTGCTATTTGACTTATTTATGTGACACACATGTATTTAGATACCTAATACATTTTACCAGGGACAGACGGTGTCATTGCATTCAGGTGTCACTATAGTAAGGTTGCACATCTCCATCGATAGACCATCTCCATTGATAACCCATCTCCATTGATACACCACCTCCATTGATACACCATCTCCATTGATAACCCATCTCCACTGATACACCATCTCCATTAATGCACCATCTCCATTGATACACCATCTCCATTGATAACCTATCTCCATTCATACACCACCTCCATTGATACACCACCTCCATTGATACACCATTTCCATTGAAAAAATTGTCTCTGTTAACAGCCCATCTTCATTAGTACCACATCTCCATTGATACACCAGCTCCATTGATAAATCATCTCCATTGATACACTATCTCCATTGATATCCTGTCTCCATTGATAGCCCATGATAGCTCATTCATACACCATCAACATTGATACCCAGTCTCCATTTATATTCTGGTTTCATTGATAATGCATCTCCATTGATAGCCCTTCTCCATTGATAGACCATTTCCATTAATAGATCATCTACATTGATAGCCCATCACCATTGATAGCCCATCTACATTGATAGTCCATCGCCATTGATAGCCCATCTCCATTGATAGACCATCTCCATTGGTAGCCCATCTACATTGATAGAGCATCTCCACTGATAGCCCATCTCCATTGATAGAGCATCTCCATTGATAGAGCATCTCCATTGATAGCCCATCTACATTGATAGCCCATCTCCATTGATAGCCCATATATATTGATAGAGCATCTCCATTGATAGCCCATCTACATTGATAGTCCATGGCCATTGATAGCCCATCTCCATTGATAGCCCATCTACATTGATAGTCCATCTACATTGATAGAGCATCTCCACTGATAGCCCATCTCCATTGATAGAGCATCTCCATTGATAGAGCATCTCCATTGATAGCCCATCTCCATTGATAGCCCATCTCCATTGATAGCCCATATATATTGATAGAGCATCTCCATTGATAGCCCATATATATTGATAGAGCATCTCCATTGATAGCCCATCTACATTGATAGCCCATTTCCATTGATAGCCCATATATATTGATAGGGCATCTCCATTGATAGCCCATCTCCATTGATAGCCCACATATATTGATAGAGCATCTCCATTGATAGCCCATATATATTGATAGAGCATCTCCATTGATAGCCCATCTACATTGATAGCCCATTTCCATTGATAGCCCATATATATTGATAGGGCATCTCCATTGATAGCCCATCTCCATTGATAGCCCACATATATTGATAGAGCATCTCCATTGATAGCCCATATATATTGATAGAGCATCTCCATTGATAGTCCATTTCCATTGATAGCCCATATATATTGATAAACCATCACCGTACCATTGATAGCCCATCTCCATTTTAGGTGGCTTTCTTCCTCAAACTGGCCAAAAGCTGCTGGTCTTGTGCCTCCAAGATTTTTTTTTTATTTATTTCAACAGCAATGAAAAACAGTTTATTGAGAAGTGGAGGTGAGATGTATCAAGATGATATGCCCCGTGTCAATAGCTTTCCTTGATATGGGTTGGGTGCCAAGTGCAGAATTTTGCTGTTTTAATTCGGGGGGGGGGGGGGGGGGGGGGCAGGGTGTCAAGTGTTCCTTGGCCTTGGCTATATATATACAATACTTGGATCCAAGTTGAAATTGTACCAAAATACTGTAGCAGGGAGTCCTGCCTAAAACTGGACAGCTTTTTTTTTGAAAGGGGGGGGGGGGTAGATTCGCCATATATTGGTAAGAGTAGTAATTTTACGCTGGTACAAAGTATGGAAAATAAGAAAATTTAGAAATAAAAGCTGGTTAGAATACAAAAATCTAAAAGGCTTCCAGAAAGCACATATGATAATAAAAATAGCCAATACATCAGCATGCACAACCCCTTTACCCCCTCTTTGTAGCATGCAGCTTCTGGACAGAGTCCACCATTATGTTTATTTTGCTTCCTGTGCTGATTGTATGGCAATGTAGATGGTTTTAGCTGCCTGTCCTACTCTGCCATGCAGACTCAGATTGCCACATTGTGACTAGTCCTGGCCCTTCCAGTGTTTGTAATTAGCAGGAGCCTTTCCAGTATCTCTATTGAATAGGATCCTTTTCCAGTGTCCAAAAGGAGCTGTAACCTTTTCCAGTGTCTGTGGTGAGTAGGAGCCTTTCCAGTGTCTGTATGAGTAGGAACCTTTCCCCAGTGTCTGTATTGAATAGGAGCCTTTCCAGTGTCTGTATGAATAGGAGCCTTTCCAGTGTCTGTATTGAATAGGAGCCTTTCCAGTGTCTGTATTGAATAGGAGCCTTTCCAGTGTCTGTATGAATAGGAGCCTTTCCAGTGTCTGTATTGAATAGGAGCCTTTCCAGTGTCTGTATTGAATAGGAGCCTTTCCAGTGTCTGTATTGAATAGGAGCCTTTCCAGTGTCTGTATTGAATAGGAGCCTTTCCAGTGTCTATTGAATAGGAGCCTTTCCAGTGTCTGTATGAGTAGGAACCTTTCCCAGTGTCTGTATTGATTAGGAGCTTACACCAATGTCTGTAATAGGTAAGAGGCTTTCCCAGTGTCTGTAATGAGTAGAGCCTTTCCAGTGTCTGTAATGAGCAGGAGTCTTTCCAGTGTCTATAATGAGTAGAAGGCCTTCAATTTTCCACCTGGTAAGGTTTTGAAAACTTGTAGGATTTAATATGAATATTAATTTTAAAAACCCTAGTGTAATAGAATCTTTGCCTATTATTTCTGATAATATGTCAAAATGCCTGTTAGTTTAAGTGTTTGTACATATATGTTGAGGAGTTACTTTAGCAAGGAAATCACGACAAGATTAGACTGGAAGTTCCTGTCATTTCTACACATTGTACCAGCCACTATTAAAAAAAAAGAAAAAAAGAAATCATATTTTCTGTTCCTTATACTCCGGTATATTAACTACCTGTACTAACATACCAGGACTTTTGTGTGCCTCGGTGACAGATCAAATCAGCAATGTGTGGCAAATGACGCTTTTTCCCCGTCAATATCTAAATGTTGTCTGCTAATTGTATTTTACTAATTGAGGGATTATTTTTCAAAAATTTTGGATGAAACTTGCATGGAAGATCATTGCAAATTGCAAGCCCACGGTCAGCAGCTTTCCTTGGCATGCTCTGGGCACATTGCCTCTATCAGGGTGGAATGAGTTAAACTGGCCAAAACAGGCTGCTGGCCAAAGATCATCTGCCTCAATGTTAACCACTTATTGCATCAGAAATGAAAAACAGTTTGAAGGAGAATTGTAGGGAAGGCCTGCCGGGATAACATAGCTCAGGTCAATAGCTTTACTTGACTTGGGTTGAGCACTTAGTACCCAACATATGGCAAGGAAAGCTGTTGACTGGGTCCTAATGAGGGGTGGAAGGGGTTAATATAAATATGGTACTTAGTACCCAACATATGGCAAGGAAAGCTGTTGACTGGGTGCTAAAGAGGGATGGAAGGGGTTAATATAAATATGGTACTTAGTACCCAACATATGGCAAGGGGAAAGTTGACTGGGTCCTAATGAGGGGTGGAAGGCGTTAATATAAATATGGTACTTCTGATGCATTGACCCATTAATCTGAACACTTTTTTTCTTCTCAGGTTTAAAGAATTCATGACACTTAATTTAAATTAAAAACTGGCAAGTGACTTGACTGCTGGCTTAAGAGTATCTAATGCAGTCAATAGAAAAGGTCCCTTACACTGATATGGAAAACCCCTGGACCCCCCCCCCCCCCCAAAGCTGTAGGGTGGAGGTTAGTTGTCCACTCCAGTAGCATGATACCTTATCAGTGTAAGCAACCATCATCATATATCAAGAAAATGTCTTCACAGATTTAACCCTTTACTCTACAGAAAGTTGACCTGGATCCCTATGCTCTACTGAATACAGTAAAATTCCCCAACTGCTGTTTAAATTTGCACTGTAAGAGGCTCATCCCAGATAAAGTTCAAACCAATCAAGAAAAAATGTTATTTGAGCTCTGTACTAATGATGTGAGTGGTCAGTCCGGTAGCAGACAGGTCCAGGTCTGTATCTGTCGGTAAGGAGCACTTACACATACTGGCAGTCCATATATTGACCACATTCTTTCTGAACTGCAACTGACACTGTCTTCTTGCAGGCTCGTGTTAATTTCCCAAAGACACAGTTACAGATCCCCCCCCCCCCCCCCCCGGCAAGACACATTATCTCCCTTTGGTTTAAACTGATTTTATTTCTTGAGAGAAAAGACGATTGCATATTTGTGCCCTTTGTGAAGGCATTGTGCCCTTTGTGAAGGCCTTGTGTGATCCTTCCAGTAGATAGCCACTACAGTTGTATAAAATACCCAAATTGACAAGTTGTTCACCAAGTTTTCCACATGGGTCTTAATAACTGGGTGTCTTGTGAAGGGGCAGCAAGGGGAGTCCAGTTTGCTGTCAGGTGACGCGTTGTGCTAAGAGACATCATGTGGATGTGTAACAAGTTATTTCTAGCAGGTGGTAGGTCTAATACATATGTCTTGCTGTCACGGGCTGACGACTGTCTGCTCATTTGAGGCTCTGGACCAAAGAAAGTGACAAGTTTCCACTTGTTCCAACAACCGAAGTCACTCAGCTATCTGTCTGACCTCAGGTCGCTGACCCAGACAGCACAGCAGGTGACCTTGACCTCTGCAGGTAAGGCCACAGCCAAGGTCAGACGGCTGAGGTTCAGTGCAAGGCATATTGAGAGCCAGTCTGCCAATGGGGCCTTACAGTGATCCGCTGTGTAGTGAAAGAGGAATCAATAGCTGACTAATGGTAAGTGATCACAGCTCCTGGCTTACTGTTCATGGGTGTGGAGTAAGGTAGAGGGATGAGCCCGTGGATATTTTGAGCCTGTCTGTCTAAGAGCTGTCTGTTCGATCGACGGTATATCAACCATGCAGGTCAATGTGAGGAGGTTGTGAGAGACGTGCCAATGTGGGGTCCAGGCAGTCTGCGCCACTCATGGAAGTCAAACACTTTTCTTACCTGGATTGATAATTCACACCAAGGTAATTTCTAATTCATTCAGCAGGTTTTAGTGGGACTTAAATTCTCAGTAGTGACAGACATGGAGGGTCTGGCCAGCCAAGCATGTATGGGACTGGCTCAGTGACTTAGCCATACAGAGGTGAGGCTTGAAGCAGGGCAGGCAGAGGCTTGCTGCGTGCAGCAAGTACATTGCTGTAAAGCGCTGGCTCGTATTGTCATCCAAATGTCACCAGGCTATATCATACACAAGTCGTGTCTCACTAACATATGGCAAGTTTTAGCTTTAGCCTGCAGTGGAGTGTGGAGAGAGGTATGCACTGACTCGCCAGACCATTTCTATCAGTTGGCAGTGCTGTGATTGTATTGCAAAGTTCAGACTGTCTGGCTGGCTATATAACATGATATAATCCTTTGAGAGAAATTAAAGCTTTGTAAACAGACCACTTAACTGGCTGTGTGCGGAATTGGTGATGTGGGTGTCGGAACCTTGAAGGGGACTGGGTGCACCTGGTGTAATCCTCCGTCAATTGACCAGATTGTGATCAATGATCCCAAAATAAAAGTCAAACCTGCCTGGAAGACTGCCCTTTTTTTCTCCTGTGTTGTAGGCTTGAGTAACAGGAGGGGTTTTCAGTCAGTCATTTTAAGGTCTAACTGGCTGTCTGGACACTAGGAAGTGGTCCCGTGTTTACAGCTAATGGTCTTGTACAATGTATTGAGTTCCCTGTATATACAGGCTCATCAAGTTTTCTAGACACATGGACTCACACTCCTGTCTGTCCACACTATAGACACCCTCCCCCCCCCTTTGAAAAAAATGCACAGTTCATATTTAAGCAGAGAGTTCTAAATTTTCCAACATTTAGTCAGTGGTTGGTCTTATTTTCAATGTTTTGTATGATGTATATATGTAAATGATTAAGTATCGCTAGCTGAGTGTCTGCCCCGCCACACAGCTCATCAAAGCACCGATTGGACAAGGCAGCTAGCCAGTGTTTCAACCTTAAGGAGGTTGCTGTATACGTCTATATCAAGCGTGTCTGGGGATTAAAAGTGGCTGGCAGGGTGGAGAGGTAGGCAGCGGGAAGGGACAGGCCCAGGTAAGCTGGTGCCACAATACGTGGCCGGGCTATTGTCAGCCAGTAAAAAACCCATTGATTCAGAGTTGGACGAATACCAAGAAAAATTATAATTTCTATTTTGAGCTTTGTTAGTGTGGGTAACCGGCAGAGGTTACAGCCCGGCTTTGTCGAATTCGTCTGGCAAGGCTCCTGTCATGTGGCGCATGTAAAATGCCAGACCAGGCCACTGGCGGTATAGGAGGCATATATTGCGAAATTTCTCGCCGAATTGAGGTCTCTTGACGCTTGTGCCTATCATATGATGTTAAGGTCCAAACAGTTCCTCTGTCTGTTAAAATGTTCTGTTGCTGTGTGAGTTGATCTCACATTTTATCACATAAATCTCTTTAATGGTGCCCAGTAAAAAAAAAAAAAGCCCATAAACATCGCGACTCAGACATGTCAGAATCCGTATTGTCTGCCACTGTCAGACCTGGCCTGTATATTGACTGCAGGCAAAAAATGAAGCAGCCGCTAAACAGTCTGTTAAGCAATCTGCTAAACAGTCTGCTAAACAGTCTACGTGTACGTACGGGAAGCCTGCTGGTCAATAGCCCTGGAAAATGAGAACGCATTGACCATATCTGATATGTATATGAGTAATATAAATACATGACATAGTGTGTGTCAAAAGTCATTTTAAACACTCAGCCACAGACAGAGCCATAGTCTGAAAGAACATGATAGGTTCATCTTATTTATGGTAAATTACGTGGCATACTTTGGCCAGACAAATTGACCATATTGTGGGGTTGGTAATAAGTGAAGCTCAGTAGAGGGAAATATCGGAAATTGCAGGTGGCTTGGCAGTCTTGCTACGGCACAAGTACATCCATTATTCTGTATGATATATGTATGTATGTCATATAACCTCATGGGACAGCACTTGAATTGTAACCATGCGCATGTATTGATTTTGTGTGTAACAGAAATATCAGGACCTGTCTCTTACCCCCCCCCCCCCCACGCTGTGGCATTCATGTGCAGTGATATCCATACATATGGGGAAGGGGGGTGAAAGAAGGTTCTGGTCTGTAATTGATCCATTAAGCAAATGTTTAAAATTCTTGTGCAATACAAACACAAAGGTACAGTATGTTAGTCTGCCATGTTTCATCTTTAATATGTGACTAAATTCTCCACTTATGGAGACTAAAAGTGGATACAAGAGGAATTCCTGTCCACAGATTACAGAGATAAAAATTGTGATTTAATGATCAGCGCAATAGGTATCTGTCACAATTCACAGGATATAAAAATCTTGGTATTGTGGTTCACAAATTTATCAAAATGTCAATTCAACTCATAAATTATTGAAATAGTGAATCACCGTTTATGCGTATTATGCCTTTCACAGTTCACAAACATATTCTTATTGTTTTGTAGTTCACAAAAAGTTAAAAATCCACAATGACAGTACAGTACACAGTAAGGCTTTCTGCCATCAATTCTTCAGTCACAATCAAAAAAAGTCCCCCCCCCTCCATTTATGACTGATATAAATATATACTGTATTATGGTATCATTATGACTGTTGGTAGCCATTTCTTGTGCAACTTAGGCCAAACTAATAATCATATCATTTTTGTGTCTCATATTTTTGTGTACTATTTATTACTATTTAATAATATTACTATATTGTACTTTGATTTTGAAATACAGCGTCTGTATGATTTTCAGAAAATAAAAATACAATACCAAAAAAAAAAAAGAAAAAATAAACCAATACAACTAATATTTTTTAAAGTTTTCAATAGCATCATGAGTCTTGGTAGCAGTTGATAAGCCAAAAGTAATATTTTTCTTGTTTTACTGCTAATCTGCTTTCAAGATTTTCAAAATGAATGGAAAAAAAACATGAAGTGACATTCATTTCTCTGCAGCCTTTTGCAAGATGCAAAAAATAGTCATCTCAATTAAAATCAGCATATGGCAATCTAGATTTTGTTTGTCTGTAGCAACTAAATTATTGTAGATTGTCTGCACGTGGCAAAACATGAAAAAAAGGGACTTACCAAGCATATGAGCTGAAGTAATGTCACACACAAAGACAGAAGATTAAGTGACAAATCACACATTTTATGTAAATAAATCCTTTGCTCATGAGGACCAAGTCAACCTCTTGTCTCCAGGTGTTACATTGATAGATCTCATCTACAATTCTCTTGCAAATTTTGGCTGGTGAGATAGGTTAAAAACCTTGAAGCAGACAATATTTGACCAGCAGTTGGTTTTGCCTGGTTTAAAGGGGGGAGGTTAATCTGGCACCCATCTTCAATAAAAATTTGGTATTAACCTCACCAAACCATCTTGCCCAAAATGATGTCAGCTTACTGTGAATGTTACTGGTTAATATGTTGCTTACTGTGAATGTTACTGGTTAATATGTTGCTTATTGTGAATGTTACTGGTTAATATGTTGCAAAGTGTAGCTAAGTTCTTTGCCAGTTATTCTGCTGATGAGGATCCTCACCACTTCAAAGTGGCATAAACTCCTTGCCCACATACTGACACTGAGTACATTATAGGGAATGGATCCCTGGGGATAGTACTGGGGACATTGTAGGGAATGGATCCCTGGGGATAATACTGGGGACATTGTAGGGAATGGATCCCTGGGGATAATACTGGGGACATTGTAGGGAATGGATCCCTGGGGATAATACTGGGGACATTGTAGGGAAGGGATCTCTGGGGATAATACTGGAGACATTGTAGGGAAGGGATCTCTGGGGATAATACTGGGGACATTGTAGGGAATGGATCCCTGGGGATAATACTGGGGACATTGTAGGGAAGGGATCTCTGGGGATAATACTGGGGACATTGTAGGGAAGGGATCTCTGGGGATAATACTGGGGACATTGTAGGGAAGGGATCTCTGGGGATAGTACTGGGGACATTGTAGGGAATGGATTTCTGGGGATAATACTGGGGACATTGTAGGGAAGGGATCTCTGGGGATAATACTGGGGACATTGCAGGGAATGGATCTCTGGGGATAATACTGGGACATTGCAGGGAATGGATCTCCAGGGATAATACTGGGAACATTGTAATGGATCTCTGGGGATAATACTGGGGACATTGTTATGGATCTCTGGGGATAATACTGGGGACATTGTAGGGAACGGATCTCCGGGGATAATACTGGGACATTGTAGGGGAAGGATCTCCGGGGATAATACTGGGGTACTGTATGGAATGAATCTCTGGGGATAACACTGGGGACATTATAGGGAATGGATCTTTGGGGATAGTACTGGGGACATTATAGGAAATGGATCTGCAGGGATAATGCTGGGGACAGTATAGGGATGGATCTCTGGAGATGTTACTTGGCAGACTAAGTAGTTAGTAGAACAGGCAGCATAGTGCTAGACCCATTTTGGTAGGAAATGAGTTAAATGTAAAATGTGTTCAGGTAATCTTGACCCTTTATGTGGTGAGGATTTCCTCAAACATATTACAGTACTTAATAGGCCAGGCCATCCACTCTGTTTGTACATGGCTCATAGAGAAATCTATTAGGAGGCGTGGAAGGTCAAAGACTTACGCAAGCAGAGTCACCTGGTGGGAGCCAGTTGAACAGCTTGTGTACAGACTGCCAGTCAAATGGCAGGACATGTCTCCTTCGCCTTGACGCTGTGGCCCCCAGGCCAGCCACTGCTCTGACCATGTATGACTGAAAAACAAAACAAAAACAAAAAAACTGCCTCCTCCCCACCCCCACATGTAGGACTTCAAAAAAGAGAAAGATGGATTGTCCTGTTCCTATGGGTTACTGCCTGGAGTACTCAAAAGTTGAATGTGCCAGTGAAAGGCTGCAGGGCAGATTGGAATGGTGTCCAACTGCTCCCTACTTTGAGTCAATTGTGTGTCCCATTCCCAATTCTAACAGGCTCCGAAACATGTTCTGAGTGCATGGTTACCTGCTGAAGACCCTTTGAATTATTTGGGCTAATACAGCCCAGGTCAAAAGTCTACAGAAGAACATGTGCAATATGAACAATAATACTTCTACATGTATATAGGTTAGACAGTGACAGGTTAGCTTATGGAAGGTAAAGAGTTCGGACTGTGAAATAGGGTAATGACTACCAGGAAGTGGTTCTGGACAAAAAGACACAAATACAATTCTGTTGAAGTCATGCAGAGTTCCTAAAATTGTCAATTGTATGTAATCCTAGAGTTTGTATAATCCAGTTACATTTACTTTCCCCCAAAGTGAAAAAAAACAAAAAAAAATTACCCAGTAAGCTGCAGCCCCTAACTCATGGGTCAAGCCCTGACCCTCAAGGGGCGAGACCAGGTGGGCATTAGTTGTAGCCGGGGGCGGGGTACTGGAGCAGGGTAAGTTCCTGGTGTCCAGGTCTCCATGTGTCAACGTGTTCTCATCTTTAACTGTGAAGAAAAAAAGGAAAGAAGGAAGAAAAAATTGACAAAAACTTCACATATACATGCCTAAGTGCATGTGTATAGCCCCTCAGCACGCCCACACTGCCTACATACATTATGTATAGGAGTATGCTGGTTTAGCTGGGTATTGAACCCAGGACCTCTTGCACCTCTGAACCAGCATTTTGCAATAGACCAGTTCAAAGGACTCGGGTTTATTCCGTTCACTTCGGCCCGAGTTCAGGAAGCGCACCCTGCTTTGTTTACATTTTGTGCTCGACCACGCTGGGCGGATTTAACGTGGAAGGATCAGAAAGTAAAACACAGGATGTGCTTGGGTTTAATGAAATATCAAACCGTCAGCAAACTAAACATGCACATTTCACCACCGATGTGACATTTTAGGTAAAAGATTTGCACTGTTCAGCACACTCCATGGTGCAATCACTAGCATTAGCCGTGGCATCCGTTGTGAACATGAAAGCGTGGGCCCGACTCGGCCACTTGCTGATTGGACAATCAGGCCAACAATGGAATGCATAATTAATTAGGGTCCGGAAAAGTTCAGTACAAGTCGGTATGAACAGGTCAAGTATGCTAAAAGGTCGGACTTTGAGCACATGGGCTCAACATTGCATGGCTCTGACTACATAATTGCAATACACCTGTACAAGTACATGACCCCATACACATGTATATAACCCCATACACATGTATATAACCCCATACACATGTATATAACCCCATACACATATATATATAACCCCATACACATATATATATAACCCCATACACATGTATATAACCCCATACACATGTATATAACCCCATACACATGTATATAACCCCATACACATGTATATAACCCTGTGCACATGTATATAACCCCATGCTGTGTATATCACCCGATACACATGTATGTCGCCCCCTTACACGTGTATGTAATACCATACACATGTACAGTGCCGTCAGAAAGTGTTACACCATCTCCTCTGGGGTTCCCTGTGGGTGGTCCTCCTCGGGTACATATTGTACAAGGGACTCCTGCAAAGAACACTATAAGGAAGTTTGATGTTAGTTACTCAGTGTGCTTCTTGCACCTACCTGTGGCCACCATTGGCCCTAAGCTGGTTGTGTTGTTAGAATTTTAATTTTTTATTACACTTTGAAAAGTGTACCTGCAAGTGGCTCCACTGGTGACCCCCCAGAGTTTTGGAGCAAGACTTTCTGGCAGCACTGTATATGCCCATGTACATGAGTATAACCTCATGTACATGTATAGAATACCATACACATGGATATGACCCCCTACACATGAATATAACCCTATGTATATAAGCCTGTACACATATATTACCCACATTCTAGTGTAGATGACACCGGGACACATCCTTATGTCTGGCTGCCTGACTCCAGAGCATCATTTTACAGTGTGTCTGCTGCAGAAGTTTGTGTCTTCCACCCTGTAAGACAGCTACATGTATATTTTGAAAACAAAAACAAACAAAAAATTAAATCAATATTGAAAAAAATACGGGGGGGGGGGGGCTATTCAGTGAGAACTTATGTATATACTTGGAGTTAGAAGGGTGTGCAGACACTCTCCCTCACCCCATCACCCCACCCCACACACAAGCCTTTGTTGAGAAACCATAATCATCTTTAAGGATTTTTTGCCAGATTTTTTTAGGCTACACAAACGTTCTTGTGATATGTGGATTTTGCGAAACAAATTGATAACAATGGCGACTCCAGCTACATTCAAGGGTATACTGTAGATTACAATATTACTTGGTTTTAGATTTTTTCGGGTAAGCAGAAGTATCCTCAATACGTTAAGAGTACAGTTTATTGGTTGTTTTACCTCACATATTAACCCTGTTCCTCAACATTTAAGGGCAGGGTTTATTGCATGTTTTACCTCATGTAGAAACTCAGTTCCTCAGGATTATAAGGGTAGGGTATATTGCATGTTTTACCTCACGTAGAAACTCAGTTCCTCAGGATTATGAGGGTAGGGTATATTGCATGTTTTACCTCAGGTAGAAACCCTGTTCCTCAAGATTTTAAGGGTGGGGCTTATTGCGTGTTTTACCTCACATAGAATCCCTGTTCCTCAAGAGTTTAAGGGTAGGGTTTATTGCATGTTTTACCTCACGTATAGACCCTGTTGTTTACTGAATTCTGCCCAGACTAGTTCTTGTCAGACATCTGTCTTTAGGGCGGTCTGTTGCCATGGGTCTCGTGGACAACTGGTGGCTACAGTAGTCCACCTCTTATAAGGCCCTCCTGTAGAGAGGCCACCCCCTCTACAAAGGCCAGTTCTCCATGCAGCAAGTATGGCATCTTCATTGTATTTTACCCCTCAAGAGAGGCCACCCCTCTTATAAGGCCACTTTTCTCACGCATTTGGGGTGGCCTTATAAAAGGGGTGGCCTTATAAGAGGGGGCCCACTGTACTGCTTTGATCTTAGCAACAAAGTATTACTTATAATACACCATCTCATCTCGCTTGCTTTTTGTTTCCTTTAAAAAGTTGTGTTGGGGGAAAAATCCAATATTGCAGACTCGCTGGTTTGTGCAATACAGCTTTTAGATGATAAATGCATGCCAGATTCTTCCTGTCAGGTTAACTCTTTGAAGCCGAGCAAAGAGCTTGGGTTGAGGTCACCTGGACCCAGACACCCAATGTACAGTCCAGCTAGACACCTAGTGAAGCTGATATTGTGGAAACTATAGGCCTAGTCTCCAGACAAATATATGAAGGGGGGTAAGGGGGGTTTCAGTATGCTGGTACTGGTAATCATTTTTCTAGAGTATGCAGTACGGAAAATAAAACTCTTTCAAAATTTTGGATAGTACGAAATACGTAAAATAAGAGGGCTTCCAGTACGCCAGTACGGTAAATAAAAAGCCCCAGTACGCCAGTACAGGAAACCCGTTACCCACCCTCATATATCAGAATTCTTGTCTTCCAGTGTGAAGGGGGAAAAAAATTGATGAAAGCCATCTTGAAAGCATGTGTTATAAATGTGCAATATGGCTATGCATAAGCAGGTCCATTGGCTGCAGACTGATAACAGCTCAGTGCAAAGCCACACAGAATATTTCAATACAGCTGTGGTGTCGTGTAGCAGGAAGTGGCGTGAGTTAGCATCTACACAGGTTTGTGGGGCTTGCCTTCCTGCTTAAACACAAAATATCCTGCATTTCTATCCCACCTGAAACAGTTTACATGATTATGAGAAGACTAGGCAAGTGTTGATAAGAACAGATACACGGTGTTTATATGATTAAATGAGCCATATCAGTTGTAGGAGAATTAAAAAAGAAAAAGAAAAAATAATTCAATTACATGACAATATCAGCTACTGGTCCCTTGTATTCATTGATATGCCACGTCAGATGAAATTTATGAGTGTAGACCTCTGGCTTCCTGGAATTCTAGTATTTAATCTCATATTTGCCTGATGGATGGCTGATGTTGGTCTCTTGCCAGTAACGGGATCATTGAGAAGCAACACAGGCGTTAACTATTTCAAGGCTAAGTGCAACTGACATTGTCCTTGAACTACTCTGAGTGATAATAAGGGACATGAACTACTGTGAGTAATAATAAGGGACATGAACTACTGTGAGTAATAATAAGGGACATGAACTACTGTGAGTGATAATAAGGGACATGAACTACTGTGAGTGATAAGGGACATGAACTACTGTGAGTGATAATAAGGGACATGAACTACTGTGAGTAATAATAAGGGACATGAACTACTGTGAGTGATAATAATGGTGCTAGATCTATGTTCCTTTTAAAAAGACCTTTCATTCAAGGACCAGCAGGTCTGTAGTTACACAGAATATTAATAGGCCAGATCAGCAACTTTCCTCAGTGTGATTTGGGGGCTGTGCACCCTAAGTATGCCAAGGAAAGCTGTTGACTATGTCCAAAATATGGCAATGAAAAGGTTAACATGTGGTTGCAAAGGGTTACTTTACGTAGTCCTCTTAATAATATTCAAGCACTGCTTTTTGATCAAAGTTCGACAACCTACATGCTACTTGGTGTCAGGATATATGTATGGAAGGATTTCTGTTTTGCAAATAATGTGGAAAGACAACAAACTCGAAGTCATGCCCAGGTATAAATGTCAGTACCAGATGTATGCCGTGTGTGTGACTTCAGTTGGGTGGGTGGGTGGATCAGCACATTGGTACAGGGAATCATTTACCTGCTGGTACATCATACAGTCAATAAAATTGTTCCAAAATAATGGCCAGATCAGATCATACCAGTGCATATGTTTAACATTGATTTTTAATAAAAGAAACATAAGCAATGTGTCAGTCAACTTTGTTTTTGTTTACACATGAATAAAATCTGAGACAATCAGTTCCAGCAGACTTAAAACTCAGGCTACTGGTCCTGACACACATTATTGAAATATTAATTCCATATGAAATACGTAGGTAATGGACTGCTGTCAGCTGAGGTCATTGGAACAGTGTGTGGGTATCAAAGGGAGACCACATTATTATGACACCAGACAACCAATGTACTCCATTAACTCTGTGAGTGCCAACAATATACTCCATCAACTATGGTAGTGCCAACAGCATTCTCCACTTACTGTTAGTGCCAACATTATACTCCATTAACTCTTAGTGCCAACAATATACTCCATTATCTATGTTAATGCCAACAGCATTCTCCATTAACTCTTAGTGCCAATAATATACTCCATTAACTATGTTAATGCCAACAGCATTCTCCATTAACTCGGTTAGTGCCAACAATACACTCCATTAACTATGTTAATGCCAACAGCATTCTCCATTAACTCTTAGTGCCAACAAAATACTCCATTAACTGTTAGTGCCAACATTATACTCCATTAACTCTTAGTGCCAACAATATACTCCATTATCTATGTTATTGCCAACAGTATTCTCCATTTACTATGTTAATGCCAACAGCATTCTCCATTAACTGTTAGTGCCAACAATATACTCCATTAACTGTTAGTGCCAACGATATACTCCATTAACAAGGTTAGTACCAACAGTATACTCCAGTAACTCCTATAGTGCCAACAGTATACTCTATTAATTCTGTAAGTACCAATAATATACTGCATTAATTCTTTTAGTGCCAACAGTATTCTCCAGTAACACTGTTAATGCAAACAGTATACTCCATTAACTCTGTTAGTGCAAACAGCATACTCCATTAACTCTGTTAGTGCCAACAATATACTCCAGTAACTTTGTTAGTGCCAACAGTATACTCCAGTAACTTTGTTAGAGCCAATAAAAGATATACTCCAGTAACTCTGTCAGTGCCAAAAATGTACTCCATTAACTCTGTTAGTGCCAACAATATACTCCATTAACTCTGTTAGTGCCAAGATCATACTCTAGTAACTCTGTTAGTGCCAACAGTATTCTCCATTAACTCTGTTAATGCCAACAATATACTCCAGTAACTCTGTTAATGCCAACAATATACTTCAGTAATTCTGTAAGATAAGATAAGACAACTTTATTCATCCAGGGTAATACATGATTAGCTTACAGCTAGTTTCCTTCATGGCCCTGCAATGTCAGTGCCAACTGCCACTTAAGTCAAAGTACTTAAACCAAACAGCTTTGAATAAAAATAAGGATGCTAGATTCATGTTCCTGGTGAAAAAATTAAATATCGTTGCACATATTTTTCAATGAGGTGTTTCTGATGATGAAACTTAAATTTTGGTTGGATCTTTGGTAACAGATGAGATTGTAGTGTTGTCAAATCATAGCTCCATCTTTTTACCACTAGCTGTTGCCAACATAAGAGTGTGTCACGATGACCATGATGTAGTTTGTGGTAGTCAGGATGGCCAGGTTGTGGTTTGTGATAGTCACGATGACCAGGATGTAGTTTGTGGTAGTCACGATGACCAGGATGTAGTTTGTGGTAGTCACGATGACCAGGATGTAGTTTGTGGTAGTCACGATGACCAGGATGTAGTTTGTGGTAGTCACGATGACCAGGATGTAGTTTGTGGTAGTCACAATGACCAGGATGTAGTTTGTGGTAGTCACGATGACCAAGATGTAGTTTGTGGTAGTCACGATGACCAGGATGTAGTTTGTGGTAGTCACGATGACCAGGATGTAGTTTGTGGTAGTCACGATGACCAGGATGTAGTTTGTGGTAGTCACGATGACCAGGATGTAGTTTGTGGTAGTCATGCAGATGTCCCAAGTCAGAGCAGTTTAAACTCGAAACAAAAATCTGTCACAGCTAGAGTTGCAATCATCATAGAAACAACTCCAACCAACCCTTAAAAAGAGCAACATGGGAAATATTCTTGTACAAAGAGGACACGGAGCTGATGGTTCTGAAAGTTTTAACATAAAAATGCATTACGGGATTTTGGTAACCATAAACATGTTTTATCCTGATCTCCCCCGCCCCCCTTAATTAACCCATTCCCCCTGGAAATAAGACTTATGTGAGCAGCTTTCCTAGGGCATATGATCCTGATAGGTCTACAATTCTCAGTCAAAATTGTTTTTCAGTACTGTTGAAAGTAGTGAAAAACACTGATATAGACCACATTGACTACCAGCTGCATTTGGCTGGGGTTTAAAGGGTTAAGATGGACTCAAAGAGCTGGCCAGCCCATGTCCTTGAAAGCTGTTAAACTGTCAAGTTATCTTGATAGGTTTCCTCCTACATTTTCCTTCAGATTTCACAGCAGTTTAAATGAGGTGTTGGTCAAATGTCAGTGATGCAGAGGACTTTTGCATTGGTGAAGGTTTTCATTTTTAAAACTGAATTCAGTTTTGAGAACATTTTTGGTCATTTTACTTTTCCTCAGGAAATGGCATAAAGTATCCAGATATGTGTAAAAAATGTTGCTGTCAATTTTGAAATTTGTTTTTTAGCTTTTTTAAAATTGTCTGGTTGTTTGTTAAAATCACCTGGTTTTTGCCCTGGCCATGGGGTGGGGGGTGCCGGGGCGATCAAGGGAGGTTGAAGGTTTAGAGGATTAAGGTCATGATATGCATGGTCATGTAGAATTCTTTGCTCTCTGAATACACCAAACATATTAATGAAAAATACAATAAAGTGGTCAATACATATTACTCTAAAATTAATGAAAAATACACTCAAAGAGTTTATAAAAATGCTCTACATATTGATAAAAATATGAAATACACTCAAAGAGTTTATAAAAATGCTCTACATATTGATAAAAATATGCTGAAATGATTAATTGCATGTAATTATAAATTTATGATAAACCAAGAAAGCTATCAAAACCGACTTTAAAAGGAGAACCTTTTCTTGATTGCTTTTTTTTTTCCAGTAACATTTGCTGTTACTTTGATATATTGTGATACCAAATAACTTGATACACATTGCCTGGTCAAGTTCTGTAGACTTTCACTGTACAGTGTAATATCTCTTGAGAAGGATATTTCTAAAGGCTGGCCAAAAATATTTCTTAAGCTGGCCAAGGATATTTCTGAAGGTTCACCAAGAATATTTGCAAAGGCTGACCTTGGAAGAATAGTCCTATCTATGGCTGGCCAAGAATAGTTCAAAGGCCGACTAAGAATACTCCAAAGGCTAGTGAAAACTATTTGTATGGCTTGGCCGATAAGTCAGTTTTCATGTGGTTCCAGGTTGTGACAGACCAATGGGAGACCCATGTGACTTCACCGCTGTTTGCTGTCATGACTAAAATACATAGAATACCAGCTATCATGATTACATTGATCAAAATTCATCAGTTATTCATAAATGTGTTAATTGATTGTTGAGTCATTTGGCTATGGAATAAAGTGTCATCTGATGTGCTGAGAGCACCCATCATAATCACAGCGCCACCTTGTGACACAAGGCACCGGCAGAGCTACCTGGTGACACAAGGCACTGACAAAGCAGCACATTTACTTATCAAAAACCAATGCTTCCTAATCAACTTTGTCAATTTCATGTATTTTGCTTTTGTAATTTGTTCCCAGGTATCAGAAGTGCCAATCCACTGAGAATTCTGTATTTGCATATGTTGAGGGAGCAGCAGTTGTTTTGATGACTGCGGATTATAAGGGAGTCATCAGTAATGCATCATTGGAATTATATTTATTTCTGTTATTAGTCAATGTGTCTGTTTGCTCTTATGTACACAGTTTCTCCCTGTAAGGATATTCCACAGAAGAGCAAATCTTGTTATGACCCTCCAGCAGTGACACAGAAGGATTAAGCCCATACCATATCACCAATTTTATTAGACAACAGCCCACTTTCCACAGAATGTTTTCAGCTGAAAACTGTAAATTGGCCATACCATGTCACCAATTTTATTAAACAAAGCCCACTTTCCACAGAATGTTTTCAGCTGAAAACTAAATTGGCCATATGATATCACCAATGATATTAAACAACAGCCGACTTTCCAGAGAATGTTTTCAGCGAAAACTGTAAATTGCTTTATTTTTGCGTGTTTTAATTTTCATTGTTTTGTATTTTTGATATTTCACTAGTTTTAATTTCACTATTTTGGACATAGCTCCTATTCAAACAATGTTAAAATACTATTTCAGTGTGTTTTTATTTTCAAAGTTTTTTGCCACTAACGAAGTATTTGAAAATAAGAATGCAGTCAAATTAAAGCAATTTACAGTAGCTTGAACAAAGTGTCGAGATAATTGATTTGGGGTCCTGTCATGAGCAGCATCATTCCATGAGTGTCCTGTGTTTGTCTGATATCTTACCGTTAAAGTGAATAGAGTTTCCTTCAAAATACAGAATTACATGAGAAGTGGTAAGGTTAACGTGGTAACAGGTACAGTTACATTAGGAGTGGTAAGGTTAACGTTGTAACAGGTACAATTACATTAGAAGTAGTCAGGTTAATGTGGTAACAGGTATAGTTACATTAGAAGTGGTAAGGTTAACGTGGTAGCAGGCACAATTACATTAGAAGTGGTAAGGTTAATGTGGTAACAGGCACAATTACATTAGAAGTGGTAAAGTTGAAGTGGTAAGCTTAACGTGGTAACAGGCACAATTACATTAGAAGTGGTAAGGTTAATGTGGTAACAGGCACAGTTACATAAGTGGTAAGGTTAATGTGGTAACAGGTTAGAAGTAGTAAGGTCAGGTACAATTACATTAGAAGTGGTAAGGTTAACGTGGTAACAGGTACAATTGCATTAGAAGTGGTCAGGTTAATGTGGTAACAGGTATAGTTACATTAGAAGTGGTAAGGTTAACATGGTAACAGGCACAATTACATTAGAAGTGGTAAGGTTAATGTGGTAACAGGTACAATTTCATTAGAAGTGGTAAGCTTAACATGGTAACAGGCACAGTTACATAAGAAGTGGTAAGGTTAATGTGGTAACAGGTACAATTTCATTAGAAGTAGTAAGGTTAACGTGGTAACAGGTACAATTGCATTAGAAGTGGTCGGGTTAACGTGGTAACAGGTACAATTACATTAGAAGTGGTCAGGTTAGCATGGTAACAGGTACAATTGCATTAGAAGTGGTAAGGTTAACGTGGTAACAGGCACAATTACATTAGAAGTGGTACTGTTAACGTGGTAACAGGTACAGTTACATTAGAAGTGGTAATGTTAACGTGGTAATAAGTACAATTGCATTAGAAGTGGTAGGG
The DNA here is from genome assembly GCA_964020975.1 of Hermodice carunculata. NCBI lineage: Eukaryota > Metazoa > Annelida > Polychaeta > Eunicida > Amphinomidae > Hermodice > Hermodice carunculata. Next base: position 1,693,055 of record OZ026628.1, read on the forward strand.
TTAAGGTGGTAACAGGTACATGTTGAGTCTGGCCACAGTTTGCCACCTGTTTTCCTGTTGTTTTGGATTGGCCCACTTCATGGGTCTCCAGGGCTCATTTACAGCCTCAGCTTGACCCCTTGCACAGGGTAACCCCCCCCCCCCTCCCGGAAATTTCATTTTGATTACACAGTGGGCTCCTGGTACCAGCCTGTGGCGCAGACCTGGGTATGGTCAGGAATTTTATTATCCCTCCCCCCCCCACCACTTTGTGGTGGTGGGGGATATGGTAATGGGCACCATCTGTGTGTCCTTCCGTCTGTCCAAAACAAATTTTGTCTGGGCCATATCTTCTAAAGTGTAAATGCTAGCCCTTTGAAATTTATAGAGTTGGTAGATCGTAGGTAGTAGGTGTGCACAGGCATTTTTGTGTGCCTAATTGCTTACATTAATTAATTAACAAAATTTCATTAGGCACCCTCAAATCAGAAACTATTTTGTCCAGGCCTTATCTTTTAAAACCATAAATACTAGCCTTTTCAAATTTTCAAGGTTGGTAGATCTTATGTAGGAGGTGTGAACAGAGTTAAACTTATTCACCTGATTACTTTCTTTTATTAAATAATTAATTAACACAGATTGTTAAGCACCTCAAAATCATCTGCATAATTTTGTCCATGCGATGTCATCTAAATTGTAAATGCTAACCATTTGAAACTCACAGGGATGGTACGTCTAAGGTAGTAGGTGTGCACAGGCGTTGTTGTGTCTGCCCAATTACTTTCATTTATTAATGATTCAACAAAGTTCATTCAGCAACTTCCAGATCTGAAACGATTTTGTCTAGGCCATATCTTTGGAACTATAAATGCTGGCCCTTTGCAATTTTCATGGTTGGTAGCTTTTAGATAGAAAGTGTGCATAAGCATGAATCTGTGTGGCTGATTACTTTCTTTTACTAATTACGTGTAATTTATAAATACACAGCATTAAGCAGCTCAAAATAACCTACATACTTTGTCCACTCATTTTCTTTGAAATTGTAATAAATTACCCTTCAAAATTTGTAATGTGGGTACTTCTTATATTGAAGAAGTGCATAAGCATAGTCTTACATGGCTGATTATCCTCCATGATTAATTAATTAATTAACAAAGATCAATAAGCTTCAAGATTACAGGGCCGTTAAAATAGAATTCTGTTGTATGTAGTATCTACAGAGGAAGTTTATGGAAGTTCATTAAACAACATGTTTCAAGGTTAGACCTCACTTTGAAATCCCTGTAGGTGACTTTCAGGTTAAAGGTCAAGGTCACAGAGCCCCACAAAGAAAATCTGTTTCTGTGCAATATCTCCAGCATTTTTTAATAAAATTTCATTAAAATTAGTAAATGTATCGTGCGTGGGAGATTTGGCTAGCGTCAGCAGCTACTTGTTTTAATTACAATGTGGGCAGTGGTGCTAGCATGTGGCCCCACCAGTGAGTATGGTGCAATACTTTGTGGGGGTACTGTAGACCCACAACTGGGCATAGTGGAATACTTTCTGGGGGTACTGTAGACCCATAACTGGGTATACTGCAATACTTTCTGGGGGTACTGTAGTCCCACCAGTGGGTATGGTGCAATACTTTCTGGGGGTACTGTACACCCACTAGTGGGTTTTGTGCAGTACTTTCTGGGGGTACCATGCCCCAACCAGGGAGTATGGTGCAATACATTGTGGAGGTACTGTAGTCCCACTAGTGGGTATGGTGCAATACTTTGTGGCTGTACTGTAGTCCTACCAGTGGGTATGGTGCAATACGTTGTGGGGGTACTGTAGTCCTACCAGTGGGTATGGTGCAATACTTTCTGGGGGTACTGTAGTCCTACCAGTGGGTATGGTGCAATACTTTCTGGGGGTACTGTGGTCCCACCAGTAGGTATGGTGCAATACGTTGTGGGGGTACTTTAGTCCCACCAGTAGGTATGGTGCAATACTTTCTGGGGGTACTGTAGTCCTACCAGTGGGTATAGTGGAATACTTTCTGGGGGTACTGTAGTCCCACCGGTGGGTATGGTGCAATACTTTTTGGGGGTACTGTAGTCCCACCATTGTTCCCTATGATTTAGGAAAGGGCCAAAGTTTGTCTGTACATGGGAGTGGTAGTATGTGTCTGGAACGTCTTGATAATATGTCTGCATTCTTGTGGTTTTCTGATTATTGGTGATCATTTCCCTTGACTAAGCAACCAGAAATTGGAAGCTGTCTAGTGAAAAGAAATAAAAGGTGCAGCCTTGTATTGACAGTACACAAAGCAATTCAAATAGCCCCCTTAACCCTTTACCCCTTGAATTAAGACTGAGTCAACAGCTTTCCTTGGCATGGGTTGGGCACTAAGTGCCCAACCCATGCCAAGGAAAGCTGCTGACCTGGGGCATGTGATCTTGATAGGTCTCATCTACATTTCTCAGTCAATTTTTTCCCATAACTGTTGAAATTAGTTGAAAACACTGAAGCAGACGACATTTGACCACCAGCCAGTTTTGGCCGGTTTGAGGGGGAAAGGGTTAATGTTGAGGTTTTAGAAGGCATATTATTGGACAGATTTACATTCTTTGATAACATCTATTTTCTAAAGACTCCTGCGTTGGGGGGGGGGATTTTATTTGTCATTTTAGACCAGATACAAGTCACGTTAGAACGTCTATTTTCTTAAGAGACCTGGGATTGGGGGAGGGCAATTTTATGTGTATCATTTTAGATCAACTACACGTCCATGACATGTAAGAAGCCCTTCCTGTATGTGCAATTTTCGCTGTAAGAACTGTACTGGTTAAATCTGTAAAGGAAAAATTTGCACTGTAAATCTGGATGAACACATATTTATTGTTTCGGAATGTTCTGTTCTAGAAGTAGGGACAAAGGATGGTCCCTAGCATGCTCAATGGACAGGAAGAAAGTAGTGTTTGGGCCTGGAAAAGCACCGGGGTGAACTCAAAATATTCAATATGGTTGATGACGCAGAGGTGTGGAAATTAGGAGCCGTGATGCGTAGCAGGCATATTTAGGGTTGATGAGGTTGCTAGGTGTTGCAGGTCATGAGGGAACAGCAAAGACTAGAGACAATTAGCCTGTTTCTTAATGTTGGGTCATTACTTGAGCTATCTGTGGGCTTCCTTGGCAGAATCAGGCCTGATGATATGTTTAGAATCAGTCGAAACATTGGTGGATAATGGGTGCATGCATAATTAAACACATTTGCCTGAAATAAAACTGGGCAATGTTCATCGTAAATAAGTTGAATGGACAGTTTCATGGCCAGCAAATGTAGAATTACTCCAATTTTCAAGCCATTCTGGGATGGAAAGGTTTCCATTGTCTGCTAAGTCTATGCATAACTCCAGGCATAAATAATGGCCCCAGACAGCTTAATGGAAGGGGGCCGGTTGGAGAGGCCCTGGTTTATAGACCCGTGGTGACACTCCAGAGACCTATTGACTCTCTAGCCAAGACACTCCACATAAAACTAAAACTCCTATTCTCTCCTCATTTCCTTTCTGGTGATTTTAAAAACAAAAAACATACAAACAAAAAAAAAAAAAAGAAAGAAAAACCAAAAAACTGCAGCCGGCTTTGGAGGGTTAATGCCTGCATGTGGCCCGTGTGCTGGAGCAGCAAGGAGCGGAAATTCTTGACATTCTGGATACCTGTCCAGGTGTGTTAAGGAGAGTCTGTAGTGATAAATAGTTAATATTGATTGGCCAATACCTACTACCTCTTAATTTTTCAAAAGGTAAAACAGACCCTATAGATTTTTATGAGTAATTGATGACCCGCATCCATGTAAATGACTGCAGGGGATAGGTAGAAAAAAAAAAAGCAAAATATATGTGTGTCAAGTATGTAGACACTCAACCCAGTTAGTTTGCAGACCCATAAATCAGATCAGGGGGTTGGGGTTGGGGGGCTGTGGTCTTACTGACCTAGTCTGGTCCTCCAGCTGGCATTGTGGAAAGTGTGGCCCTGGCTCTATGGCCTGGCTCTATGGCCTGGCTCTATGGCCTGGCCTTCCCTGGTGTAGCCTCAGGGTCCTATGGACCTCTACTGTTCTGACCCCCTGTGGTTTGATTTCTCTGTCTGTCTTTGCTCACAACTGAAAATAGTTTGTTGACGATGGGAGCAACCACTAATTGATTGTAAATTGGTCACAAACTATGAAGAAGTGATCACTTTGGTCAGGGTTAATGGAATCTTCTCTCAGTGCAGACAATGAAGATTAGGCTAGTAATGGTGTCCAGATCATGGTTCCAAGGTCAGACCGAGAGCCGGGGCTTCAGGCTGAACATAAGCAACATTTCAACTGTTCCCAGATGTATCAAGGTCAATGTAAACCTGGAGGGGTTGGTGCATGACTGGGCCATGGTGCTGCGCCAGACTATAAGGCCAGGGCCACAGTTTCTATTCTGCCTTGCAGACCCTGGGCATGGGTTATGTGTGGCCATGTGTGAATGTGTCTTGTGCAGCTGCCTCATGCCTATCATTGACTTTCTCTGTGTATTTGTTGCATGAATGACTAGTCATAGCCTATCTCCATACACAGTGATCCCACACTAGTCATAGCCTATCTCCATACACAGTGATCCCACACTAGTTATAGCCTATCTCCATACATAGTGATCCCACACTGGTCATAGCCTATCTCCATACATGGTGATCCCACACTAGTCATAGCCTATCTCCATACACAGTGATCCCACACTAGTCATAACCTATCTCCATACACAGTGATCCCACACTAGTCATAGCCTATCTCCATACACAGTGGTCCTACACTAGTCATAGCCTATCTCCATACACAGTGATCCCACACTAGTCATAACCTATCTCCATACACAGTGATCCCACACTGGTCATAGCCTATCTCCATACACAGTGATCCCACACTAGTCATAGCCTATCTCCATACACAGTGATCCCACACTAGTCATAACCTATCTCCATACACAGTGATCCCACACTGGTCATAGCCTATCTCCATACACAGTGATCCCACACTAGTCATAGCCTATCTCCATACACAGTGATCCCACACTAGTCATAACCTATCTCCATAGACAGTGATCCTACACTAGTCATAGCCTATCTCCATACACAGTGATCCCACACTAGTCATAGCCTATCTCCATACACAGTGATCCCACACTAGTCATAGCCTATCTCCATACACAGTGATCCCACACTAGTCATAGCCTATCTCCATACACAGTGATCCCACATTAGTCATAGCCTATCTCCATACATAGTGATCCCACACTGGCCATAGCCTATCTCCATACACAGTGATCTTACACTAGTCATAGCCTATCTCCATATACAGTGATCCCACACTAGTCATAGCCTATCTCCATACACAGTGATCTTACACTAGTCATAGCCTATCTCCATACACGGTGATCCCACACTGGTCATAGCCTGTCTCCATACACAGTGATCCCACACTAGTCAAAGCCTATCTCCATACAGTGATCCCACACTGGTCATAGCCTATCTCCATACATGGTGATCCCACACCGGTCATAGCCTATCTGCATACACAGTGATCCCACACTAGTCATAACCTATCTCCATACACAGTGATCCCACACTAGTCATAACCTATCTCCATACACAGTGGTCCTACACTAGTCATAACCTATCTCCATACACAGTGATCCCACACTAGCCATAACCTATCTCCATACACAGTGATCCCACACTAGTCATAGCCTATCTCCATACACAGTGATCCCACACTAGTCATAGCCTATCTCCATACACAGTGATCCCACACTAGTCATAACCTATCTCCATACACAGTGATCCCACACTAGTCATAGCCTATCTCCATATATAGTGATCCCACACTGGTCATAGCCTATCTCCATACACAGTGATCCCACACTAGTCATAGCCTATCTCCATACACAGTGATCCCACACTAGTCATAACTTATCTCCATACACAGTGATCCCACACTAGTCATAACCTATCTCCATACACAGTGATCCCACACTAGTCATAGCCTATCTCCATACACAGTGATCCCACACTAGTCATAGCCTATCTCCATACACAGTGATCCTACACTAGTCATAGCCTATCTCCATACACAGTGATCCCACACTAGTCATAGCCTATCTCCATACACAGTGATCCCACATTAGTCATAGCCTATCTCCATACACAGTGATCCCACACTAGTCATAGCCTATCTCCATACACAGTGATCCCACATTAGTCATAGCCTATCTCCATACATAGTGATCCCACACTGGCCATAGCCTATCTCCATACACAGTGATCTTGCACTAGTCATAGCCTATCTCCATACACAGTGATCCCACACTAGTCATAGCCTATCTCCATACACAGTGATCCCACACTAGTCAAAGCCTATCTCCATACACAATGATCCCACATTAGTCATAGCCTATCTCCATACACGGTGATCCCACACTGGTCATAGCCTGTCTCCATACACAGTGATCCCACACTAGTCAAAGCCTATCTCCATACACAGGGATCCCACACTAGTCATAGCCTATCTCCATACACAGTGATCCCACACTAGTCATAGCCTATCTTTATACACAGTGATCCCACATTAGTCATAGCCTATCTCCATACACAGTGATCCCACACTGGTCATAGCCTATCTGCATACACAGTGATCCTACACTAGTCATAGCCTATCTCCATACACAGTGATCCCACACTAGTCATAGCCTATCTCCATACACAGTGATCCCACACTAGTCAAAGCCTATCTCCATACACAATGATCCCACACTGGTCATAGCCTGTCTCCATACACAGTGATCCCACACTAGTCATAGCCTATCTCCATACACAGTGATCCCACACTGGTCATAGCCTATCTCCATACACAGTGATCCCACACTAGTCATAGCCTATCTCCATACACAGTGATCCCACACTAGTCATAACCTATCTCCATACACAGTGGTCCTACACTAGTCATAACCTATCTCCATACACAGTGATCCCACACTAGCCATAACCTATCTCCATACACAGTGATCCCACACTAGTCATAGCCTATCTCCATACACAGTGATCCCACACTAGTCATAGCCTATCTCCATACACAGTGATCCCACACTAGTCATAGCCTATCTCCATACACAGTGATCCCACACTAGTCATAACCTATCTCCATGCACAGTGATCCCACACTAGTCATAACCTATGTCCATACACAGTGATCCCACACTGGTCATAGCCTATCTCCATATATAGTGATCCCACACTGGTCATAACCTATCTCCATACACAGTGATCCTACACTAGTCATAGCCTATCTCCATACACAGTGATCCCACACTAGTCAGAGCCTATCTCCATACACAGTGATCCCACACTAGTCATAACCGATCTCCATACACAGTGATCCTACACTAGTCATAGCCTATCTCCATACATAGTGATCCCACACTGGTCATAGCCTATCTCTATACACAGTGATCCCATACTTTTTTGACAAGGGCTTCCACCAGGTGGAATTGTAAGGACAAGTTTTGTCCTCTGAATGTGAAAGACTTCCATAGTTTCAAAGCAGGAGCACAATCCACTTTCATTTGAGGGTGGATGAAAGGGGTCAAGTTGAGGGGGTGATTTTGGTGGTCACTTTAGGAAATACAGAAAACAAAATTGTCCACTCATTTCTCTAACCAAATGACCTTTAACAATCATGGCCCAATCATGAAGCCATAGGTACGTGGCTTTGTCATTTAGCCATAATTGTTATAGGTCAGTTGGTAAAAGCTAGAAATGAGTTTCTGCTTTGATGTTTCTGCCATAATTGTTTTTGCTTTGTGATTGGGTCATGATTGTTTTTGCTATGTGAGTTGTCATGATTATTTTTGTATTGTGATTTGGTCACAATTGGTTTTGCTTTGTGATTGGGTCATGATTGTTTTTGTTTTGTGATTGGGTCATGATTGTTTTTGTTTTGTGATTGGGCCAAGATTGTTTTTCGTTCTTCATCAAAGGGAACAGGTGGACAATAGTGGAGATAAAGGAAATTTAATGAGGCTTCCTCTCCAGATTTACCTGTTTGCGGTGCTTTAACCCTTTCCCCCTTATATTAAAACTGAGTCAATAGCTTTCCTTGGCATGGGTTGGGCACAAGTTTAGGAGAATCTTTACAAGAATGGATTCTCGGATTCTCTCCGAAATTCTGGCCCAGGTCTCGGCAAAAAAACAGTCATTTGGGGTGTTCCTTGCCACGTTTTCCTGGTCGCTGGTTGCATTCTGCAGATGGTCACTCATGACAGTGCATTTAACATTAGAAAAACATCCATGTGTTGGAAAAAGTGGTCATTTTGAGCAGGTGGTCACTCATGACATGTCACATTAGAAAAACAATCCATGTGTGGGAAAAGTGGTCATTTTGAACAGCTGGTCACTCATGACAGTGCATTTAACATTAGAAAAACATCCATTTCTGGGAAAAGTGGTCATTTTGAGCAGGCGGTCGCTCATGACAGTGCATTTAACATTAGAAAAACATCCATGTGTGTTAAAAGTGGTCATTTTGAGCAGGTGGTCACTCATGACAGTGCATTTAACATTAGAAAAACATCCATGTGTGTTAAAAGTGGTCATTTTGAGCAGGTGGTCACTCATGACAGTGCATTTAATATTAGAAAAACATCCATTTCTGGGAAAAGTGGTCATTTTGAGCATTTAACATTGGAAAAACATCCACGTATGTTAAAAGTGGTCATTTTGAGCATTTAACATTAGAAAAACATCCATGTGTGTTAAAAGTGGTCATTTTGAGCAGGTGGTCACTGGCCATGGGGTGTTCTAATGGCAGGGACTGCTGTATAAACTGCTCCTGTACATCAGATGAACCCTCCATCCTGGATCTGGCTCCTGGGTGATAGAGAGCAAATGTTTCAGCAATTGGACAAGTTATACACGGGATGGGATGTATAATTGAGGAATTAGGAGGCATGTTTGACAGGGCATTATATTTTTTATTCGAGTTTTGGATTAAATGGGGTATTCCCCACCCACCCACCACCCCCACCCCCAACATGTTGTTTTTAGATCAGAATCTGACAAGGGATGTAGCATGATAGTCAGAGACCATATGACACTGTAAAAGGCCCACTCAGTGGCACAGTTTATGAAATCCCAAACAATATGACATTTTAAAAGGCCCACTCAGTAGCACAGTTTATGAAATTCCAAACAATTACCTGAAGTTTAAAGTCCTACACCTGCCAAACATTACTGGGCTGCAATTATTGTTGACCGATCAATATATCACAAGGGGTGTGATTAGTATGACAATCAAACACCAGGTGTCAGGACCATTACGGAGCATGACCTCAGCAGGTGCCATGTTCATACCCCAGTTGCATGTCAGACAGTAATGATGGAGAATGAGGTCCATGTCCATGTATTTGCACAGTTCACTGAGACAGGATTGTTGGTTGGTGTGGAGTATAAAGCCTATGAACTTTGCCACCTTAATCCAGACAGACTTGAAGACAGTCAACATGGAGCCATTCACACAGACCTATTGCTGCCTCATGACCTCTCCTTATTGACCCCGTGACCCCAGTTTGGTTGCTATTCTGTTTCTGGCGTCATCAGCTGATGATCTTGATCTGTAGCACAACGCTTGAAAAACAAACATCTCATGATACACAGGCCACAGCAAATGTAAACTCTGTGTTTCTGTTAACCCCCAAATTGGGGTATATTACCCTTTCCAACCTTAAATACCCTCTGAGAAAATTCTAAAGGGTCACAAGTCTTGTTTATTTATATGTAAAATTAGTAAAAAATATAGTCTTCTCGCCTGAATTACCCTTCTTGTGACCCTCTGAAAAAATTTGTAACGGAAACACTGAAACTTTCCACAACATCATACCATGACACTATTTTTGACCTGATTACAATTTGGGGAGCTTGACATCACTCCCAAGGTTACAGAAGCCATGTGTATGTAAGGCTGGGAGCATACAACTTCATGTCTCTGTTCCATGTGGCAACAGAGTGCTTTGAGGCAATGTAAGGCTATATAATGTACACATATAAAGCTCTTGTTATCCATTTATGAATTCCTGGTACAAATCCATGTGAAAACATCTGCTTATCATGTGAAAAGATGACACCAGGGAGTGGCATATTCAGCCTTGTAAAAAACATCAAGCTGAAAAATGATGGAGATGTAGGATGAGGATATGATTGGACTGTCTATCTTGGTGAGGCTGTCCTTATTACTGGCTCAGCTGATGTACCTTGTAAGATGGTCAGTTGTCCGTTGTCAGTCCATCTTGACTTCTGTACGTATATTAACTTGTCACAATTCAAAGTGACTTCTGTACTTATATTAACTTGTCACAATTAAAAGTGACTTCTGTACTTATATTAACTTGTCACAATTAAAAGTGACTTCTGTACTTATATTAAGTTGCCACCATTAAAAGTGACTTCTGTACTTATATAAACTTGCCACCATTAAAAGGACTTCTGTACTTATATCAACTTGCCACCATTAAAAGTGACTTCTGTACTTATATTAACTTGCCACCATTAAAAGTGACTTCTGAACTTATATTAACTTGCCACCATTAAAAGTGACTTCTGTACTTATATTAACTTGCCACCATTAAAAGTGACTTCTGTACTGATATTAACTTGCCACCATTAAAAGTGACTTTTGAACTTATATTAACTTGCCACCATTGAAAGTGACTTCTGAACTTATATTAACTTGCCACCATTAAAAGTGACTTCTGTACTTATATTAACTTGCCACCATTAAAAGTGACTTCTGTACTTATATTAACTTGCCACCATTAAAAGTGACTTCTGTACTTATATTAACTTGCAACCATTAAAAGTGACTTCTGTACTTATATTAACTTGCCACCATTAAAAGTGACTTCTGTACTGATATTAACTTGCCACCATTAAAAGTGACTTCTGTACTTATATTAACTTGCCACCATTAAAAGTGACTTGTGAACTTATATTAACTTGCCACCATTAAAAGTGACTTCTGTACTTATATTAACTCGCCACCATTAAAAGTGACTTCTGTACTTATATTAACTTGCCACCATTAAAAGTGACTTTTGAACTTATATTAACTTGCCACCATTGAAAGTGACTTCTGAACTTATATTAACTTGCCACCATTGAAAGTGACTTCTGTACTTATATTAACTTGCCACCATTAAAAGTAACTTCTGTACTTATATTAACTTGCCACCATTGAAAGTGACTTCTGTACTTATATTAACTTGCCACCATTAAAAGTAACTTCTGTACTTATATTAACTTGCCACCATTAAAAGTGACTTCTGTACTTATATTAACTTGCAACCATTAAAAGTAACTTCTGTACTTATATTAACTTGCCACCATTAAAAGTGACTTCTGTACTGATATTAACTTGCCACCATTAAAAGTGACTTCTGTACTGATATTAACTTGCCACCATTAAAAGTGACTTCTGTACTTGCATTGACTTGCAACCGTTAAAGGTGACTGCAATATAAAACTTGACTTGGATGAATTTATTCTGCACTGTCATCTGTATTACCTTGAAGTGACCATAGCAAAGACTTTGTATCCTACAGACTAACATCAACTGGACTACATTGAGGTACTGATTTCTGGTTGGATGATGGATTATTTTGTACAACTTTCTCCGTCCAGTTTGCACACTAACTGCTACAAGCTCCCTCAATTTGGGCATTTTTTCGGGTGAAATATTCAATGGCAATGTCCCCATCACCATCTCTTGATGTGTTGGACAAGGTTTTTCAAGTTAGATAAGTAAAGCCTAATAGTTTTTCACCAGATCCAGATCCTATAAATAGAATACATACATTTACAGAACATTGACTGTCAGTGCCCACTGTGACTAAAGTCAAACTAGTTAAACCAGACTGCTCTGAATTATAATCAGGGTACCAGATTCATATTCCTTGTAAAAACACTCTTCGTTTAGGTGCCAGCATGCGCGAAGTAGCGTAGAATATAATAGCCAGAACAACTTGTTTCCTCGGCACAGTCTGGGTACAATGCCCGAAAGCATGACACAGAGAGAGTTTATCTACACACTGTAGGTTGTAGTTGTGGTGTGCTGTGCAGGTAAGAGTCCATCAACATGTGGGCGTACCAGGCAAGGATCAAGTCCAGTATGCTCTTAAAAGACCAGCAGTTTTCTAAAGTATCTTGATAGGTGTATCTGTCAAGCAGGAAGGCCTCTTTATCAGGTTCACTAGTATCAAAAAAATGTCCATGGATAGGTGTGCATAGCAGGCAAGGAGTTTACTGCAAATATATTACAACAGAAACCTGTAAAGTAAGAGTTGCCTGTACTGCTGACCACGTATTTGTAAGCATTGTGAGCCTCTTTAGGTCCTCTTGAAGTACAGCTCCATCTTTGAGCTGATTCTGAGGTGGAGGACTTCATACCAGAATTGTCAGATGCTCTGTTTGACAGCTCTCACAACAAAGTGCTTGAGGGCGCTAGTGATGTAGCATTGTGGAGCTGTGCTGACTCACCAGTGACAATTGTCATCCACAGATCACAGCGTCCACTCTTGAGCCTCACCTATCTACTTCCTGGCGGAAAACTCTTGTGTTTCTTGGCATCCTGTCAGAGTTAGGGTGTGTGGGAGCCACAAGTGGCTGCCTGGACAAGTCCAATGTAATTGATACAAACATGTCACAGTTAATTAGTCTGCTGGGGCTGGAGAGTGAGGTGCTGACAAGGGACTGATCATCAGACTCCAAGCAGACACCTGTGGCTGGCAGCCAGCTCTAATTGATATACAACCAGAGTATGCAATATACAGCTATGACCCATCAGCATCACTATGGACAGGTGACCTTTCACATGCCCCGCCCAAACTCATTCCTTTAAACTACCAAATCATCACTTTTAGTCACCTGTACATTTTTATTGACCAGGAGACCACAGCACTAGGGGCATATATACACCTGTGTTGTCCCTCAATCACCTCAGCAGTAACTGGGTAGATAGACATCTTTATGACTTTCTTATTTCTCATAAACAATTAACTTAAACAGGAACTTAATGAAAAATTCCATCAGAGTAATGATAATAAGTTAATTTCCTTTCACTTGATAAAGTATACTGTTACCAGTAAAAAAATCTCATAGAGGGAGGTAGGAATCCTTGCTCAGATAAATGAGCACACAAAAATAGCAGGGAAATAAAGCAAAATCATGACCTGAGTTTGCCTTTTCTATACTCCTGACAGGAGCCATTTTCATTCAAAGCGAGTGTCATAATCATGACAGGAGCCATTTTTATCCTAAGGGAGCGTCATAATCATAACATCATAATCAGAACAGGAGCCATTTTCATTCTGAGGGAGTGTCATAACCATGTCAGGAGCCATTTTCATTCGAAAGGAGTGTCATCGTCATGACAGGAGCCATTTTCATTCAAAGGGAGTGTCATAATCATGACAGGAGCCATTTTCATCCTAAGGGAGCGTCATAATCATAACAGGAGCCATTTTCATTCTTGGGGAGTGTCATAACCATGACAGGAGCCATTTTCATTCTAAAGGAGTGTCATCGTCATGACAGGAGCAATTTTTATCCTAAGGGAGTGTCATAATCATGACAGGAGCCATTTTTGTCCTAAGGGAGTGTCATAATCATGACAGGAGCCATTTCTGTTCTAAGGGAATGTCATAATCATGACAGGAGCAATTTTTATCCTAAGGGAGTGTCATCATCATGACTGGAGCCATTTCTGTTCTAAGGGAGTGTCATAATCATGACAGGAGCCATTTTTATTCTGAGGAAGTGTCATCATCATGACAGGAGCAACTTTTATCCTAACGGAGTGTCGTACTCATGACAGGAGCCATTTCTGTTCTAAGGGAGTGTCATAATCATGACTGGAGCCATTTCTGTTCTTAGGGAGTGTCATAATCATGACAGGACCCATTTTTAATATTCAAAGAGAGAGCATAATGTCATGATTATGCGCTCTCTTTGAACATTCAAAATAGCTCCTAAACTACGAAGGTGGATCTAAACATTGTTAACAAGAGGAGCTGAAAGGATTTCAAGCTCCTATTACCAATGTCTTGATTCACCTTGGTCAATACGTTCCTGGCCTCAACAATATGCACAGCATCAGGGGAGAGAAAAACAAAAATCACGGCCAAATTTTAAACTTAACAGAATGCAGTGTTTTCCTTGCATTGAAACTTGAGTGGCCTGTCTTTCACCTTTTTCTCACTACCTTTCTGGGTTTTACCACCTTTCAGCTTTGTTTTCCTTTTAGAGGGGGATAGTGCAAAATTAATTTTTGTGCTCTCAAGTCATCAGACCCTTACACCTCTAACTTTTCAACTCTATTGATTGCTATTCCAGACACCCCATATATAATCATAAATTTTTGCGAGGGATAAATATTCCTAATTTTTCCCAAGCAGATCAGGTTTGGGAATATTAAACTCTGGTAATTTTCAGCAGATTGGATGTCAAATGAAAGCCCACATAAAAATCGGGAAATTCTATGCTCGCAAATATAAATGATTATACAGTATAGTGTTAGTACAGCGTCACCTCTCCTGCCTCTCACACACATCAGCCTTAGTACAGCGTCACCTTTCCTGCCCGTCACACACGTCAGCCTTAGTACAGCGTCACCTTTCCTGCCCGTCACACACGTCAGTCTTAGTACAGCGTCACCTTTCCTGCCCGTCACACACGTCAGTCTTAGTACAGCGTCACCTTTCCTGCCCGTCACACACGTCAGTCTTAGTACAGCGTCACCTTTCCTGCCCGTCACACACGTCAGTCTTAGTACAGCGTCACCTTTCCTGCCCGTCACACAAGTCAGTCTTAGTACAGCGTCACCTTTCCTGCCCGTCACACACGTCAGTCTTAGTACAGCGTCACCTTTCCTGCCCGTCACACACGTCAGTCTTAGTACAGCCTCACCTCACCTTACCGTCACACACGTCAGTCTTAGTTTTGCTAAACCTCTGTTGTCTAGTCACCTTTTGCTTACAATTTTGACACTCACTTTACAGATCTGAGGAAGTCTTCCCATGTATGTATTGTCATCCTGTTTCCATTTTTTTCTTTGCAGACTTGATAAATCTCACATATTGGCTTATATCTTGTTAACGGTAGATCATAGGGCCATGGTCACTCTTAAACATTAATAGGAAAACCCCTTTGGGTGGGGTTTCTTTTTGTCTTGTTAATTTTTACCTTAAGTGACAGTGAATGGTCAGACTGACCTTGGGTGACATCTTGGTAATGGTGGGTCCTAGGTCCATGGTTAACATTACAAATTCATAGGAAAACACCTGTGGTGTAGCTTTGATGTTGCTAATTGTGACCTTGGCTGAGCCTCAAAGGTTAAAGTAAATGTCAAGCAGATCTATTAGCTTTATATGTAGTAATGCTGGAGCTGGAAGCTAGACCCACAGCTAGTATTAAACATTACCGTATTCATCTTAATAAGTGCACAGTGCGCTATAAAAAATGTATCCACAAAAGCTAAAACAAAAAATTTAGATCATAACTGTAATGATAAATTCTACAATTCTTTTTGGCAACTACGGAATATTTTGGGTGGGTTTTTTTTCGTTAAAAAAAGGGGTGTATGCGCTTATTAAGATGAATACGGTAATAGCATTTAGTTATACATTCCACGACCTTGACTTCTTTTCAAGGTGACTGTGGGTAAGTTGTGGGTGGTAATTTGTTCAGCTGAAGATACAGTATGGCTTTCATGCAGCCAAAAAGTTCAAGCCTAGCCATTGATTGAAGCTGTAACTGGAAGACACTTTTGAATGTCAGAGAATATTGGTAGGCCATTGCTTAGAAACTGTTCTTGGGGACAATGCTAACACATTTCATCTACATTCTAGTGGGTCTATGTTTAATTTATTGCATAATATAGTGACTTTCCAGGCAGTGCCAGAACCAATGACTTAAGACTACAGGCATGTTGGTACTTGAATGAAAGCCCTTTTCATGAAGAATTTAAATATGCAATTGTCGTCTTAAATCTAGCGAAATATACGGAAAAGTCAGGGACAGGTGTGGGATGAGTTAAATAAAAGTTTTTTCATTCAGACTTATGTCTATGTCATAACCACTGTGGCTAGCAAGAGCAAGTGTGGTAATTAACCCTTTTTCCATGTAGGCCTCTTGGTGTTAACTGGTGGTGATTCCCAGGTTCCTGAGATTTTAACTAGCGTCAATAATATTAATTTCCGCACTTAATGTTAGGTGTTGCATTCAAGTATTCACTAGAAAACTTCCCATTTCCATCGAAGTAATTTTTTGATGTGCAAAGGAAAAAAAGCAAGTTACATGAATGTAAATGTAAAATTTCTCTTTTGATCTGATTGACAGATGATTGACACCATGAAGTGAGGCCAGATGCATGCTGGGACAGGATCGTGGACATCCTTGAGTGCTGTTCAGCAAAGAAGGTACAAACAACAGAGACACCTGGTGGTAAGTCATAAGAATAATTTTCTTGAAGGATTGCTACAAAAGTTGTTTACAAATATGTGAAATTAGAGACAAATGTGCAATCCAGATTTGCTTGTCAGCATTAGACTTGTTCCAAAAGTAGATCAAGCAAAATTTGTACACACACACACACACACACACACACACAGAGAGAGAGAGAGAGAGAGAGGGAGGGAGGGAGGGAGGGAGAGAGAGAGAGAGAGAGAGAGAGAGAGAGAGAGAGAGAGAGAGAACTGAACCACTTTTTTGCTTTGTGAACAGGTGGTGATGGCATTCTGTAGTGCTCAAGGGATAAGCTTCCTTTCATCTCTCCATGTGATCCAGTGCTCAAGTGATAAGCTCTCTTTCATCCTTTCCTGTGACCCAGTGCTCAAGTGATAAGCTTGCTTTCTTTCTCCTCTCCATGTGACCCAGTTCTCAAGTGATAAGCTCTCTTTCATGTCTCCATGTGACCCAGTGCTCAAGTGATAAGCTTGCTTTCTTTCTCCTCTCCATGTGACCCAGTTCTCAAGTGATAAGCTCTCTTTCATGTCTCCATGTGACCCAGTGCTCAAGTGATAAGCTCTCTTTCATGTCTTCATGTAACCCTTTGCTCAAGGGATAAGCTCTCTTTCGTCACTCCATGTGACCCATTGCTCAAGGGATAAGCTCTCTTTCATCACTCCATGTGATCCATTGCTCAAGGGATAAGCTCTCTTTCGTCACTCCATGTGACCCAATGCTCAAGGGATAAGCTCGCTTTCCTGTCTCCATGTGACCCAGGCCTGGCAGGGTACTAGTAATGAAGGTGTTGCCAGCTTCCATAGCAGAGAAGAAACGTGCACTGACCTGGCCCCTGTATATATGAATCCCTCCTGAGTCACCTGATGGCAATAGCATACAATTCCTTTGCACTTTAAATGTCAAGGTTTTGCTTGGAAGTCTTGTATGTTTCTGTCAACTATTAATTGAAGGTGCAAATGAAGGTCCATTGAAGATGGAACCAAACCAGTGATGAATATGATGTCAGCAAGGCCATATGACACTGTCCACTGGTAGAACATGGTCATGACTGCATTGTCCTCTGGTAGACCATGGTCATGACTGCATTGTCCACTGGTAGAACATGGTCATGACTGCATTGTCCACTGGTAGAACATGGTCATGACTGCATTGTCCACTGGTAGAACGTGGTCATGACTGCATTGTCCACTGGTAGAACATGGTCATGGCTGCATTGTCCTCTGGTAGACCATGGTCATGACTGCATTGTCCACTGCTAGAACATGGTCATGACTGCATTGTCCACTGGTAGAACATGGTCATGACTGCATTGTCCACTGGTAGAACATGGTCATGACTGCACTGTCGAATGGTAGAACATGGTCATGACTGCACTGTCCTGTGGTAGAACATGGTCATGACTGCATTGTCCACTGCTAGAACATGGTCATGGCTGCATTGTCCACTGGTAGAACATGGTCATGACTGCATTGTCCACTGGTAGAACATTGTCATGACTGCACCGTCCTCTGGTAGAACATGGTCATGACTGCATTGTCCACTGGTAGAACATGGTCATGACTGCATTGTCCACTGGTAGAACATGGTCATGACTACACTGTCCACTGGTAGAACATGGTCATGACTACACTGTCCACTGATAGAACATGGTCATGACTGCATTGTCCACAGGTAGAACATGGTCATGACTGCATTGTCCACTGGTAGAACATGGTCATGGCTGCATTGTCCACTGGTAGAACATGATCATGATTGCATTGTCCACTGGTAGAACATGGTCATGACTGCACTGTCCACTGGTAGAACATGGTCATGACTGCACTGTCCACTGGTAGAACATGGTCATGGCTGCATTGTCCACTGGTAGAACATGATCATGACTACACTGTCCACTGGTAGAACATGGTCATGACTACATTATACACTGGTAGAATAGGGTCATGACTACACTGTACACTGGTAGAGCAGGGTCATGACTACATTCTACACTGGTAGAATAGGGTCATGACTACACTGTCCACTGGTAGAGCGGGGTCATGACTACATTCTACACTGGTAGAATAGGGTCATGACTACACTGTACACTGGTAGATCAGGGTCATGACTACATTCTACATTCAACACTGGTAGAACAGGATCACAACTACGCTGTACACTGGTTACCTGTCACCATGTACAGTGACCCCAGAAAGTTTTGCACCATATCCACTGGTGGCCCCTCTGTATGGTCCTCCCTGGGTACATCTTGTACAAGGGACTCCTGCAGGGAATACTGTTAGGAAGTTTGATGTTAGTTACTCAGTGTGCTTCTTGTACCTACATGTAGCTGAGGCCCTCAGCTGGCCCTACACTGGTTATTGTGTCAAAATTATGATGTGTGTTACACTTTAGACAGTGGTACCTGCAAGTGGCTCCAATGGCGACCCCCCAGAGTTTTGGAGCAAGACTTTCTGCCAGCACTGTAATACTCGTGACCTGGGAGCTACAGAAGACTGTACAGGAAGACTCCACAGTGTGTCACTACAAACTGCCTCTTGTTCTACCTCCAAAATGGTTTCTCCTTTTTTTCCCAGTTTGAATACAAAATATTGCACCCTTGTCTGTGAGACTAGCAACAAAGAATGGCCACAATGGGGTCCTGAGGAATGACCAGGAACTAGGCCAGGCTGATTGAGTGCAAGAGACTCTTACATGCAGCATTGATGTGTAGAAAACAGGACATACTTTATTCCACCTATGTAGCAACTGAAGCCATGTGAATCAAGGGTTGCAATATTTTGTCAATGTAACTGTGGTTGCCTGGCTCTCGTGCTTGTGTTATACTCCCCACAAATGAAGTTTGTTGTACCCCATGCAAACCAGCTTTCCAAGGTATGCTTTTTTCCATGTATCTGACAGGTCAACTGTGTGTCCCTTTGAGATTCCTGCAAGCACAGTATCTCATGATTCACACACCACATCAAAGTCAAATTTAACTCAATTTTACTTGGATATAATTTCTTGGCCTGATTAAATTTTGGTGACCTTGACTTCATTTCCAAGGCCCCTGAACACCAAATGTATGTGAAAAACTGGGGAAGTTAGTCTTTGAGTGATGACTGTTGTTTAATTTCTTGGTCCAATACTTCCAAATGCAGTCCTACAAGAGTTAAAACTGGGAGGTAAGAGTCAAAATTGGGAGCTTACTTTTTCCATGTACAATTACTTGGGACATAGTTTCAAGATGGAGTATCCAATGGCTGTCAATAATGTGTGCTGCACTTAGACAGTGTATGGGACAAAACCAGTTCAGGGTCAAGGCTGCCTGCAATCAATGAATGTTGCATGTGATGATCAGATAGCGTGGTACAGGTAAGTATTAATCCATGTGTCTGCAGAAGCTGATACCCCCTAATTACCATGTACATGTGGAGTGAGGTAGTGTGCTCATTGACAGCCTGGGAACTGACGGCACAGGGACAAGATGTACGTGTAAATGATAATGTCTTCCCTCTCCACCTTTTTATTTTTTGATGGGCATAGGAACCTCATCACAGCGCCCTGTACATCTTACCTTCTTGGCACATCTTTTGTGTTCGTTTACACACAGAATCAGACACACCCTTTAGTTGCCACCATTAATGCTTTCAAGGCCAAATGTTGACCAGGTCAGCTCTTAACTGGCCACTTTCTTACACTGTCTGCAGACAGTGCATAGCTCTTGACTGGCCACATTCTTACTCTGTCTGCAGACTGTGCATAGCTCTTGACTGGCCACATTTGTACACTGTCTGCAAGCAGAGCCCTGCTAGTTGAACTTATTGTTGCTTTACAGAGAATAAGAATCTGCTATCATTACATCAAGTCGATTTTCGTAGAAATCGGCCATGAAGGAGTGGAGGCTGTGGCCTCTGTGTACAGTTACTAAGGCTGTGGCCTCTGTGTACAGTTACTAAGGCTGTGGCCTGTGTGTACAGTTACTAAGGCTGTGGCCTCTGTGTACAGTTACTAAGGCTGTGGCCTCTGTGTACAGTTACTAAGGCTGTGGCCTCTGTGTACAGTTACTAAGGCTGTGGCCTGTGTGTACAGTTACTGAGGCTGTGGCCTCTGTGTACAGTTACTAAGGCTGTGGCCTCTGTGTACAGTTACTAAGGCTGTGGCCTGTGTGTACAGTTACTAAGGCTGTGGCCTGTGTGTACAGTTACTGAGGCTGTGGCCTCTGTGTACAGTTACTAAGGCTGTGGCCTCTGTGTACAGTTACTAAGGCTGTGGCCTGTGTGTACAGTTACTAAGGCTGTGGCCTGTGTGTACAGTTACTAAGGCTGTGGCCTCTGTGTACAGTTACTAAGGCTGTGGCCTGTGTGTACAGTTACTAAGGCTGTGGCCTCTGTGTACAGTTACTAAGGCTGTGGCCTCTGTGTACAGTTACTAAGGCTGTGGCCTGTGTGTACAGTTACTAAGGCTGTGGCCTCTGTGTACAGTTACTAAGGCTGTGGCCTCTGTGTACAGTTGCTGAGGCTGTGGCCTGTGTGTACAGTTACTAAGGCTGTGGCCTGTGTGTACAGTTACTGAGGCTATGGCCTCTGTGTACAGTTACTAAGGCTGTGGCCTGTGTGTACAGTTACTAAGGCTGTGGCCTGTGTGTACAGTTACTAAGGCTGTGGCCTCTGTATACAGTTACTAAGGCTGTGGCCTCTGTGTACAGTTACTAAGGCTGTGGCCTCTGTGTACAGTTACTAAGGCTGTGGCCTGTGTGTACAGTTACTAAGGCTGTGGCCTGTGTGTACAGTTACTGAAGCTGTGGCCTCTGTGTACAGTTACTAAGGCTGTGGCCTCTGTGTACAGTTACTGAGGCTGTGGCCTGTGTGTACAGTTACTAAGGCTGTGGCCTCTGTGTACAGTTACTGAGGCTGTGGCCTGTGTGTACAGTTACTAAGGCTGTGGCCTCTGTGTACAGTTACTAAGGCTGTGGCCTGTGTGTACAGTTACTAAGGCTGTGGCCTGTGTGTACAGTTACTGAGGCTATGGCCTGTGTGTACAGTTACTAAGGCTGTGGCCTCTGTGTACAGTTACTAAGGCTGTGGCCTGTGTGTACAGTTACTGAGGCTATGGCCTCTGTGTACAGTTACTGAGGCTGTGGCCTCTGTATACAGTTACTAAGGCTGTGGCCTGTGTGTACAGTGTCTAAGCCTGTGGCCACTGTGTACAGTTACTAAGGCTGTGGCCTCTGTATACAGTTACTAAGGCTGTGGCATCTGTATACAGTTACCAAGGCTGTAGACTCTGTGTACAGTTACTAAGGCTGTGGCCTGTGTGTACAGTTACTAAGGCTGTGGCCTGTGTGTACAGTTACTAAGGCTGTGGCCTGTGTGTACATGCAGTTACTAAGGCTGTGGCCTGTGTGTACAGTTACTAAGGCTGTGGCCTGTGTGTACAGTTACTAAGGCTGTGGCCTGTGTGTACAGTTACTAAGGCTGTGGCCTGTGTGTACAGTTACTAAGGCTGTGGCCTGTGTGTACAGTTACTAAGGCTGTGGCCTCTGTGTACAGTTACTGAGGCTGTGGCCTCTGTATACAGTTACTAAGGCTGTGGCCTCTGTGTCCATTTACTGAGGCTGTGGCCTCTGTGTCCAGTTACTAGGGCTGTGGCCTGTGTATACAGTTACTGAGGCTGTGGCCTGTGTGTACAGTTACTAAGCCTGTGGCCTGTGTGTACAGTTACTGAGACTGTGGCCTCTGTGTACAGTTACTAAGGCTGTGGCCTGTGTGTACAGTTACTGAAGCTGTGGCCTCTGTGTAGAGTTGCTAAGGCTGTGGCCTCTGTGTACAGTTACTAAGGCTGTGGCCTCTGTGTCCAGTTACTAGGGCTGTGGCCTGTGTATACAGTTACTGAGGCTGTGGCCTGTGTGTACAGTTACTGAGACTGTGGCCTCTGTGTACAGTTACTAAGGCTGTGGCCTCTGTGTCCAGTTACTAGGGCTGTGGCCTGTGTATACAGTTACTGAGGCTGTGGCCTGTGTGTACAGTTACTGAGACTGTGGCCTGTGTGTACAGTTACTTCTGCTGCTGTCACCTGATGCCAAAGCATAATATATGCGTCACAGAAACAGTGAGTGGAGTGGGGTGTGGCACAAGACACTGCAAGTTCACTAATAAAGTTTACCATCTTGACACATTTTAGATCCATTTAATGGTACATGTACTACACACATGGTTTTAGCTTTGGTGTTCAGGTTTGTACAGTAATGCTGACAGTGACCTGAAGGGATTTCCATTCTCTAATGTTTTATGGACAGTGTGAGTTAAAAAGACAACCTTTATGAATTGTATCAGTGTATGAGTTAAAGACAAATTCTGTGGACAACATGAGTTAAAAACCAGTTGTATGGACAGTACATGTTCAAAGACAATCTTTATGGACAGTATGAATCAAAAGAAAAGCTTTGTGGACAGTACGTGTTCATAGACAATCTTTATGGACAGTATGAATCAAAAGAAAAGCTTTGTGGACAGTACGTGTTCATAGACAATCTTTATGGACAGTATGAATCAAAAGAAAAGCTTTGTGGACAGTACGTGTTCATAGACAGTCTATATGGACACTATGAGTTAAAAGACAGGCTGTATGGACAGTATGAGTTTAATTCTTTCATTGCCAAGCGCAACTGAAGTCGATATATCTAAGTTAAACTATTCTGAGTTATCATAAAGATCTCAGATTCTTATTCCTCATAAAAAGACCTTTCATTCAAGTACCAGCATGCCTATAGTTCCAGAGAGAATATCTTAGGTCAACAGCTTTTCTTGGTGCGCATTGGGAAAAACTGTTGACTGTGCAAAATTTGGCACTGAAAGGCTTAAAGACAGACTGTATAGACTATGAGTTAAAAGACAAACTGTAAGAGTTTAAAGACAGACTGTGTGGACAATGTGAGTTTAAAGACAGAATGTATAGACCATATGAGTTTAAAGACAGACTGTATGAGTTTAAAGACAGACTGTGTGGACAATATGAGTTTAAAGACAAACTGTATGAGTTTAAAGACAGACTGTGTGGACAATATGAGTTTAAAGACAAACTGTATGAGTTTAAAGACAGACTGTGTGGACAATATGAGTTTAAAGACAAACTGTATGAGTTTAAAGACAGACTGTGTGGACAATATGAGTTTAAAGACAAACTGTATGAGTTTAAAGACAGACTGTGTGGACAATATGAGTTTAAAGACAAACTGTATGAGTTTAAAGACAGACTGTGTGGACAATATGAGTTTAGGGACAGACCTTATCAATAATATGAGTTTAACGACAGACTGTATTGACAATATTAATTGGAGTTTAAAGACAGACTATGAGTTTAAAGACAGACTGTGTGGATAATATGCGTTTGAAGACAGACTGTGTGGACAATATGAGTTTGGTGTCAAGATTTTTTTTTAAATCACCTTCATGCAGAGTACACCCCCTGGTGGCCATGAACTCTAATTACTTTGATTATGATGGAATGTTATGTCAAAAACTTTTTTTCAGGTAAGCTTCAATCCAGGATTTTTTTGCAACTTTATGCTTATATATTCATAACATTGTATTCATCAGCCACACTCAGATGCTTGGAGGATGGCCAGTTGAAATGTCAAATCTGGATGGCAGATTTAATATTGTACAGAATCAGCCAGCTTTGCTCTGTGTGTGTGTGTGTGTGTGTGTGTGTGTGTGTGTGTGTGTGTGCGTGCCTGCGTGCCTGCGTGTGCGTGTGTGCTTGCATGCATGCATGCATGCATACATATATATGTTTGTCTGTCGTGAGAGATGACATGTCATAAAAGAATATTTGATGTCACAAGCCGTCTGTTGACAAGTGAAGCCTTATCCTTTGTGTTGAAAAAAGTGAACCAACTGTCCTGCCAGTTTGTATGTGATAAAATGCCTCTGTCATTACCAGGAACTGATGGGTTATGGAGCCATTGAGGGCCCATGCTGCTCTAAAGTACTTTTATGTTTTGATATTTGTTCATATACAGGGCCATGTCTTACAATCATATCCTCTTTAAAAGTTACAATAACAAATTGCTTAAACTCAAAGTTCACTGAAGAAATAATCTCTCTCTCTCTCTCTCTCTCTCTCTCTCTCTCTCTCTCTCTCTCTCTCTCTCTATCTATCTATCTATCTATCTATCTATCTATCTATCTATCTATCTATCTATCTATCTATCTATCTATCTATCTATCTATCTATCCCAGATGCAGGGTGACCCTGCGGGGGGATCTTTCCGCCTGTGTATGTCCGGGATCACATGTTGTCGAGGATGGGGAGTGGCAAGAGGTTTTTTGCTGTCTGTGAAAGTTCATGTAAACATATGGACCAATGAGGTGTCCTTTGTGTTGTGTTGGGTGGCGCAGACGCCAGGCAGTCACAGTGTACACAAGACGGTGCTAAATCAATGCAGCCAATCAGGTAGATGTGCTCACTCTGCAGAGGCCCCATTGCTACCCCTTTGTCTTGTCTGCCTACTTGTCATTACTGCTTGACTCTTGTTTCAAAAACTATTTCCAAAGTTCAACCTGGAGTGAAGTCTTCTGCCCTTGAGACAAGGAGGGTGGGTAGCTGTCCAGTCTCCCATTCCCCTGGGAGCCTGAGGGTGGGTAGCTGTCCAGTCTCCCATTCCCCTGGGAGCCTGAGGGTGGGTAGCTGTCCAGTCTCCCATTCCTCTGGGAGCCTGACGGTGGGTAGCTGTCCTGTCTCCCATTCCCCTGGGAGCCTGAGGGTGGGTAGCTGTCCTGTCTCCCATTCCCATGGGAGCCTGAGGGTGGGTCGCTGTCCAGTCTCCCATTCCCCCTGGGAGCCTGCCGTTTTGGGAGATCTCAAAAGTGATTAAAATGACAAAGTTGGCTATTTTCTTTGTTTCCATGCACTTCTTATAAAAGTTTCCGCGGAAACATACCTTTTGGGGTTGACACCTATGACAATGGTGAGTACATGCCCAAGGGCAAAAACTAAAGTGAGGGGTTGTATTCACACTGTTTGCAAAGGGATATATTAGCAAAGCAAGATAGACTTGAAGACTAGCTAGCTGGATACATACAGGTTTTTAGCGGATAAAGTTTGCCAGACTGGTAAATGATGAGCGGTAGATGCAAAAACTGGGGAGGGTACAAGAAAAGACGAGGCACATTGTGGGAGAGGTGGTTAGGTTGGAGAGTATCAATGCTAACCACACACACTTCAATCTAACATGTGGTTTACCTTTTAAGCTGCCACAAGTACAGGGCTTTCAAGCCAGGTATTTGTTGGTTCACCTGGGGAGAACTCTAAGTGAAGTGGCTGTGTCAAAGTTGTTTTGTTTACATCAGTCACACCCTTGTGGTTTTCTCAAATTGCCGTGGTTACCTGGTACTCCTGTGGTCGCTCAGGGAGC
The DNA here is from genome assembly GCA_964020975.1 of Hermodice carunculata. Taxonomy (NCBI): domain Eukaryota; kingdom Metazoa; phylum Annelida; class Polychaeta; order Eunicida; family Amphinomidae; genus Hermodice; species Hermodice carunculata. The sequence goes on from OZ026628.1 coordinate 1,718,997, forward strand.
CAGGGGCAGGTGCCAGCTCATAGCTCGGCAGCCAGGAAAAAAAATGACGACTTGAGTTTGTTGGTTGCTTTTTGCCTGTCAACTGCTGGGCTCACATTTACCAACTGCTCATCAGTCAAAACTTCAAATAAAGCAATGGGGAAAAATGAATGGTCAGAATTTGCACAAGTTACCGTCAATGTGAGAAGAGGGAAAAGGCGTGGTGTATATATTTTCAACATTTGTCATCACAGGAATGGTGACTGAAGGCTTCAAATATCAAAGAAAATAATTGTTTATTTAAGAAGACCACAATGTTTACTGGATGAGTGTATGAGTCAAAGAGCCACAGTTGTCCAGAAGATGGCAGGTGATACGCAAGTAGCAGACCAGTCAACCAGGCATGCGCATGCGCAGCACTAGTTCCACCATTGCTCACTGGGTGGCATACTAGGCTGGAGCAAGAGATGATCTGCTTGGGGGGGGGGGGGGGTCTTGGGACCACAAGCACCAAAGGTTCTCTCTTCTGAATAAGAACCAATTAAGCATTTATCAACATATTTGAATAAAATGCACACTGGGTATGCATCCAGTTGTCATGGTAACCAGGTCAAAAATGACAAGTTGGTTTTATATTTATCATTCAATACTAATAGCTATTTATCAAAACCATATCAAGAACATCAAATACCTGGAAGACTTGCACCATCCCCACCCCCACCCAGCGCACGCACACACACACACACACACACACACACACACACACACACACACACTCTTAAAAAAAAAAGACTGAATTGAAAAAAAAATTAAAAGTGCAACAAATCATACAAACATATTATTTACATGCATTATTATTGAGTCCACTTATAGCACAGCTTTGAGACATTTTGTAAATAAAGATATTTGGTTTGTCACCGAGGTTGCTCAAATTGTAGTGTTGACTTTTTGAAGAAAGAGTTGAAGAAGGTATCTCCAGGTGTCCCGTGTGGAGTTGCACTGAATGACATGAGTAGCGTATGATATTGAAAAGACTATTCAAAGTTATGTAAATATGTGTCTTCAGTTTATAAAATACATGCACCATATACTTCATTGTTATTGTAATCAGACCCCCGACCTTTCTGAATTACATTATTTCAAGAATGAAATAATTCTGAGAAATGTAATAAAAATCTCATTTGCCTTGGAGGCCAGTGACCTTAATGAGTACACAGGAACAATGTCAGAATTATAACCGTCCAATTAATTTTCAAATGTGGCTCTTTAATGGGGAAATGAAGTTCTGCAGTCCGTACCTTTTTTTTTTTTTTTTTTTTTGCTAGAAGCAGTCGAGTATGTAGCAGTTAGCAGGAGAGGGTGCTATTGTTGTCGGAGCCTATTTGGCCAGCGTGAGGCACTGTGTGGGGATTTTGTGACAGGAGATTCTTACCTGGTGTAGTTCAGTCAACTGGGTCCTTTCCTGTCAACTAAGCTCCAGGGTCCCTTCAGGCAGAACCGGCGTTGTGCCTTGCTCCAATTTCAGGTTGCCATGGCTACCAGGGCATGGTTGACCTGGGAGTTGACCTTTGCATTTGAAATCATCAGCCCTTTTAGGGTGACATACATTTTCAGACGAGAGGCCTTGCTGGGTAATGAAGGAACTGAAGGCCATCTCATTCATTATCAAATTATTGTAATACCTTGAATAATCAGACTTCTTGGTTTTGGACACGCCTGCTCCTAGACGTATGATATTTCAAATTAAATTTCAAAAAAAAAAAAAGCAGACACAGGAATTAATATTTACAGAGTGGGAAATTGAAATTGGGGCAGACGAGGAGAAGTGCCACGTCAACTGCAGTCAGTGCCCCAAGCGGTGCCTCGTCTGGTCTGAAAAACAAGTGATGTCTAGCCTGGATGTAGAGTAGTGAACCAGCACCAATCTGGAGTCATGTACTCCACTGTGCAGTCGTCTGGATGAGACTGTTGCTTCGTCCATACTGTCTCACCTTCATATCTCATATTGTTGTCCTTAGCCAAGGACTGAGGTGGAGTTATGTGACAGGGGACAGTTTGAGCGTTGTGTTGGTAGCAGGATGTGGGTGAACTATTGCGAGGACAACCACAGCCGGCCAGGTGGGTCTCAATCGTTCTCTCACATAAGCTGTACAGTCTTTGTTGGCCTCTCAACTGCCCACGTGCTGTATGCGATTTGAACATAATTCAAAATTATATGTTGTTTCATTTCTGCAGTGACAACCAAGTATGTAACTGGTGTGTGTCATGTAAGTTTGATCTTTATGCTGTGTACTGGGGTAGAATATAATGCTGCATTCCCCTCACCCCCCCCCCCCCTACCCTGCTGTTATGGTATCTACCCATTGTCTGAGTAATGCGTCAGATGTGATCTGAGCATATGGCGTAGTTTTAACACATTAAAAAAGAAAGAATTATAACTTTGTCCCAGTGGCACAGCCACCGTACGTGTTGATTGTTTCCATCAAAATGGAGCCGAGACGAGACACGTTATTGGTTGATATAACCTCATTGGATTTGATATGGAATATGGGGCATCAAACAAGCCTTGTGTACAAGGAACCAGCCATGCAGCAAACCCACAGCATTCCTATAAGACCAGATATTTGTGTGAAAGGTGTATATATGAGTGTGGTTTCCAGTCTTACTGTGGTATGCTTTAACTCCCATCCACGCTATGTGTGCACTCACATATAAGTCTACATACGTTCATTCATATTTCTTGCACTCTGAGAGTTGTGTGCATGAATAAGTGCACGGTTGGTATGCAAATACTTGTAGATGATCGATTGACATACAAAGAACTGTGGCACATTTTGTATCGTCACACCGCTGTAAGTATGTTAGCATTTGGTCACCAAAAAAAAGAGAAATATTGCAGGTGTGGCTTTGTGGTGAGGATTAGGATTTCATTGAACCATCTTTAATGCAGATTTGTTCACCAGATCTGATATGGAATATTATGAGGGCAGAACATGCTTGAAGTTCAGGCCAGAGATGTACCATTACATGTCCCTACTGCCTCCTGTTGAAGGACAATATGTCCTATGGACTACAAGTAACAAAACCAAAAGTGTAGGGACACAGGAGATTTGAAAGCACCATAAGGAGAGTGGGAGACTATATTTGCAAGCACCTTAAAAAGAGCAGGAGACATGTTTGTGAACACCCCAAAGAGAGTGGGAGACTATTTTTGTGAGCACCCGAAGGGGAGTGGGAGACTGTGTCTGTGAGCACCGTAAGGAAAGTAGGAGACTCAGCACTGTAAGGAAAGTAGGAGACTGTGAGCACTGTAAGGAAAGTAGGAGACTGTGAGGACTGTAAGGAAAGTTGGAAACTGTGAGGACTGTAAGGATAGTAGGAGACTGTGAGCATCGTAAGGAAAGTTGGAGACTGTGAGCACTGTAAGGAAAGTTGGAGACTGTGAGCACTGTAAGGAAAGTAGGAGACTGTGAGCACCGTAAGGAAAGTAGGAGACTGAGCACCATAAGGAAAGTATGAGACTATGAGCACTGTAAGGATAGTAGGCTGCATTTCTGTGAACATGACAAAAAAGGTATGAAAGTTAGTGTTTTGTCTCAATTTGGTTTTATTTTTAATAATATAAAGAAAAACTGCTGAGCCAAGATCCTAACTCTGAAGTCACCGACGAACTGTGCTGGGTTTCCAACCCTGACCCTCCCCCCCCCCCCCCCCGAGCTGAGTGGCATGGCATCCAGGGTCTAACTTCAGGAGTGAGACATTTGTTCTGTGAGTTTTCATTCACTTGATCAGGCCATGTAGATATAACCTTTAACCTTTACACTATGTGTGTGTATATATATATATATTATAAGTTTTATTTTGTAAGGGTGAGCTAGTTTGATTTTTCCAAATCACCTCCCCCCCCCCCCCCCCCCCCGGAGCCCTCAAACCATCAGTTTGGTATACAATCATGACCGTAATACACAGGTGATAGATCATTGCAGTCAGTGACATGAATATGACAAAATATGTAGAGGAAAGTTAAATCTTTGGCCCGTCTTTCCTGTGGACAGTGTATCACTAAAACAGTCATCCTTAAATCTACCAGAAGTTGTAGAGTGATTTACATAGTATGCTAAAGAGTACCATAGAATGGACCCTAAATACACACAGGAGAATTTCAAGTAATGTTCCTGTTTGGGCACTCTGTACTAGATGTCTGCAACAGTTATTGTTTGACCCAATATTCCCCACTTGTCAAGTGTGCTAAACAACATTAGCAAAACTTATAATGCCCTATGGTAAGGTGTGCTAAATGACATGAGCTGAACTTATATTACCCTATTGTCAAGTGTGCTAAATGACATGAGCTGAACTTATATTGCCCTATTGTCAAGTGTGCTAAATAACATGAGCTGAACTTATATTGCCCTGTTGTCAAGTGTGCTAAATAACATGAGCTGAACTTATATTGCCCTGTTGTCAAGTGCGCTAAATAACATGAACTGAGCTTGTATTGTCCTATTGTCAAGTGTGCTAAATAACATGAACTGAACTTGTATTGTCCTATTGTCAAGTGTGCTAAATAACATGAGCTGAGCTTATATTGCCCTGTTGTCAAGTGTGCTAAATAACATGAGCTGAACTTATATTGCCCTGTTGTCAAGTGTGCTAAATAACATGAGCTGAACTTATATTGCCCTGTTGTCAAGTGTGCTAAATAACATGAGCTGAGCTTATATTGCCCTGTTGTCAAGTGTGCTAAATAACATGCACTGAACTTGTATTGTCCTGTGGTCAGGTGTCCTAATTAACATGAACTAGAACTCGTATTGCCCTATGGTAAAGTGTGCTAAATAATGAGCTGAACAGTGGAAGGGGAAAAACACCGGTTAGTATTTCTGTGTTTAATGCAGGGAGTGATATTCACTCACAAATCATTCATAACAGTGGGAGGTGATGTCTAATATTTGGTTCTGATTTTTATTGATGGTTCTCAGTAGCATGCACTTGGTATGATAGATGTGATGTAGGTAGAAAAGTGTGAAAGTAGAGATGGCAATTTCCTGCTTAACCTTAAACTTGTGTCTGTAAATCATTGATTTGTTATGGCCACTACAGAGGTTTGCTGGTATTGACCTAGGTCAGATAGTATGAAGCTAGTTCACAGTGTATTGACCTAGGTTAGAGTACATGCTCTTTGCCCCCCCCCCCCCCCCCCCCCGATGTTTGAATGGCAATATCAAAGCAGAGGTACAGCAGGTGTTTTGCCCTGATGTAGAGCATTGATGGGTGCACCTTGAGAGCTAATATATTGTTAGACTGAGTGGCAAGTGGCTAACTTTCTGCTCAGTACTATCATTGTACAGGATACCTACAATGAGAGGAACATTCTGCACATGTCCATTATTTTGCATTACTCCCCTCATATTTGGGTGGCAAGATTTTGACACATTATGTGGGACAACTTGGCCACAACACTGATGTATAGATGAGTAGATGGTGCTGAGAGTGTGTCTTTAACCCTGGTGCTGCGGCCCCCAACATTTATACCGTCCAAAATGCGGGTTAAAAAAACAGTTCGGGAGTACTAGGGTTAATAGGATTGTACATGACACTGTTGCATATAGAGATAGTAAATGGGTATTACCCATTTTGATACAAGGGATCACACTGTTACATGTTTAGTAGCACATGAATGTCATCCATTGTGATACAAGGGATCACACTGTTACATGTTTAGTAGCACATGAATGTCAGCCATTTTGATACAAGGGATCACACTGTTACATGTTTAGTAGCACATGAATGTCATCCATTTTGATACAAGGGATCACACTGTTACATGTTTAGTAGCACATTAGTGTCAGCCATTTTGATACAAGGGATCACACTGTTACATGTTTAGTAGCACATGAGTGTCAGCCATTGTGATACAATGGATCACACTGTTACATGTTTAGTAGCACGAGTGTCAGCCATTTTGATACAGTGGATCACACTGTTACATGTTTAGTAGCACATGAGTGTCAGCCATTTTGATACAATGGATCACACTGTTACATGTTTAGTAGCACATGAGTGTCAGCCATTTTGATACAAGGGATCACACTGTTACATGTTTAGTAGCACATGAGTGTCAGCCATTTTGATACAATGGATCACACTGTTACATGTTTAGTAGCACATGAGTGTCAGCCATTTTGATACAAGGGATCACACTGTTACATGTTTAGTAGCACATGAGTGTCAGCCATTTTGATACAATGGATCACACTGTTACATGTTTAGTAGCACACGAGTGTCAGCCATTGTGATACTATATATTACACTCTTGCATATATACCCAGCATATAAAATACATGTGTGTCATCTGCTGTAAATTTCTTTGTTTGGGCATGTTTAAAATTTCAGTTTGTTCAAATTTGACATTTCACTGTAGTTTTAATCTCACTGTTTTTGGACATAATTCCTATTCAAACAATGTCGACATACTCTGTTTCACTGTTTTTATTTTAATGGTTTTGTGCAATGAGCAAAAATAAGAACACAGTGAAATTAAAGCAATAGGAAAGGTCAGAATTAGCTCTAAGGTGTGTATTCTCCCCAATACACAACTGAATACACAAACTTTTGGAGGGCTAGAGCTGTGTATTCCCATTAGTTTGTATGTTAAAGCAACCTAAAAAAAAAAACAATCACTTTTGTACCTGTGGTTATATGATTTTTGTGTGGTATTTAGTTATGCATTTAGATTTACCGTCTGAAATTGGATTTTTCTATGTGCAGTACTTTTCAAGTTATTTAAGTTTCAAGTTAAAGTGTAAAGTAATGGAAATACACAACCCTAGCCCTGCACTGACTGCAGTGCCCTCTTTTAGGGAGTTCTTGAACCTTCTGTTCTTGCCCTTGCCTATTGACAGTTTTGTGATAGTGTATATTACACTCTTGCATACTTCAATAGTACATGGGAGGCTCCTATGGTCATGCTGTTTGTAAAAGAATGTCCAAAATGTCACTTTTCTTTACAGTAGAAAGAATAATTATTTCAATAGTTCAAGGTCACCACAGCCTAATATCAGTATCCATTTATCAAACACCAAAAAAAGTTCATTCAACAACACACAAACAATAGTTGTCTTGTCTGTAAGAACAACTGGGGTGATGTATTGACTAGAATAACACATCTGGCCTAGAATGTCTATTTTATATCAACACCTTAAGCTCTTAATTGCTGGTTCCAGTTTGTAAAATGTTAGCATTCTGTTGGTGTCAGTTAACTGAGGGCTTTGCTTCAAAATGAGGAAACCCCGTTATTCAACTCATTCCATACTATGGTCACAGGCCTTGCTCAGTGGTTCTGGCACTGCCTGGCAAGTCATGCTGCATCTGTCCTTGTGGCAGCTGCAGCATGACTTGCCAGGCAGTGCCAGAACCACTGACTTAAGACTATAGGCATGTTGGTACTTGAATGAAAGCTCTTTTCATGAAGAATTTAAATGTGCAATTGTCGTCTTAAATCTAGGTAAATTTGTGGAAAAATCAGGGACTGGTATGGAATGAGTTCAGGCAGCCATGGAGACAGAGCATAGCCACAGAACACTGCTATCACAGATTACAAATAATGGCATACTGTAATTGCAGATCACAAATAGGACACTGCCGTTGCAGATCATCAAGAATAGGACACTGCTATTGCAGATCATAAAGAATAGGACACTGCTATTGCAGATCATAAAGAATAGGACACTGCTATTGCAGATCATAAAGAATAGGACACTGCTATTGCAGATCATAAAGAATAGGACACTGCTATTGCAGATCATAAAGAATAGGACACTGCTATTGCAGATCACAAAATGGGAAACTACTGTCACAAATCCAAAAAATAGGAGACTGCAATCACAAAGAATATGGCACTTGCTATCACACTTACTGTCACAGATTTGAGAGAACTATTAAAAAAGCAATGACAGGAAAAATAGCAGGTGCCCTTGATGTTGCAGCTGACCAGATACAATACCAATGGGGGCTCTGTGTGCCAGCAACCGCACACTGAGAAATATTGAAGTGCATATATGTTGCTTTAATCTTGAAAACAATTGGGATTAACGCTGTGAGTAATATTTCATGGCAGATGGAAAGACATTTGCAAGACTTGGAAAATTGCTAGGCCTTACCATTGTCATGCCCTGAGTCTTGATTGGGAACTCGCTCACTATTCAAAGAAACACAATACTATCATATTGAATATAAACACAAAACTATCATTTAATCATATAGTATTGTGTTATTATGAATGATGAGTATATATTCTGATTACTATTATTTGATATTAACCCTGTACTGACTGTCATAACATTTAATATAAACTTTCTACTGACTATCATTACATTTAATATTAACCCTGTATTGACAATCATTTCGTTTAATATCAACCTTCTTCTGACTATCATTACATTTAATATTAACCCTGTACTGACTATTATTACATTTAATATTAACCCTGTACTGACTATCATTACATTTAATATCAACCCTCTACTGACTATTACATTTAATATTAACCCTGTACTGACTATTATTACATTTGATATTAACCCTGTACTGACTATCATTACATTTAATATTAACCTTCTTCTGACTATCATTACATTTAATATTAACCCTGTACTGACTATTATTACATTTAATATTAACCCTGTACTGACTATTATTACATTTGATATTAACCCTGTACTGACTATCATTACATTTAATATTAACCTTCTTCTGACTATCATTACATTTAATATTAACCCTGTACTGACTATTATTACATTTAATATTAACCCTGTACTGACTATTATTATATTTAATATTACCCTGTACTGACTATCATTACATTTAATATTAACTGTGTGTGGAATACTGCTGTAGACATTGCTTATTCAAGAGTTGCGTCGTGTATTGACACTGTAGGGTGTATTGCTGCGTCGTGTATTGACACTGTAGGGTGTAATGCTGTCTATAGTATTTTCATAAATAGTTCTACATACATGCATATAGTTTGTTGTGAATCTGAATGATTAAAAATAGCCCATTTACATAAAGTTTGAAGCTGCATAAATTGTTATTCCTACTCAAGTTTCATAGAAGATGGGTGGACTTGTTGCATCATCAAGAAGCACATTGAGTTGATAACGTGTGCACGCAATAGACATGTCCATTACCCATAATGCAAGGTGGAGGAGAAGGATGGTGTGCATGCAATAGACATGTCCATTACCCATAATGCAAGGAGGAGGAGAAGGATGGTGGCACCAGAAATGCAAACCAAGGTACTACCCACAATACTTTTCAAATTTGGGCAAGTGCCAAAGTAGACAACGGGGGGGGGGGGGGGGGGGGAGTATCAACCAATGAAAATTGAAGAGGACATATGTACAACAGACTTGAAGCACTCACTAATGGCCCCCAAAGTTCAGACAAAAAATTAGAAAGTTTTTTTATGAGCTGACTGTTACAAAGAAAAAGTGTAAAAGAGAGCTTAAAGTGGGGGTTAATCCACTTATGCAAATGTATTGACGGCAGCTGGGTTGTGTAGACCGGTGTTGATGGCAGCCTGGTTGTGTAGACCGGCGTTGATGGCAGCCTGATTATGTAGACCGGTGTTGAAGGCAGCCTGGTTGTGTAGACCAGTGTTGATGACAGCCTGGTTGTGTAGAACGGTGTTGATGGCAGCCCAGGTGTGGTGCTCTTATTCACTGCTGACTGCAGTGGTCAAGGCACTACACATTGGTTCTTGCCTTGCCTGCCAGGCCAACCTGCAGCAGCCACATGTAAGCATGGTTTCTCAGGCAAGTGACAGAGCAGAATTTCTTTGGAACAGTGAGGCTGCAGCAAATGATTGTTTCAGGAAGAGTTTGAAGATACCGTCAACTAATCATTTCCAACAGAATATATATGGAGAACAAGCTTTCAGTCAGAAAGAATTCAAGCAAGTCTACAATGTTCAGGCGGCTGATCAAGGCTGATCAGTGAGGGCCTTTTGATAGATCTGTGGTCCTTTATTAGAGGCTAAATGGCAGCAAAAAGGGGGTTAAATAGCCTGGCAAATGGGGGTTGCAGAGACAGGTTTAGTCACACATTGAATCCCTAAATTGAGGCTGCCTTGCCACAGTACAAAGTGACACAGTGTGAAGTCTGTGTCTGCAGCAGCACTGTGCTGACCAGTCACATATAGTGCCGCATTGCTGGTATGGCCTAGGTTAGTGCTAGCAGTAGCCAAAATAGCCAATGGCTACAAAAACTTCAAAATGGCTAAAAAAGTATCAAATGGCTACTAAAATTTCCCCCAAATGCTTTATTTTCATGCAGAAATTTGACCGATTTCAAGTCTGTGTAGGTCTTTCCTAGAAAAATTGAAATTTTTGGCTACTAAATTTAAAATCCTGGCGCTAACCCAGATGGCAGTGCCATCCCCCTCCCCGACACACACCACTCACCACAAGCAACCCTGTCAAGGGAGGTCCCTCATGCAGAAAAGCTGCCATTTAATCAATAATAATGCCCCCACACCACAGGTCAGCCCAACTATGGGCCACTTTCACTGTGCAGATGGGGTGCCGGTGGCCGTGCACAAGTCCAGAGATTGACTGTGACACCAAGAGCAGAGCTGTGGAAGATGAAGGCAAGTGAAGACCTTGTAACTCACCTGGTCCTAAGTCCTCTGTCTGTGATTTCTGTCTTGTGGATTTAGCCCCATCCTGAGCTCAAGAACCTGTCCTTGACAGTGAAAAGTGGCAGTTCTACCATCCAGGCATATGAGCAAGGCATGATTATGTACTTCCAACAGTGGAGAGCTGCTGTCTCATGAAACAATTAACTAAGATGCTATGAAAAGTTTGAAAGTGGGAATGAGGGAGCAAGTGGTAGGAGACAGAGGCTTGTCCATACTGGCAGGGTGGGGGAGGGGGGTAGTCTCACGCTCAGGGTAAGCGGGGGAGGGGTTGTCTCATGCTTAGGGTAAGCGGGGGGGGGGGGTAGTCTCATGCTCAGGGTAAGTAGTGGAGGAGGGGTAGTTTCATGCTTAGGATAACGGGGGGGGGGGGGTAGACTTGCACTCAGGGTAAGCGGGGGAGGGGTAGTCTTGCACTTGGGGTAAGCAGAGGAGGGGTAGTCTCACGCTTGGTAGATCTGCTTGTTGTAAGCTGTAGTGGTTGAATGGCCCCATACTAACAAGGAGTTGTTGGCGGCATACAGGAAGCTTGGTATGTCTGTCACAGTCAGAGAACTTGTATAGCCACGCTACACTGCATCGCTCACTTCAAAGGCAGTGTGACCTTAGACATGACCTCTGTATTTGATCAGACAGACTGCAGAGAATGTGGCAATGACTTTATGGTGTGGCTGGTAGCAAGGTGAGTCTATACAGTGCTGACCCGTCCCTCTGTTGTGCCACTTGGCGAGTCCTGAACCAGCAGCAAGCCAGGGCCACCGGTCCAAACTTGAACCCAGTTCACTTACTTGGAGAGTGTGTCTGGCAAGCAAGAGAAATGGTGCAAAGCGGGGCTGACTCACAGCTGGGGTCAGAGGTGTGTCTTCCCGCCAAAATGTCCCATTATTTATGCTGGAGAGGCCTGTAAACACATAGGAAGACACAGTGTGCACTGCTGACTGAAGCTCTGGCACCATTGGGCCAATGCGCAGACTCACTGCTTGCCTACCTAGGCCATTCAATTGAACTGGTTTTACACCAATCAGGTTGTGCGGCGATGGCCTTATCCCGTCTGGAGGGAAACCGAGTCGGCTGAAATGTCTGGCACAAGCAATGTTAAGAGTCTTGCCTCAGTTTGCCTCCTTTGGTGCCTCATGATTACTGGCCATTGGTCTTCACAGCAAGTCTTTGATATGGTAGGTGTTTTGCATGTTTTCTTGGTGGCTTGTGGTAGGATTTTATCAGATAACTCAGACAGAGAATACTGCTTGTCTGGCTGCCTCTAGACTGTATCGGCATTAAACCCAGGTCAGTCCACGAGCACTTCTATACATTCTGTGTGACGCCTGTATACAAGGGCGCACCTTAAGCACCCTCGCTGCCGCATGAATTTATTAAAAAAAAAACAACTTGCAGACTGCAGTTGAAGCAAAATGTATCAGCTGATGCTGTAGGTACAGAGGGGCAGTGACTAGGAGCAGGGAAGGCAGGGCAGTAAGGAGTGGCAATTGACGCTGTCGAGCTGCTACACTGGAAGGTCCAGACTGTCACGTCTACAGGCAGTCATCGTGGCCGCCTAATTCTGCTGCAAGGTTCAGACCTGACCAGCATGATGTGAGAATCACCCATATAGACCGAACACCCAGACCGTCTCTTTGGCGGGAAATGTTGTCAAGGTCAGAGGATCAGTCTTAAACGTGTCTGGGTCTTCATTGCACCCAGTCGCCGCTGATTCAGCCTCAGTCAGAATTGCTAAAAAGACAGGAATTTCTGTACAAGACGACAGATCACGGAGGTGCTTCTTGTTCAGGACAGCCGGCCCAATATTGCATACGGTTACTCGATCAGTTCAGACTGCCGCCATGTTCCTGAGCTGTCTCAACTTTTTTTTTTTCGTATATTTAAATCTCACACAGTTGAAATGGGAGGGAAAGCGTACAGTGTCGATAGATCTGGCTCATTGAGAGAAAACATACAATGTGGATAGATTGGATCATAATCAGCAGGTAAGAAACCAACTTTGAAATTGCGTTCATTAATTTTGTGAAAAATCTCAGTGGGTTTATATATGTGGCTTTAAATTTCTTAGAGAGACAGGTCATTTTACTCAGTAAGAAATAATGATCTTAGATTGTTGGCACCTGCCATTGCTACTTTTGTGAGAATTGTAAATTCACAATTTCACAAGATGTCTTAGTGCCTTGATCCTATTGATATATGCAAAAGAATTCTACTTTGCCATCTATACATGTTTTAACACTAATTTTAGGGGTTGGGGGATTATTCAGTTTCTATTTAATAATAAAATTACATTTCAGCGAAAATGAGTTGCAAAAAAACTACAACTTTGGATGCCATAAACATTCACTAGGAATCTGGTTCACAAATGAAAAGATGTAAAAGTGCAGGCCATTCTTGCTGAGGCAACTGGGAAGTGTATTTTGTGAACTGCAGGAGATGAGATATGTTATCTGTCTAGGAATTCTTGCTCTCTGAGAACAACATTCTTATTCTGACCGCGTTGGTCTTGCACAGAGTAGAAATGCCTCGCATAATTCTTGAGATGTCTTGTATTATAATGCCATAACAAAAACTTGATGCCAAATCTCTTTCTTTTTTTTTTTTAGAACCATAAGATTGGCACACACAAGATATATAGACGTATAAAAAAGAACAAAATGACTGGAGGCATAAATGTGGGGTGCAGAAGGACGTGGTTCAGCCAGTTCATAGTGCTGTCATAGGGGAAGTATGTCAGCAATTTTGTTTGGTTGTTGAGAGAAAATGGCAGGCATCACAGCAAGCATACATTTCTTTATTGGCAACATGAAGTACTTATCATACTTTAAACATGAGGTAGAATGGAGTACACCTCAAAGTAGAAAAGAGAAATATTTTACCAAAGTGTAAGTCCAGTCCTCAAGGGGATTGGGGGGGGGGAGCACTTGGCATGGTTTACTTAGACATATGACAAGTATAAGAACCTTTGGGGGTCATTGTCATGTAGGTCACAGTGCAGGCACACCTTTTAACTTTTTTTATTAGGAATTTCCACAAAAGTCAATGTGCTTTGAATTGACATAACAATACTACATTTCATATTCCTTATAAAGTGACCTTTGACCCTAGTGGCAGCCTGCATGCAGTCACAGAGACTAGGACAGTGGTCCAGGTCAACAGAGACCAGGACAGCGGTCAAGGTCAACAGACCAGGTCAACAGAGACCAGAACAGTGGTCCAGGTCAACAGAGACCAGGACAATGGTCAAGGTCAACAGACCAGGTCAACAGAGACCAGGACAGTGGTCCTGGTCAACAGAGACCAGGACAGCGGTCAAGGTCAACAGACCAGGTCAACAGAGACCAGAGCAGTGGTCCAGGTCAACAGAGACCAGGACAATGGTACAGGTCAACAGCTTTGTTGGGTGCAATGTGTCAAAATACAGAGGAAAGCTGTTGACTTAGTCCAAACATGGCATTAAAGAATTAATACTCAAAGAGTTCATGAAACTAATTTTCTGATGAAAGATTTCTGAAAGTTTAGATTTGCAGTAAAGAAAAAATAAAAATAAAAAGCAAAAGTGCAAAAAAAGTAGGGTTTGGGTGATATATTGAAATACCAAAACACTGTGATACTAACCCTGTTCCAAACCATAGTGTTATACAATCCTTGTGTATTGAATTTTCACAATGCAGTGAAAAAAACTTCACTTTCACCCTGACTTGTAGATATAATATGAAGAAAGTCATCCATACACAGATTGACAGCCAATAAAGTATTTTATCGCAGCTTATAACATTCATTTTATTCTTGGGTATGCAGACATGGTTGAGTGATATGGCAAAACACAGTGGCTGTGGTACTGACAGTTTTATGTTAATTCACAAAGTGTCATCACTTCATACACGTAAAGTTAAGGGGCTTGTACACTTTTGTGACCTTCATGTAGACATATGTAACTATTTCATTCATTTTTCATGCAAGACTATCAAAAGCATATATTTTCTGAGAGAAAACATTTGTATAAATTGAAATTCACTATTGAATTTCAGATTTAACCATTACAATTATTTCAATTTAATTGTAATTAAAATTTGCAAAATTACATAAAATGAACAATAGCATGTTAAAAAATTCACATACAAGTTAGCTTGTAATATCAAATTGAAGCTAGCATCGGTGTCTAAAAAAGATATCTCAGATTTTTTTTTAAAAGGCTTCATTAATTTTCCATAGATCCTTGAAATTTCGTCGAAATTCTAGAAATTTTGAATAAAATGTAAAAAGCTTTAAAATTTGAACTAAAGCCTTTATGGAAAATTTGAGACACGGTTTTGTAGCCAACAACATGTTCTATTTTGAGCAAAACCAAATGTTAATCTTCAAGAGCGTTTGAGCTGGGGGTGTTTTGGTACACTCAAAATATGAAAAATTTAATTGTAATTTAAAAACTTATTGAGATTTAATGACTGAACAGTTACAAAAGATCTGTTGCTGGTTTTACATTTATCCACATATCTTCTTTCATAAAATATATAGTTTTTATGGGTTCAAATAAAGATTGTAGAAAACACAATATGATATTCAACAAAAACTAGCATTTTCTAATTTTATTGTAAAGTTTTCTAGCCCCTTAAGGTGCCAGGGCTTACCTGAAACCTTCAAATCAGTGAAATTGTGGTTTTGTTACCTTTGGGATGATGAAGTACTAATCTTTATCCCTGCCAAATGGCTCCATTGTAACATGTTTACTTCTATGTAAAAAATTAAGATAAAAAAGTGTCCCACTGTCAGTACAAACTTTATGGAGTCAATCAGTTAATTGCCTGTTAGATGTGGTCACTAATGGTGATGTTTAGATGACCATTCACAGTCTGAGCCTCACTGGATGTGTTTTTACAGGTGAGCTGATTATTTTTCAGGTGACCATATTGTTTGTAGTCTGTAGGTCAAAGTTATGACAGAATTTAAGGGATTAGTATTTAGACATCCTTCTGAATGGTCTGAGCAGATGTGGCATATGATGATGCAAAATCTGTGTGCACTAAAGATCACACTCAAAAATTCAAAGTTGTTCTTTAAACACAAGCATTTTAGGTTTTAAAAAAATTGCATATTTCTCAATAAATATTCAAGATGAAATGGTCAAATTTGGACTCGTATTGTTTCAGCACATGTATCCATGAAAACATGTTGAGGATTTTTCATTACTGTATCTGTTTGTGCACAATGCTGATACCAAAACTGGAAACTTTTTTTTCTTTTTTGTGAAATTGATAAAGATCGAAGGACTGCATTTTTTATATGCATTTAAAAAAGGACTGATCATTTCTTAAAAAATATCTGATATTGTCTTGCTTTGAGAGTAAATCAGTTTATATTTGATAAAACACAGAATTTATTTTAGAGAAATATCAACGTGAAATGGATATTTTAGAGTAGATGCCTATTGTCAGTGATCGACCTCCAGAGGCTAACATGGCCCAGTGACTGACATGTTAACATCTCAAGTATTTTCTTAATTCTTCAGATTGTGTTGGGGCCTTGAATTACTATATTTAGATATTGTATTTGATGTCTTTTTGTCCAGAACCACTTCCTAGTAGTCATTACCCTACTCCGCGGTCCGAACTCTTTACTCTCCATAAGCTAACCTGTCACTGTCTAACCTATATACATATGGAAGTATTGTCCATATTGCACACGTTCCTCTGTAAAATTTTGACATAGGCTGTATTAGCCCAAAGAAATTAAAGGGTCTTCAGCGGGTAACTACTCAGAACATATTTTGGAGCCCATATATACAATAGACAACTTACATGTCGACCAAAATATCTTCAAATGGCATGGGTTGGGCATTAGCCAATCCATGCCAAGGAAAGCTGTTGACCTGGGTCATGTGATCTTGATAGGTCTCATCTGCAATTCTGAGTCAAACTGTTTTTCATTGCTGTTGAAATTAGTTGAAAACGTTGAAGCAGACGACATTTGACCACCAGCTGATTTTGGCCAGTTTAAGGGGGACAGGGTTAAACAGTTGAACATTCCATGAACTGGAGCCCTCTGACAAACAATTGAGTGTTTGCCAAGGGAAAATGATCACCCTCATAAGATTACACCCACTAACTGGAAAAGTATGGTGTATTTAAGAAGGAGGATTCTACAAACATATTTTCAATATTAAAGTGTGGAAAGCCTGGACATTGATAGACCATTTACTTTGTCTTTGACATCATATAAATATTAATAGGACTGGGGTATTGGACTGCAGTGTTGGACTGGGGTGTTGGACTATAGTATTGGACTGGGGTGTTGGACTGGAGTCTTGGACTGGGGTGTTGGACCATAGTATTGGACTGGAGTGTTGGACTATAGTATTGGACTGGGGTGTTGGACTGGAGTCTTGGACTGGGTTGTCTCTTGGTTTGTCACTGGGCTTGACTGTGACATGGACATTTTTGCAGGAAAATAGATCAGTGGGAGTTGGGGTGATAAGGCTGTCTTCTTGCGAATAACAGACTTCTGAGGCCTCACCTTCCTGCACAACACCTCTTGATTTTTACCTGCATATTTATAGAGACAAAGCTTTTGAAATAATTTTCATCTGGCAAATCTTTGTGTAAAAAAAAAAAAAAAAATATTCCCAAAGTGGCCGTATCACACTTGAGGTGCCATATTTTTCAAAGTAATTGATGCTTATTGTTGCCAGAAAGGAGCCAGCATGAGATGTGAGACATCGCGAGATGAGAGACATCGAGAGATGAGAGACATGTTGAGTGATTACTGTGCATCAGGTGGTAAACTGTTCTCAAGAAGTGTAGTCCTTTGTGAGAGGCTTGCCCATTTATCGACAGAGATCTCGACCTATCATGTCACACATATATATGGTCATTGCACAAGTTTTTCTCCTACTTGTTCAATGTAGAATCATTTGTACTGGCTAAGGTGTTTGTATGGTAATAATGGTCAAATTTAAATGCACCAGGGATCTCAAATCATCAAAACATAATTTTGCGACCATGCAGCTTTTTCTGTTTTACTATTGTGTTTTGTTTTGTTTTTTTTTAAATCTTAATCCATTCTTGCAAGGAATTTTTATCTGTATGAAGCTGGAAGTAAATAAGGACTGCATAGTCTGATTTTTCACAAAAAGAGCTCTTGGTCATATAGCACCAAATACTGCCTCACAGATGTACACTAGCTGTCAGTGCTCCCTGGCAAGTCCTGCTCAGGCAGTGTAAAAACCACCACCCAATTCACCCTATCAGTGCCAAGTATAAACAGGACCCACAGCTGCCCTGGCCACAAGTTTAGTGCATTGTGCCCAAAATGTGGCCGGCAGAGCTGTTGACCTGGACCATTCTCCTATAGCTGTTGACCTGGACCATTCTCCTATAGCTGTTGACCTGGACCATTCTCCTATAGCTGTTGACCTGGACCATTCTCATATAACTGTTGACCTGGACCATTCTCTTATAGCTGTTGACCTGGACCATTCTCATATAGCTGTTGACCTGGACCATTCTCTTATAGCTGTTGACCTGGACCATTCTCATATAGCTGTTGACCTGGACCATTCTCTTATAGCTGTTGACCTGGACCATTCTCATAGCTGTTGACCTGGACCATTCTTATGCAGTTTTATTGTCTCTTCAACTGTGGGCATGCTGCTACTTGAATTAAAGGTCAGTTTACAAAGAGTAGGAATGTCGTATCGTAATGTTATCTTAAAGCACATGGACTTCAAAATAGGAGGTATGGGTATTTATATTTAACAATGTCCGCCTCAGACCTCCTCTCTCTTCATGTCTTTGGCATCTGGTATGATTCAAAAACTTAGCAAATGACTTTTCTCAAGCATTTTGCTTTCCAGAGTTGTTATTTTTATCATAGAAGCTTATTTAGCCAAGGTTAATACATTATCTAACCAGCTTCCTGTCAAGTTCCTTGCTGCAGGCCAGGTGGCAGCACAGGGTGGCAGTTAATATGAATACGTCCTATTGGCAATAAAATAGTTAACGCCTTTACCATTGTTCAGTGCAATGAGTCCAAATGCGTTGCCTTCGGCTACTACTTGTCAAAGTCTTGGAATCGTGGTGTTACCTTTTGAGGTCATTGATCTTTTCTGTCTGTTACAATGTGTGATCAGGTTTAAGTTTAGACCTGCCAGTATTGAAGGGAGAACAGGCATGTAGACCAGTCCATTAATGTAGAAGGGTGGTCAGGTGTTTGTCTGGAACAGGAGAAATGTCTGGTATTAGGCAGCAGCCTGTGAAGGTGACCTTATTGCTAATGTTTGGTGACCTTATAGCTAATGTTTGGTGACCTTATAGCTAATGCTTGGTGACCTTATAGCTAATGTTTGGTGACCTGATGGGGACTTACACCACTCTGTGAACAGACAATGCAGGGAGCCAGGATAAAATTGATTTGGTTACCATGGCAACAAACGCTCACACTTTTGTTGAGTTACTAATTCAACAGGTATCCAGTGTCCCAGGCACTAATTCATGTTGCATTGTATCTGCATGTGTATTTTAATGAAGAGTATCACACACTTGTGCTCCCAAAACAGTCAGGCATGCAGGACTTGTTGTAATGAACCCTCCTGAGAGGGACATTAACATACTTGACACAGTGAACCCTCATTAAAAGGACATTAACATATCTGACAGTGAACCCTCATTAAAAGGACATTAACATACTTGACACAGTGAACCCTCAGTAAAAGGACATTAACATATCTGACAGTGAACCCTCATTAAAAGGACATTAACATATCTGACAGTGAACCCTCATTAAAAGGACATTAACATGGCTGACACAGTGAACCCTCATTAGAAGGACATGAACATATCTGATGCTGTCTACACAGACATTTTGGTTTGCTCATCTTTTCAACATTTACTAGCCTGGGTTATGTTTAACCTGTTAAGTTCTGTTATTTCCATCATTGCTTAGTTCAGATTGAAAGGGTCAAGAAGAAACTTCCTTATGATTGTTATGGCTATGTATGTCACATGACAACCAAAAAAAAAGGCTTTTATCTCTCAACTTCTTAATGGGAATTCAGAAGAAAATCCATTAAAATATTTGCCTAGGGCTCTTGATTTTATGCTTTCCAGCATTAGTAAAGTGAGGTTTGTGGCAATTGTTTGACATGGTATGCTCCTGTCTTGTATTATAGTAAAACAAACCACCTGCTGAACAGTCCCTGTAGCACAGTTATAATCACCTCTATAGCACACATACACAAACAGTGCACCTGCTATTTAAGACCACCCTTACCTCCAGCAATAAATGGTCTTATACTGCAGGTGGTCTTAAAAAGAAATGTCATCTTTCACAAGGAAGCTCTGCATTTATAAGCAAAACTTCACATATTTAGCTAAGTCATCATTTGCCACGTTCATATTTATTCTTTATTATGTGGGTTGTCTTGGCTGAATATTTAGCTTAGACAAGGAGCCGCTACTCATAGAGACATGTACGGGTAAAAGGCTCAGAAACATGTTGAGTAGTTACCCGCTGAAGACCCTTTAATTTATTTGGGCTGATACAAGCTATGTCAAAATTTTACAGAGGAACATGTGCAATATGGACAATAGTAATTCCATATGTATATAGGTAAGACAGTGACAGGTTAGCTTATGGAGAGTAAAAAGTTCGGACTGCAGAATAGGGTAATGACTACTTGGTGGTGGTTCTTGGCAAAAAGACACAAATACAATTATATTGGTAGTGGTCTTTGTAGGTTCCATTGTAAGTGATATATGTATAATAGGCATGATTATGTTTTGTGTGTTGAGATAGAGCCCAGTCAGCCCACTGGCTGTGTTTTGTGTGCAGGGTGGTAAAAGGGATAAATGTTTTATTAATTATTGAAGATTAAAGGTTTTGTTCTCCTAAACATTAATGCAACCAGAGCTTGCAGTGACATGAGACAACGCAACAAGATCCCATTCAGATGTCCTGTATTATTGAGGCAGAGCAAATTATTTCTTTGTGATAGAAAGATCACATTGCCTTTAACTTAGCCTTGTAGCCCTGTATAGATTTGTTACTGTTCTGATTGGCTGTCTGTTGCCCTGCATAGATTTGCTACTGTTCTGATTGGCTGTCTGTAGTCCTGTATGGATTTGTTACTGTTCTGATTGGCTGTCTGTAGCCCTGTATAAATTTGCTACTGTTCTGATTGGCTGTCTGTAGTCCTGTATAGATTTGCTGCTGTTCTGATTGGCTGTCTGTGGTCCTGTGTAGATTTGCTATTGTTCTGATTGGCTCTCTGGGGGCAGGGTAAGGAAGCTGATGCCCTGGGGTATATTATTCTCATATACCACAGCCACAATTTTTTTTTCTGGAACACTAAAATGAAGAAAAGTTTGCAGTAAAACTGAAACTATCACCAGTTTCCTTTGAAAACTGCAAACGTCCACTGGCCAAACCAGCTCCCGGTATGAATTTAGTGCCATACTGGTGACATTACTCTCACGCGACCTTGACTATCCATTTCAGTCATGTGATCTACTTGCAACCTATGGGGAGCCCTTATCCCATCCATGCGCTGTACCCCACGGGCCACTTAAGCCCATATTAATGAATCAATGTGTATCAAAAACTGTTCAAGCAGATGATATTTTACCTCCAGGTTGTGGCTAGTTTAAGGAGGACATTTTTCAAGCACTGTGGTCATAGTTGCATAAATTTATGAAAGTTTGAATACAAGGCATGTAAATAGGGCAGCAACAAATTGACTGTCCCCACTGTCAGAAGCTTTACAAGAGCCTGACTTTTACACATCCACCTGAGCTCTGGTCAAAAGATTATGCATGATATATTATTCTGGAGGGGTGGTATTATGAATATATAGTTCTTTATGTGGAGAAGGGCTGTACAGATGTGGCCATGTAGAGGCGATGGCTGTACAGATACAGCCGTGTAGAGGAGATGGCTCTGCAGATATAGCCATGTAGAGGAGATGGCTCTACAGACACAGCCATATAGATGGCTGTACAGATGTGGCCATGTAGAGGAGATACCTGTAGAGATACAGCCATGTAGAGGAGATGGCTCTGCGGATATAGCCATGTAGAGGAGATGGCTCTACAGATACAGCCATGTAGATGGCTGTACAGATGTAGCCATGTAGAGGAGGTGGCTGTGCGGAAACAGCCATGTAGAGGAGATGGCTCTGCATATATAGCCATGTAGAGGAGGTGGCTCTACAGATACGGCCATGTAGAGGAGATGGCTGTACAGATATGGCCATGTAGAGATGACTCTACAGATACGGCCATGTAGAGGAGATGGCTGTGCAGATACGGCCATGTAGAGGAGATGGCTGTGCAGGTACAGCCATGTAGACAAGATGGCTCTACAGATACAGCCATGTAGAGATGGCTCTACAGATACGGCCATGTAGAGATGCCCTTACTGGTATGGCCATGTAGAGATGGCTCTACAGATACAGCCATGTAGAGATGGCTCTACAGATACGGCCATGTAGAGATGCCCTTACTGGTATGGCCATGTAGAGAAAATGGCTCTACAGATAAGGCTGTGTAGCTAATATGGTTGTACAGAAACATCCATGTAGAGCAGAGGGCTATATGGCATGGCCATGTAGAAAGTAGGGTTCTACATGTACAGCCATGTAGAGGAGATAGCTATATAGATCGGCCATGTATAGCTATATAGATATGGCTGTGTAAAGAGGATAGTTCTACAGATATGGCCACATAGCTAATGTGGCTGTACAGATACAGCAGTGTTGAGGAAATGGCTATATAGATACAGCCATGTTGAGGAGATAGCTATATAGATCGGCCATGTATAGCTATATAGATATGGCTGTGTAAAGAGGATAGTTCTACAGATATGGCCATATAGCTAATATGGATGTACAGATACAGCAGTGTAGAGGAAATGGCTATATAGATACAGCCATGTTGACGAGATAGCTATATAGATATGACCATGTATAACTGTATAGATGTGGCGATGTAGAAAAAATGGCTCTACAGATATGGCTTTGTAGATACAGCCATGTAGAGAAGATTGCTGTACAGATACAGCCAAGTAGAGATGGCTATGTAGCTACAGCTACGTAGAGAAGATTGCAGTATAGATACAGCCAATTAGAGATGGCTATACAGTGACTTGCCATATAGAGAAGATGGCTCTACTGATGCAGCCATATAGAGAAGATGGCTTTACAGATACAGCCATGTAGATAAATGGCTATATAGATACAACCATGTAGAGAAGATGGCTCTACAGATACAGCCACGTAGATGAGATGGCTCTGCAGATACAGCCATGGATACAATAGTTTATAATGTAGCTGCAGCCCTGTGGAGGAGATTGCTGTGCAGATACAGCCATGTAGAGAAGATGGCTATACGGATACAACCATGTAGAGAAGATTGCTGTGCAGATACACCCATGTAGAGAGGATGGCTATATAGATACAGCCATGTAGATAAGATTGCTGTACAGATGCAGCCATGTAGATAAGAGGGGCTATTCAATGTGTACGTCTTTGGATACTTGATGCACACAAGTGCACCAGTCCAGTGTGTGTTTCATGTTTTGTATCAGTTTTAAGGGGAAAATGTCAAACTCCATGGATGATACAGAGTAACATCTGTTTATTTGTAGGTTTTATGAGGACAGCAGACCTTTGAAATGTATTTTAGGTAGCAGATTCTCAGTTGGGTGTATTTGTACCAAAGGCTGCCCCTGACAGTAGTGTTAGCTCTTCTGTAGTGGTGCTATAAATAAACACCAAATGTAGTCAGCTTGTGGCAGAATAATGCATGAGGTATCAAAAAGAGGCCATTGATTAATGCCATTTCAGTTGTGGAACTAGCAACAACAAAAATACAATCAGAAAATAAATATTGGGCACAAAGAGCCAGCAGGGCTGGCTGCCTCCATAACAGGTGAGAGGTTTCCAACCTCCTGTCGCTTTTCAAAGGCAGCTTCTCGCTTGTCAACTTGTGTCTGGAAGGAAACCATGAGCAAAGCTTAAGTACACACAGACGTTCTTTGGTGACCAGTGTGCTGGTGGTGGGTGCTGTACATTTGCCCGTTGACTGTGTGTACGTGCCAATGAGCAGTGTTGTGTTGTCTCCGCCAACACGTGTTGCGGCATGTTGTGTGTTTAATTACCACATAGTCTCCTTGATGTTTACCTGGGGTACACGATGGCTGACACCTGCTGGAGAGACTCCACGACGACGGATCCCAGGCTATATCTTGTCATAATAATTAAAAAAGACAGAGCAGGCAAGACCAGTGGCAGACTGAAACAAAAGCTGGACATTCTCAGACAATTACTCTTTACAAGTGCATGACAGACACAGAGGAAAAACTGTGGGCTATACATACAACAGGGATAACCTGCTAACACATGGGCTGTACATACAGCAGGGGTAACCTGCTAACACATGGGAAAGATTGATGCACATACAGCAGGGGTAACCTGCTAACACGTGGGCTGCACATACAGCAGGGGTAACCTGCTAACACATGGGAAAGATTGATGCACATACAGCAGGGGTAACCTGCTAACACATGGGCTGCACATACAGCAGGGGTAACCTGCTAACACATGGGCTGCACATACAGCAGGGGTAACCTGCTAACACGTGGGCTGCACATACTGCAGGGATAACCAACTAACATGTAGGTGAGATCGATGCACATACAGCAGGGGTAACCTACTAACACATGGGCTGCACAGCAGGGGTAACCTACTAACACATGGGATGCTACATGAAGGTATTGACTTTGTTCTACCAATCTGCCTAACGGACAGAGATGGTGCATCAGTGTGACATGGAACTTGTGTTCATATGTCAGATGTTTCTGCCAATTTGACCACCAGAGATAATTCATCAGTGACATGTGACTGATGTAATGGTCAGTTGCTTCTACCAATCTGACCACCAGACAGAGATGGTGCATCAGTGACATGTAACTGATGTAATTGTCAGTTGCTTCTACCAATCTGACCACCAGACAGAGATGGTGCATCAGTGACATGTAACTGATGTAATTGTCAGTTGCTTCTACCAATCTGACCACCAGACAGAGATGGTGCATCAGTGACATGTAACTGATGTAAATGTCCGATGTTTGTATCAATCTGACCACCAGACAGAGATGGTGCATCAGTGACATGTAACTGATGTAATGTCAGATGTTTGTACCAATCTGACCACCAGACAGAGATGGTGCATCAGTGACATGTAACTGATGTAATGTCAGATGTTTGTATCAATCTGACCACCAGACAGAGATGGTGCATCAGTGACATGTTACTGATGTAATGTCAGATGTTTGTACCAATCTGACCACCAGACAGAGATGGTGCATCAGTGACATGTAACTGATGTAATGTCAGATGTTTGTACCAATCTGACTACCATAGATAGTGTGTCAGTGCCATGTAACATGTCAGTATGTCAAATGTTTCTACCAATCTGGCCCCCAAACAGAGATGTTGTGTCAGTGTGACATGTAACACATTTTAATATGTCGGGCGTTTCTAGCAATCTGACCACCAGACAGAGATTACAAGTGTCAGTCAGTGTGACATGTAAGTCATATTAATATGTCAGAATACATTGTACCTGGCCTGACACAAGAAATGTGCACTTATTCTCAGAAGTTTGTATAGGGATTTTGTAACAGCCTTTTAGCATTGCCTGTTGTACACGACAGGAGGAACTGAAAGTATGTCTATGTTCTGTGACAAAATGTGGTTTCAGTTGGACTGGCTCAGTGAAATAATCAAATTTCAAAGTTGCTGCAGGAAAGCTGTTGACCTGGAGCATATGATCTTGATAAGTCTCATGTACATTTCTCAGTCAAATTGTTTTTCATAACTGTTGAAATTACTTGAAAACACTGAAGCAGACGACATTTGACAACCAGCCGGTTTCGGCCGGTTTGAGGGGGCTAATATGTAGGCTATTTCACTACCCCAATACAGATGTGTCCCCCAGCAGGTGTGAATAGAAAGGGAAAGTGAAAATGGTCTACTGCTTCAGTGTCTGGAAGTGAGTGTCCATAAGTCACGGGAAGGAAATCTTGGACAGAAGTGATGAGTTGACAGGAGGTAAAAAGTGTGGTCGCAGTAGACACAGATCCATGTTGCTGTTGCTGTTGTCAAGGTACATATCATGATGTATTCAGGTGATAAGACATTCCAATAATCAATATTCACTCCCTCTGACCACCTGCCACTGTCATGACACATTTTAAAGATGCCATATATCTTCCTCCATCCAGTGATAAATTTTATGATTTGACTTGCAGAGAAAAGGACTTATTTTTCTGCTAATGTTAATCAGGAATAAAATTAGAGTTACTGACTAAAGGAATCTCTCTCTCTCTCTCTCTCTCTCTCTCTCTCTCTCTCTCTCTCTCTCTCTCTCTCTCTCTCTCTCTCTCTCTCTCTCTCTCTCTCTCTCCTCTCATCTCTCTCTCTCTCTCTCTCTCCTCCTCTCTCTCTCTCTCTCTCTCTCTCCTCTCTCTCTCTCTCCCTCTCTCTCTCTCTCTCTCACTCTCTCTCTCTCTCTGTCTCTGTGATGATATACACACCTGATCAGTACCTTTTCATTCGTTTGTCATAGAGAGTTCGTATTTTGAGTCGCTCGACAAATATGGTCTTAGCACGGAGATTGAGATAATAGCACACAGAGCCCATAAGGCTGTGTATGGAACAAAGAATATAGGAAGATCGCAAACTCGCTCTTCCTATACCCGGTTCTTCCTATACCCGGTTCTTCCTATACCCGGTTCTTCCATAGCCGCCCTGCCAATTATCTCTCTCCAATACACAACATCAGAAACCAGCACTACAATTAGGAGTGCACAAAGATTAATACCGAGACCCGATGTCTTCATATTAAATCTCTGATGCTTCGAACGTACAGAGCATGACTGTGTATGTCACAAAGAATTTGAAGCTGTCCTATATGTATGTGGGTGTATGTATACTAGCATATCTATATATACATACAGAGGAAATAGAATCACACTCAAATATCTAACCTGTTCACCTAAGACTCAAGTTCTGTGGAGCTTGTCTTGCTGCATATATTCCAAACACAGTGGTTGGTTATTATAGAGCACATTGAGCTTTTCAGTAATAACAAATCCTTGACAAGGAAGATTTCTATATGTGTGAAAACCCAACTGCCACTGAGCGACCTCTGTTAGTTCCTGGTAAATTCTGAATATTCTTTGTGGATTTAGTGTACTTAAAGATTGTACAAGTCGATCTGAGAGTATTTGGAGTTTGAGTTTTATTGAAGAATGTTGAATTACCGCAAGATACATACAGTTTGTACATAACATTTGAAAAATAGAAACCCAAAGGGGTTTATATCATCTCCCAAGAATCAGGTACACAGTAGACACTAGCCATAGTAAAATGAAATACACATCCATAGTTATACACACGCAAAAAGGGTCAGCTATAAATAAAACTATGCAAAATAACTATACACTGCAGTTTGTAGAAATACAGAATGTTGATTAATATTTTTTTCTTAAATTTAGATATATATATATATATATATATATATATATATATATATATATGTAGTGGTACCTGTCTTGAGAGACCCCTCCATTGAGAGACAGCATATCTTTTTAAGGGCGCTCTTTCAGAACACCGTGCTATCTTTCCATGTTATTATACCTCCAATAAAAGACCACCTGTTTTGAAAGACCACATTTTCAGCTGCCCTAGGGGTGGTCTCTCATATATAGATATATATATATATACACACACATATATATCAG
Source organism: Hermodice carunculata (assembly GCA_964020975.1). Lineage (NCBI taxonomy): Eukaryota > Metazoa > Annelida > Polychaeta > Eunicida > Amphinomidae > Hermodice > Hermodice carunculata. The sequence continues at coordinate 1,746,478 of OZ026628.1, forward strand.
TGTTACCCACCCTCCTGGATTACCGCGCAGGCTCATGGAACTTTATGCTGAAAATTCTTTAAAAATTGTAGATTTTATTGAAAATTTTTAGCCATTTAATTCCCAGAAATTCATCAAAAGTTTCATTCTTTATTTCATAATAATTTATAGGTCTCCCAGAATTTTACTTTCCATCTTCCAGCTTTAAGTTTGGCAGTTTGGCAATGCTGATACGTATACATATAATAGAGTGGTACCTGTTGTATGTGGCCACCCTTTCAGCCAAGAAAAAAAGTTGCCACATACAGCAGGTGACCTGTCACTCCAGGTAAATTTACAAAGAAACTGACAGACCTATGTCCTAATATAGCTTAGTTGATTGCATGTACACCATTCTATGATATAACTGAGGAGAGCAGTGAGATATAAGTTGATTACACCCTCTATGATATAAATCAGGAAAGCAATAAGATATAAGTTGATTACACTCTATGACATAACTGAGGACAGCAGTGAGATATAAGTCGATTACACTCTCTATGACATAACTGAGGACAGCAGTGAGATATAAGTTGATTACACTCTCTATGATATAACTCAGGAGAGCAGTTAGATATAAGTTGATTACACTCTCTATGATGTAACTCAGGAGAGCAGTGAGGAGAGCAGTGAGATATAAGCGGCTTACACTGTCTATGATATAACTGAGGAGAGTAGTGAGATATAAGTTGATTACATTCTATGATATAACTGAGGAGAGCAGTGAGATATAAGTGGATTACACTCTCTATGATATAACTCAGGAGAGCAGTGAGATATAAGTTGATTACACTCTCTATGATATAACTGAGGAGAGCAGTGAGATATAAGTTGATTACACTCTCTATGATAAAACTGAGGAGAGCAGTGAGATATAAGTTGATGACACTCTCTATGATGTAACTCAGGAGAGCAGTGAGGAGAGCAGTGAGATATAAGCGGCTTACACTGTCTATGATATAACTGAGGAGAGCAGTGAGATATAAGTTGATTACACTCTCTATGATATAACTGAGGAGAGCAGTGAGATATAAGTTGATTACACTCTCTATGATATAACTGAGGAGAGCAGTGAGATATAAGTTGATTACACTCTATGATATAACTGAGGACAGCAGTGAGATATAAGTTGATTACACTCTCTATGATATAACTGAGGAGAGCAGTGAGATTTAAGTGGATTACACTCTCTATGATATAACTGAGGAGAGCAGTGAGATATAAGTTGATTACACTCTCTATGATATAACTGAGGAGAGCAGTGAGATATAAATTGATTACACTCTCTATGATGTAACTCAGGAGAGCAGTGAGATATAGGCGGATTACACTCTCTATGATATAACTGAGGAGAGCAGTGAGATATAAGCGGATTACACTCTCTATGATATAACTGAGGAGAGCAATGAGATATAAGTTGATTACACTCTCTATGATATAACTGAGGAGAGCAGTGAGATATAAGTTGATTACACTCTCTATGATATAACTGAGGAGAGCAATGAGATATAAGTTGATTACACTCTCTATGATATAACTGAGGAGAGCAGTGAGATATAAGTTGATTACACTCTCTATGATATAACTGAGGAGAGCAGTGAGATATAAGTTGATTACACTCTCTATGATATAACTGAGGAGAGCAATGAGATATAAGTTGATTACACTCTCTATGATATAACTGAGGAGAGCAGTGAGATATAAGTTGATTACACTCTCTATGACATAACTGAGGAGAGCAGTGAGATATAAGTTGATTACACTCTCTATGATATAACTGAGGAGAGCAGTGAGATATAAGTTGATTACACTCTCTATGATATAACTGAGGAGAGCAGTGAGATATAAGTTGATTACACTCTCTATGATATAACTGAGGAGAGCAGTGAGATATAAGTTGATTACACTCTCTATGACATAACTGAGGAGAGCAGTGAGATATAAGTTGATTACACTCTCTATGATATAACTGAGGAGAGCAGTGAGATATAAGTTGATTACACTCTCTATGATATAACTGAGGAGAGCAGTGAGATATAAGTTGATTACACTCTCTATGATATAACTGAGGAGAGCAGTGAGATATAAGTTGATTACACTCTCTATGATATAACTGAGGAGAGCAGTGAGATATAAGTTGATTACACTCTCTATGATATAACTGAGGAGAGCAGTGAGATATAAGTTGATTACACTCTCTATGATATAACTGAGGAGAGCAGTGAGATATAAGTTGATTACACTCTCTATGATATAACTGAGGAGAGCAGTGAGATATAAGTTGATTACACTCTCTATGACATAACTGAGGAGAGCAGTGAGATATAAGTTGATTACACTCTCTATGACATAACTGAGGAGAGCAGTGAGATATAAGTTGATTACACTCTCTATGATATAACTGAGGAGAGCAGTAAGGTATGTTACTATCTGTGATATAACCCAGAAGAGCGGTAATATATATATATATATATATATATATATATATATATATATATATATATATATATATAGTTGCATATATATATATATATATATATATATATAGTTGCATATATATATATATATATATATATATATATATATATATATATATATATATATATATATATATAGTTGCACCTGTGGAGCAGAACCAATCCTGTCACAGTCAAGATGCAGTGGAATTGAATTTTTTTGTGAAACTCAAGCTGTGCAACTATAGTCTGTCATTTTATTGTCACATTTCCAGATCTGTTTCCATGGTGATATCTACATTTTCTGGCTCTCCATGATGGATAAGAACTGGTAGTGTGCTAAAAAGTAATGAATTACATAGCAATCTTGGCTCAAACTTGAAACTTGAAACTGATTTCAAATTGATCTTGAGGTCAATCTGTCTGGGATGTTCTGCTGCGGAGAGACAAAATGGGTTGTGCCCACAGAAAACTAAAGATGGATACCATATCAAATGTTTTTGTTGATCACAGGCTTTTATTTTTTATTTATTTAGTTTTTATTTTTTAGGGGGGGGGGTGTTTTGTTTTGTTTTGTTTTGTTTTTGTTAAGGTCTCTTTCCAGGGTATAATTATTTTTTATTTCCATTTGTAATATTAATTTTCCAGGAAGTGGCGACCAGTCTCCATTCAAATGTTCCCCACCAGCATAGCGGATGTCTGTGCAAGGTTTGCCCACCTACACTGTTGATAGTCAGTAATAAGCCATCCTGCCTCGCCTCTTGTTCCCTTTGTGGCCAGCATGGGGACCAGGCCATGTTCTTGGGATTGCTTTTAGTAGACCAAATTATCGTGCATTCATTTATTAAGTCAGTCTGTGCCAGGCTCTGATGTAACAGAGATAGCCATTCACATTCTACGTAAAAAGCTGTTGACATTCTACATGGAAAAGCTATTCAAATTCTACAGGGAAAAAGCCATTCACATTCTACATAAAATGCCATTCACATTCTACGCAAAAAGCCATTCACATTCTACACAAAAAAGCTTTTCAAATTCTAAAGAAAAAAACCATTCTTATTCTACAGAAACAAAAAAGCTTTGGTTCAAGTGCCAACACATATCTTCGGTTCAAGTGCCAACACGTATCTTTGGTTCAAGTGCCAACACCTATCTTTGGTTCAAGTGCCAACACCTATCTTTGGTTCAAGTGCCAACACCAAGTCTGATCTGGCTGTTTTTGCAGCCAGGCTATTAGCCGCTAGAATGATATGTCCCATATGTGAGGAGTTAGTAGTTTCTTGGTCACTGGGTTTAAGGCTGAAATGCAGCAACTCATGTTGGTACATATAATATGAATGTAATTTTCCTCATTACGGTCAAAGTTCTTTCCCATACTATATCAGTAGCTGAAGGTCAACTGTCATCAAAGGGCACCACAGGGCCCCACAGGGCACCACAGGGCACCACAGGGCACCACAGGGCAGAGTAGACATTGTGTTCCTTCCTTAGTTTCAGGGGTGTTTCTATCCAAGTTTTAGCAGAGATGCCAACATTCAAAATGCCATTTTCAGGGGTGTTTTAGTGAGAACACCAGGAATGGAGCATAGTTAACAAAGGATACTTTAAAAAATACTCAGGTTCAGTGCGAGACAAACACCATAAATTGGTCAAAATTTAAGCTAATTTCAGGGACCGTCCCTGGTGATGAGGAACAGTTGGCATCTCTGTATATTTTTTTATTGGTGTTTCAACTAGTTTGGCTGTTTCTGCTGTATACTTTAGTGGTATTTCTACCATAATTTGAAAGGTGTGTCTACTGTAATTTTAGCATTTCCATCATAGTTTTAATGGTGTGTCTACCATAATTTGAAGTGTTTTTCTGCCGCAGTTTTATCGGTGTTTCTACCATAATTTGAGGTGTTTTTCTGCCATAGTTTTAACAGTGGTTCTAACATGATTTGAGATGTTTGTCTGCTGTAGTTGTACTCACGTGGCAGGGAGTGATCCATACAGGCAGGCAGCATGCACTGATTTCATAATGGAAGGGGATCTTTTCAGGAGCTCAGACAGCAGCGTCGTGCGGGGTACACTCGATACCTGCTCCTCCCGCACAGCTCTTTGCTTTGAGAAAGCTTGGAATTCATTCTGAAACATCGCCTGACTATTTATAGGTACAAAATAAAAAAGATGCCAAGGTACATGGGCCCCAGGCCAACGCCCGCACAGAGAAACATTAATGTAACAGAAATTCAATTTCAGCACAACAGATAACAGACAATAGCCTTGGAAATCACCCCAGTAAGCAGCATATGCAAGATTAGTATCTTGATTGGGGCACACATTTATTTTTTTTTGGCCAACTGTGATTTCTCAACTTGCTTGTGAATTGGCCTTGTAAATTATAACATCTGGATTCTCTATGTAAGCAAGTCTCACACCAGGTTTCAACCACACAACTGGATGGTTGACCAGATTGGACAAGATATTTTTTTTTTTAAATTTTGTTTTGTTTTGTTTTATTTTATTTTATTTTATTTTATTTTTTTTTTTTTTTTATTGTTTACTTACTTATTTTAAATACAAGCTGGGGTCAAATCTGGAAAATAAAGTTTGTAAAATTCTGTTTTGGGGTTAACCCGGCAAAATTAAAAGTTGAAATGTAGATAATAAGTAAAAACATTGATACAGAAGACTTGATTACTTTGGCGAGAAATTGATAAGAAAATGACACGAAATAAATCTTTATAACCATCAAGTACACGAAATCCATAATCCATGATAAGAGGATAGAGGATGATCAATTATCCACTCTATTTATAATCTGTACACTGTTTTTGTACAGTCTTTTGTTCTGGTTCATATGTCAACTAATGGGATCCAAATATTGAGACGTGCAGTATATATTAGTGTTCTTTATTGCTAGAAGGAGCATAACTCAGCATAGAACCCCATAAAACAAAACCGCCACACACTGTCAATCACAAAGTTCCTTATTGCAGTCCAGGTGGCGGCACTGGTGCCAGTTCATATGAATACATGTACACTGTACTTCTGTTTGTCTGCCTGCACTATGTCTGCCACTTACATGCCAGTGACACCCTTTACAACTCCTACAAGAAATGTGGATTTTTGACACAGTATGGCATTCCCTGTGGGTCCCTTACATCACTGATAACCTGTGAAACTAGAGGGTTGTGTAGCAAATGTGTTAGAGGAAAGAGAGTGCCCCCTACTGGGTAAATGACTGTCCTTATCAGATTAATTAACAGTGAACACACAGACACATGCACAAAAAGAGCGAAGATATTAGCCACACTCTTTTAGGCCTTTAAAATACTTGGAACTTGCAATCTTTCAGCATTCCTGAAGCCACCACGTACAATTTTCCTCACACGCAGACCTGTTAGTTTGATTGTAGGAGCTGAGGTAGGTGCAGGGTAACCCAATAATCAATACAAAACCTGTCCGATAATGAGGATTGTCATGGAGGACATGGTGCTTAGCCAGCATATTTGAGCAGTGAACAAAATGGTGGATGAGCACTGAGTAATACTTACATCATAACGCAGGAACTAGCTTTGGATTTCATGTCACGTGTCATAAAGGTGTAACTAGAGATTGACAGCCAAGCAGACCCCTCCTGAGACAATATTCCCTGCCATTCATGGCACTTCAGTTTGATAAGTCAGTGACCCATCAAAGTTAGAAAACAGATAAAAGTTCCACTCCCTACCACCCCCCACCCCCCCAAAAAAATAGAGCACATGTTAACTGATTTGGGTGTCCAAACACGAAACCTGTTTGAAAAGCCTTAGCGTGACTGCAGAGAGTAGGTTGTAGAAAATGTCAGCTATGGCTCTGTTTTCCAATTTATTTCCTTAAAAAAATACTTTGGAGAAATATGTTTCTTTTCTGTAACCCGTAAACCATAATGTTTGTGGGTGGCAAAAATTGGATGAGACACAGAACAGCGAGGAAAATATGAATGTCAAATTACAATAGCCTGAATGCACAGCAAGTCTCTTCAACTTAATTTCCATGACTATAGAATCTATAATATTTGTCTGCTTACAGAGTCAAAAGTAAGGTAATGTTTGAATTCATCATCAAATTGCAAGATAATGTGTTGGAGTTACAACCTATTTGTATGAGGGGACTAGGAGGACACACAGACTGACATCACTCAGGGACCAGTTATTATCTTTCATTGTCATCTTGAATTAATGAACAAAAGATTTATACCAGGAAAAAATTAAACTACTGTCTTTCTAAGAAGAGTAAGTAGGACACTTCACAGTGCAGGCACTGAAAAGACAAACACTAACCCCTGTGAGAGAAAAAATTGAGTGTCTGTGAAGTAAAATACAATTTAGTATAAATACCTAGTATGTGAGGAAAGAAACACTGTGATGAGGACAGGGAAAACCTGTGACCAAGTACAGGGAAACCCTATAACAGGGGACAGGGAAACCCTGTGCCAGGAGACAGGGAAACCCTGTGAAAGGGGATGGGAAAACCCTGTGACAAAGCATGGAAACTCTGTGACAGCGGACAGGGAAAACCTGTGCCAGGCGATGGGGAAATCCTGGGACAGGGGACAGGGGAACCTTCAGACAGGAAAACCCTTTGACAGGACAGGGAAACCTTCAGACAGGAGACAGGAAACCCTGTGACAGCAGAATAGGGGAGTGCCTCATAAGTTACAACAAAAATCAAAACCTCCAATCATGACACTCAAAATTAATTTTTCCATTTCAAAAAGTTTCATGAATAAAAAAGGCCAATCATATATGGCCAGAATGTTTGGCAGATCAAGTGGAATTAAGTGGTGCTGATCATCCATCATGAAAATACTTGCTGCTCCCCACTGAATGTCACCTTCACTCTTCTAGACTGAACCCATGACCTTGCTGGTTGCTCCACAAAAGGGAAGTGATTCTTTGAGGTAGATGACTCACAAGGGTGACAGCATCTTTGACAGTACTTAAAAAAAAACAGTGGGAAATGGGACATTATTAGTACACCATTGTTAAGAATTGAGTTTTGAGTCTTCATGCATGCTCCAATTCTGCCATCATGCTTCAGTCCTGCTTTCATGCTCCAGTCCTGCCTTCATGCTCCAGTCCTGCCTTCATGCTCCAGTCCTGCCTTCATGCTCCAGTCCTGCCTTCATGCTCCAATCCTGCCTTCAGGCTCCAGTCCTGCCTTCATGCTCCAGTCCTGCCTTCATGCTCCAATCCTGCCTTCAGGCTCCAATCCTGCCTTCATGCTCCAGTCCTGCCTTCATGCTCCAATCCTGCCTTCATGCTCCAATTCTGCTTTCATACCAGGGCAGTAAACTTTTAGAAATTATAAGTGGCAGAAAATGTTGAAACTGAAGTTTCCGTCATGTTGTGACCCAAGGTAACACTATGACATTTTAATCCAAATGTGTGTGTGTGTGTGTGTGTGTGTGTGTGTGTGTGTGTGTGTGTGTGTGAGAGAGAGAGAGAGAGAGAGAGAGAGAGAGAGAGAGAGAGAGAGAGGATGGCATGGTTAAAATATAGCAAACACTTTTCACTTGCTATCAATTAGCAACATTAATTGGCACTTCTGGGTGATCATTATTAGTGCCTATTGTTGTAGAAGCTGGTGGCAGACAGAGTGTAGTCAGGTCAGCTGACATATATACAGTCACATGGCCTTAAGGCCACCATTTTCCTATGTGGTCTGTAAATTGGCTTTTGCTACACAGGTTTCTTGTAAAGAAAAAAGTGCTTTAAGGCCTTGCAAATGACCCAAAATATGCCTTCAAGGGCTGTCCATGTGATCTTGACGCTATAGCGTGGTGCATCTGTGTGATGGTAAAGCTATATAGCATGATGTATCCATGAGATCTTGAACCTATAGCATGGTGTATCCGTGTGATCTTGAACCTATAGCATGGTGTATCCATGTGATCTTGAACCTATAGCATGGTGTGTATCTTTCACCAGGATGATCTTCAACCTCAGGTGTCACTATCCTTAGCTTATTGTAAAGTCAGACAGGGAACCAGGACAGCGTTTGCTAAATCCTTTTTGCATACATTTGTCCAAATCAAGCCTAAACTAAACTGAGATGCCCCAGTATATTGTGGCTTAGATGGTAAAGTGACCATAATTATAAATACAAGATAATTTTGTAGGAGATAGCCCTCAATAGCATTCGATTTTCCAGGAACTGTAGCCTCAAGGTCAACCTTGCCCTTTGTACAGGTGGATAATGTCAACCTGAAGGGATAGGAAATGTTCCTAAAATCTACACCTTCCCTGATGATAAGGCCGTGTGCTTCGGCATCATTTCAATATTGTTTCCAATGCAGGTCATAATCATTTCTCTTATACCTTCCCTGCAGTTAAAGGATACCACATCCATTAGATGGCACCACATATGCCAACCTGTTACATGTAGAGCCATCTGGTGCCTCAGATTGTCTGCATCATTTCACTGGAATAAAAATTTTAGCAAGATTAAGGGGCAAAAGTTTTCGAAGTAGTAAGTGCCCTTTTTATTCAGTATTGGACATCATGATATGACTGTACACAATAATGTAGCAGTGTAACAATTGGACATCATGATATGACTGTATATGATAATGTAACAGTGTAACAATTGGACATCATGATATGACTGTATATGATAATGTAACAATAAAACAGCCCCCCCCCCGCCCTCCACAAAAGATATATATATATGTGTGTGTGTGTTTGTTATGTTGTACAGTACTGCCTCTGTCCCAGTATTCAGTGTCTTATTACCTGGCTTGGTGTACCATACAATCCATGACCTGCCATTGGTAGACAGTGGCGGCTCATGTCTTGTAGTCCTGGATATATTCCATGTCAAGTGGCTGGTGTATTTCACACCAAACTGCGCAGTGCCTCTTAATATTGTACAAGCACAGAGTATTTCACAAGGTTTGAATTGCATTACAGCTGATGTAGCCTAATTGTTTCAAATTTCAAAGTTACAATTTTGTTTTTGCCTGATGACAATACAAGTATTGGGCGCTGACAACCAGCCCACGAGCTGAAGTGTAATACATGTCTGCTGGACAGACCAACAGACTCACTTTGGCAGGCACTCGGCCTGTCCCTGTCGCAAATATTGTGACCTAGTTATAAAATGTTGTGGCAGGTCAGGTCAACTGCTGTCTGTTGTTGGCCGCGTTACCAGCAGGAAGCACTGTGTATACAAATTAAGCCAGTCAGGCTTTGTATGCGTGTCCAGTCGGGATACGTATGCGTGTCCGTTCTTGCTGAGGCTCATTTATTCTCCAGTCTTTTTCCAGATCAGCTTGATCCAGACATAGGCACCTCTGTGTGCAGTTAGCGGATATTCATTTAGTATGACATATACTGTACCAGACAGAGAGACCTACATATGACAAGGGAGTAAAACGGGGATCTGACTAGTGGAACTGGAAATTACTTTTGCCATGGTATCATAAATATTTCTGCCGTTGTACAGTAGAATACATAAATGATCAAAAAGAACATGATGCCAGAATGAATTCTATTTGATGCCCCATGAAGAGTAAGACACTGGCAGGTCCAGTGCTGGCAGACCCCAGCCGGCCTGCCAGACATGAGGGCCATCGCCTGTGGCAACAGACACACGTTGTAGAGGCAGTTGAGCCGCTCAGCCAGCCCCACAGCCGACATGGCCTTATTTGACTGCAAACAGGGACAAAGAGGCATTTTTCCACACACAGGACGCTGAGCCCCGAGGCTTGAAACATTCTGTACCAGTGAAAAGAAACATGGCAAGCTCAGGTGAAGCACTGTGTTCTGTAGTTTGACTGACAGATAAAACACTTCAACAAAAGTGTCTGTGATCTCTAAGTATCTTAAAAAGTTTACAATACAAATAATTTGTGGCTTCTGAGCCAGCAAGCACCTATTATGCTAGGTTTCAAGTATGAACTGATAATTCCTGCTGCAGGGAAAAAAATATGTTTTTTGCTTAACTCTTTCAGTGCCAACTGCAACTCAAGGCGAAGTTCTTAACCCTCAAGGTGCTAATCACGGCTATAGTCGTTTTCTCATTACCGTTAAACATATAACGGTTAAAAGATTCAAATTCCTCATGAAGAGACCTTTCATTCAAATACCAGCAAGCTTAGTCTAAAGCAAAAAGTAGTCTTAGTCAACACTTTAAGGGTTAAGAGGAACTGCTGTCATTTATAATAAGGGTGCTAGATTCATATTGCTTGTGAAAAGACCTTTCATTGAAGTAGCAGCGTGCCTACAGTTGCAGACATTATAATGGTCTGGGTCAACAGCTCTCCTCAGTCTACTTTGGGTGCAATGTGCCTAAAGTGTGCCAACCAAAGCTGTTGACTCAGTCAAAGACTTGGCACTGAAAGGGTTACTGATGAAATTCAAATGATATTATGTACAAATAAGTTCACTTGAAACAATGTATTGATATTTATAGGAGACAATGTCAATTTTGCCAGGGCTGTCAAATAGATAGACAGCCTGATTTCCTGTTCAAACTGATAGTCTCATGTTTTGAGACAATTTACATCATTGTGCCTCACATTTTTCTGCTCACCTTTTGTGCAGATTCTCTGCATGCCTTTTTAACCCTTTCTTGGTCAGAATAAGACTGCATCAGTAGCTTCCACAGTACACAGACAACACTTGACATGCTTTTGGTTGATTGGAGTGGGAGAGGGTTCGAGGGTACATGACAGGTCCCATGCTGGAATGAGAGTATCTTTAGATCTGTTTGCCGTCTGTATTGATAATCGATGAATATAAAAATGTCTACCTCAGAACTTAAAAATTAAAGACTGTCTACCATTTTAAGCTGTAAAAACTCTGTCTGACCATTTCATTTGTCATGATTTTGAACCACATAGAACTCTATATAATATCAAGAAAACCATACAGTTGGGAAGCAGTGAGGACATTTAGATCCTGGCTAGTGGAAGACAGAGGTTAATGTTATACCTTGAGGCAGTTATGCAGGATATAGCCCAGTCATTCAGATAATTATATGGAAGTTATCCTAGGTCAACCTGTCAAATGTTTATATATGGAAGTTTGTCCCAGATCAGCCATTCAAATGATTGTATATGGAAGTTATCCCATATCAGCCCAGTCAAATGATTGTATATGGAAGTTTATCCCAGATCAGCCATTCAAATGATTGTATATGGAAGTTATCCCATATCAGCCCAGCCAAATGATTGTATATGGAAGTTTATCCCAGATCAGCCATTCAAATGATTGTATATGGAAGTTATCCCATATCAGCCCAGTCAAATGATTGTATATGGAAGTTATCCTACATAAGCCCATTCAAATGATTGTATATGGAAGTTATCGCACATTAGCCCATTCAAATGATTGTATATGGAAGTTATCCCACATTAGCCCATTCAAATGGTTGTATATGGAAGTTATCCCACATTAGCCCATTCAAATGGTTGTATATGGAAGTTATCCCATATCAGCCCAGTCACACAATTATATATGAAGTTATTCCAGATCAGCCAGTCAAATAATTATACAAGGAGGTTATCCCATATAAGCCCAGTCAATTGATTACATATGGAAGCTATCCCAGATCAGTCCAGTCATATGATTACATTTGGAAGTTTTCCCGGAGGAGGTCAGTCCAATGATTTAGTGTTTGGGTAATGAGCTGGGTCAGCCAGTCTTTAATTTCCGTGAGGTCATGTTTGGAGTAGACACCTCCAAGACCAGTCGACAGGTGAAGACCAGTGGCTCCCTCTGTGTAGGCTGCCAATTGGTTGTATATTAGGACAGAAAGTGCATACATCAGTGTTTTACCCCACAGCTGAGCTATGTGGTGCGTGGTTTTCCGGTGTTTAACGGAGAGTGCAAAGAGTGTAGGAATGGACATTCTGATCGAGTCTTGTAATGTCTTGCTCTTCATTTTATTTCATAAACTTTCTTGACTCAGCAAAAGTAGTCCTGTTGTGCCTGAGAAAGAATGTAAACTGTTTTGCATAATCTTTGAAAAAGGATTGATTATTTGGTGTGACTTGTAAGAGGGGATGTCCCCTGCTTCCCCCCTTCATAGACAGAAAGGCTGCAGGCCCTAGACGAGTGGGACAGTTTGGTGACCCAGTTATGTGCGTAATTATTGCAATGAGGACAAGTCTGGTCCAGACACAAGCCAGACAGAGATAAGAGAACATAGTCTCATACCACAGTGCGTGCAACATCCCACTCAATACATGCCCGCTCCTGATAGCATGGCCCCAACTTTGCCAGCCAGGACAGTTAAGTTTTTGAGGTACAGTGTTGTGACACAGTGCATGTACGCCAGCAGCAGTTAAGATAAACAAAAACTAAAGAAAATCAGCAAAAGAGAAGATGATTGTGGCTTTGTCCGTCACCAGGAGGTTTGTGGGCAAACTGTTGTAATTTTGCACTGGGACTGAAGGAAGAAGTGGCAGGAGAACTGGACGTGACAGCACTCAGGGGACCAATTTCAAGTTTATACAGGTGAGAATAGGGCCTGTATTTTTTCCGTTTTTAACGGAAACGGAGCGGAATAATGCATTTTTGTCACCTCTGAAACGGAATTTGCTGTTTTGCCTTAATGTGTTTTACATACAAAGAGAACTACTGAAACGGAATTTGGAAATTTCTGGCTGGTGAAACGGTATTTCTAGTTTTTTTAAACGGCAAAAATCCAGGCCCTATGAGAAGCAGAGTGGACAACAGGTAGGGATCTTTGAGACATATGACTCGGTGTTGGAGTCCATGGGGCTTGGTACCACAAATGTTATGGCGGACTTAGGATCAAAGCGTCATGGATATCTGTTAATGTTCATAGTGTGTATTGTTTCCCTCAAATCCCTGCATGGTCAAACATTGTTATCGTGACAATTAGATGTACAACATACTCCCCTCATGATACAAGTTTTTGGGATACTTGAAGTCAAAATCGTATGCTGCTTGACTTAATCTATCTGGCATATTCAGCTGTGACACATTTTGCAGGGGACAAGCTGGGGTCAGTATAATGAGGTCTTACTGTACCAGTAGCCCAGATGGAAGAGTGGCCTCTGTGGGTATGCACACAGTGACCTGACATTAAGGCACAGGGTGACCTGACATTAAGGCACAGAGTGACCTGACATTAAGGCACAGAGTGACCTGACATCAAGGCACAGGGTGACCTGATGTTAAGGCACAGAGTGGCCTGACATTAAGGCACAGTGACATGACATTAACACACAGTGACCTGACATTAAGGCAGAGACCTGACATTAAGGCACAGGGTGACCTGATATTAAAGCACAGAGTGACCTGACATTCAGGCACAGGGTGACCTTATATTAAGGTACAGAGTGACCTGATATTAAGGTACAGTGATCTCACATTAAAGCTCAGAGTAAGTGCACATTAAGGCTCAGAGTAACTTGATATTAACGGTCAGAGTGACCACAGATTAAGACTTAGAGTGACCTGGTATTAAGGCTCAGAGTGACCTGATATTAAGGCTCAAAGTGACCTGATATAAGGCTGAGAGTGACCTGATATTAAGGCACAGTGACCTGATATGAAGGCTCAGACTGCTCACACTGACCTGATATTAAGCTGATAGTGTACTGATATGAAGGCTCACAGTGACCAGACATTAAGGCTTAGAGTGACTGACATCAAGGCTTAGAGTGACTGACATTAAGGCTTAGAGTGACTGACATCAAGGCTTAGAGTGACCTGACATTAAAGCTTCTGTATCATATGCCCTCAGCATGTTCAAATGACTCGGTGGACTTGAAATAATTCTTAAGTTTTGAGAGACTGCGCATAAGGCTCGATTGTTTTGGTTTGAGCATGTGTTGTTCCTGGTTGATATCAGAGGATACTGTGCTGTGAGCACGGACTGCTTGTCACAGTTATGTGTCTTCATACATTATAGCTTATTGCATCATCCTGATTTGGCACCCAAAGTATTTATAAAATGTTCTCAATGATAGAGTTGAAGTTTATAATACTATCGCATATTTTTACAATTAATGTTGAAAATTTAAAGACATATGTTTATTTCTGCATTTCTGGATTGAAGTTAGGAAAATTATAGTCATTTTTACAATTAACGGTCAAAATGTAAGATGTTTGTGTTACTTCTCCATTTGCTCGACTGCAGTTACGAATATTATATAGCACATGGTTTAACAATTAATGGTAAATATTTAAGATATTTTATTTTTGCATTTTCTGAATCAGAAGCATGGAAGGGGCAGTAAGGAGACAGACAGTAGGTACAGCATGACCCAAGGCAGCAATATTGTCAGAGAAATCCATAGCTTCTGTTTGAGACAGAGTTGCAATATCTGATAGCATATGAACTTTGTATGGACTACTTGAAGTCGGGGTCACAGTTTAGCTCAAAGTTCCCAGCATGCAAAATTGTATAGCAGTTAGGAAAGTGAGCAGTAATAGAGGATCGTACACACCATAGAGGAAAGTGCCAAAGGACTATTGGCATTCTGACAGATAAAAATAGTACAAGAATCAACACCATGTTCAAGACAAGATAAAAATGGAAGACCACACAAGTTGACAATTGTAAGCACAAGACTACTGTAGTCAGGGCATGTGTTACCTCAGCACTAAGCATGAGGGTAATAGAGACATTACAAGGACAGCCTTGTGGGGAAAATTGTCAACACAGGTGGTGTTCTGTTTGTTGAAAAATAATTAGTCGTTTTTCACAAAATTCACAAAAATTTATTCACTTTACAACAATCCTGTCATAGTATAAACCGAAGAGCTGCAGAAGTAGGATGAGATAGGAATATTGTTTACTTAATGACATTATACAAACAACCTGAACAAGCAAACCAGCTGGAAAAAAAATGGCATCACTTGCATGAAGCGAAGCACACAGCTTGAAGATTACAGGTGAATTGATGCTGTGCCAAGTCATGTCAGTGAACAGGAAGCGTGCTGATGCATTGTACTGGTTACAGTGAACTCACGGCGGTTCAACTTAGTTTAGAATATTGATTGTGATATTACCATTGAAAATGGTAGCTATAAGTAGGCTGCAGCACAGTAAACTCACAGCGGTTCAACTTAATTTAGAATATTGATTGTGATATTACCACTGAAAATGGTAGCTATATGTAGGCTGCAGCACAGTAAACTCACAGCAGTTCAACTTAATTTAGAATATTGATTGGGATATTACCATTGAAAATGGTGGCTGTAAGTAAGCTGCAGCACAGTGAACTCACCGCGGTTCAACTTGAAATTGAAGCTGTCAACATGCAGTTTGTAGTCTGGCCTTTCTCGAGGCCATTTGGGTGCAAGTAGAGAGAAAAGGATAAGGCTGGGTGAGTCCTACTCTGTGCTTAATGATTTAGGAATTTGTTAGTTCAAATTTCTTTTTTTTTTGTGAAACTTTGCCTGTAATAAGCAGATAGGTTCAGGTTACAAGATCTGACTGTTTTCCGTCGTGTTTGTAAAACTGGCATTGCTTGTAAAATGCAATATTTTCCCATTTTAACTGCATGTACATTGTTCCATTTACCGTGGTGCATCCTAGCAAGAACACAGCCATACAGACTTACAGGAGATGGCTGTGTGAACAGCCCAGTCTCACAGACCTTGACAGGTTGAACCTGAGATGATCATGTGTAAGGCTGATGATTTTCCGTTTTTGGTTCAAGGATTTTCCGTTTTTGCCCTATCGTCATTTCGTTTTTTTTCCTTTTTTTCCCAAAAGCCTTGTCGGTTGTCAGAGTGACCATGCTTGGGCTTCGCACCAGCCATATTTCCTATTGAAACTCAAGTTCACATGAGAGTCTCGAGTTGCGAGATTAATGGCGGCGCCCTGGTAAAAGCGTATTTGTAGAACTGAAATAGTTTAGAGCTTTAATTTTAGTGTTTTAAAAGAGGAAATGTGCAGATTTTTCTACATTTTGTGTTGTTTTAATCGATTTGTTTCCTTTACTGGGAAATATTTACCGATTTCTGTTAAATTCCACGGGAAAATTACTTTTCCGTTTTTTATAACTCATTCCATGGATTTTTCGTGAAAACGGAAAATCATCAGCCCTACATATGCCAATCTGAGATGAGCTTCATGTGCAGCTTGATCTGAGCTTACTGACATGTCAGCTGAGGGGAAAATGAATCTCATCCTTGTGATTGGAATCACAGAAAGGTATGGTGGGGTTGAATATGCAGTTTACAGGAATCAGACTCATCACGATAAGTCTTCTACCCTTGCCCCTGTAAACGGCCAAAACCTGGTGCTGGTTTATGTCGTCTACTTCAGTGTTTTCAGCTAATTTCAAGAGAAATGAAATAGAGTTTGACTGAGAATTGTTGATGAGACCTATCAATGTCACGTGCCCCAGGTCAACAGCTATCCTTGGCACAAACTCATGCCAAGGAAAGCTGTTGACTCAATCTTAAGTCAAGGGGGAAATGGTTATTACAGCTAAACATGACTTTGGAGGGTGGGGTATTAATGTTTTATTTAGAAGATGAACCAAAGTTGTATATGTGAGATCATCATGTATGAGTCAGTTAACACCTTGGGACACATCTCAAAGGAAATTCCTGGCACGATGAACTCTTTGTAAACATGACTACTGACCATTGATACAGTGCATGTCAGCGCCGACGAAGGGCATGTCAGCGCCGACGCAGGGCATGTCAGCGCAGACACAGGGTTCACATGTCCATACTGCATGTTCATAGCTGCCCTCTTTGTGGGGTGGCTTCCTGTTGAAGGGTAACCATCAAAAGTTTGGCTATAGACAACAGATATAACAGAGGTGCATGATATTTCAGGGTTCCATTCGCCAGTTTCATTATAGTTTGAGAAAGTTTTTTTTTTATATGCAACAGATATAACGGAGGTGCATGATATTTCATTGTTCCATTCGCCAGTTTCATTATAGTTTGAGATTGGTGTTTTGTTGTTGATCTGTGAAGACCCGCCATGTGTTAAAGAAATGTGGCTGGACCTCTTTAGGAACCCCAAATTACTCTATGCTCTCTTGTTAGTAATCAGGTATTAAGTAGTGTACTTGGACCTCTTAAGGATCACAGAATTACTCAATGCTCCCTTGTTAGCTATCAGATATTAAAAGAAATGTAGGTGGACCTCTTCAGGAACCCAAAACTGTCCTATGCTCACTTGTAAGTGCTCAGCAGATATAAAATGAAATGTAACTAGACTTCATAGGGATCAAAGGATTACTCCATGCTCCCTTATAAGTGCTCATCAGGTATTGAATGAAGTGAAGTTGGCCCTCGTAGGGATCAGAGAAATATGCTATGCTCCCATCACGTGCTTTTATCTTCTTCAGTGACCCCCTCCCCACCCCCTTGTGAGTTGAAAATGTCTAAAGTAACTGAGCACATACTGTTCTCAATTTTACCAGAATTTATATGTTTCAGTGCCATAGTTTGGACTGCGTCAACAGCTTTCCTTCCCAATTTTTGTTGCATTGTAACCAAAACACATGAAGGAAAGCTGTTGACCTGGACCATTCTTAGGGTCTCTGTACCTGTAGGCATGCTGGTACTTGAAGGAAAGCTGTTGACCTGGACCATTCTTAGGGTCTCTGTACCTGTAGGCATGCTGGTACTTGAAGGAAAGCTGTTGACCTGGACCATTCTTAGGGTCTCTGTACCTGTAGGCATGCTGGTACTTGAAGGAAAGATTATGTCAATTCAAAGCACATTGACTTTTTTTGAAAGTGGCATGGAAAGAGTTACACGGGATAAAGGATCATGACGGGGGGGGGGGGGGGGGTTAAAAGGGTATAACTGCCAGACTGCTACACAGATATTTTTGCCAAGACCAGCCCTGGACCTTTTGCCTGCACTCTTGTCTCACCACAAGGTCTGTCTGCATTCCAGGCCACAAATCAGCCATTCTTGTGCACCCATGAAAAGATCCACGGCAGTCTTTGCCCTCCAGAAACCTGATTGTTTGTTCTGCTTACTGTTATTACATTCAAAAAGCAGTCATTGCCCAGATAGAGTTGAAATTATTGACTCTGGGATTTTTGACATTCTTTCTGGTAACTTTTTCTCAACAATGCAAGATAGCCACAAAAAGTAGGGAGGTGTCTGCCCCCACACAATGTACCATCTCATATGGACTGTGGAACACTGTAGGTAAATGTATATCACATTGACAACAGTCAAATAAAACTAACCAAAACCTGGCAGAGATTCTGGACCAGCATATGGCCACATGCTTGCCACATCAGACCTGCTTGTTAAAGTATTCACAGGAAAGTTGTTGACTGCCAGCTGTAGGAGATTCCTGTGGTTTTTACAAGCAACATGCTTGTGGCTATATTCTCTGACTTGTATATATAGCCGTTGGCCCGTATGTCTGACTGAGTACAAGTCTGGGGAATATTCAATGGCCAGCACTGTCAATCACATTGTACCTCAATATTTTGCTAGGTATTTTGCTTCAGTAGAATTGGTCATGAGCACCTTTTAACCCAGGATATGGTAATCCATGACACTCTTTACCTCAGCATTCCAATGCCTGGAATAAGGGACATTCGCATTAGCTGCGGGACTATTTTGGCCCATTAAATGCAACAAAAAAATACCTGTATGTACAGGCAGATCCCTGTATCAAACATGGCAAACTGGCAACTTGGATAGAATTGACTGTGAAGTCATAGTCGTATTCTCCAAACATTAGGGAACAAGAAAATTTGCTCACTGGAAGAGAGTTAATCAGTATCCAGCAAAATTTTCAGCCAATAATCATCGGTCAAGTACACAATAATTTGCTTCATGCTGTGAATCTGTGACTTTGAAATTTCATAAAAGATACAAGCTGAAAAGTGTAGAGTTTTATGTTTGCCACAGTATTTGCCTGCACCAAGCCAAAGGCACATGTGTTGTCATTCTTCCTGCAGAGAAAAATCTGCTGTGTTCAGTCATTCTTCCTGCAGAGAAAGATCTGCTGTGTTCAGTCATTCTTCGTTCAGAGAGGGATCTGTTGTGTTCTTTCTTCCTTCAGAGAAAGATCTGTTGTGTTGTCATTCTTCCTTCAGGAAAAGGTGTGCTGCAGATACAGATAAAGTTCTTATTGTAAATACCGTATTCATTCCAATAGTAGCACACAATGCTTATGTAAAGATTTCCTGGAGCAACCATGGTTTCCCGGCGTTTTGTGGTAATGATATGTCTCAATTTCCTATACCACAAGCATTTACACTTATTATAGAATCCATAGAGCACAAAACAACAACATTTAACCCTCTTTTTTATCAGAAGCAATTATTCTTTTTATAAATGTTGAAAAATGATGAATTTTTAATGAAACTCCAAGATTAAAAAGTAGGGGGTGTGCTTCTATTAGGGCATATGCTGCCATTGGAATGAATACAGTATACTGAAAGCTGGATCCCATCAATAATTTTAAAAATACTAGATATGCACAGTAATTTGCAGCCAAAATCTTTGACCCTATCATTAGGGAACAGTGTCAACCATCTGCCAGATATGCAGGTATTGATGGATTTGCCACATTTTTCCTAACATTTGTGGTAAGGGTGTATACAGGTTTCGAAGAAATTGGGATTCTTGTGCTAAGCTAGATTTGTAGTTGTAAAACATGACTATGGATTTTTTTAAACAGTTCATAATTTCCAAGTCACCAGTATCTGCAAGAGCAACACGTTTTGCCATGTTTGATAATAAGATCAACTCCTGCATGTGGGTAAGTCCTTATTCATTGAGATGGGCTAGAGCAGCACCTCAGTTAATCTGAATGTCCCTTATTGCCTATATGCGGGTCTATAAATCCTGTGGAGACCTTTGCTTGAGTCATCTGTCGTTTCCGGTAACTTGACATACCATATGACTTTTGTAATCACCAAGTACAACACAAGGCCCATCAATAAAACTCTGATCTGGGGTACAAAGATAATAATAATATCAGTGTCTTCCATCATCAAGAGTTCACCATTACCTGGACAGCAGGCAGTTAGCAATTAAACAGATCTCCTGCCCTACTCGAGGTCTAATCCAGGCTACAGATTTGTCCAAGTGGTAGTTACTGATTCATGAAGTCCCTATGCAGTAGTCCACAGTGGAGAGCTCATCAGGCCTGATCCATGGCCATGTCTGTAGTCCACAGTGGAGGGCTCATCAGGCCTGATACACGGCCATGTCTGTAGTCCATAGTGGAGGACTCATCAGGCCTGATCCATGGCCATGTCTGTAGTCCACAGTGGAGAACTCATCAGGCCTGATCCATGGCCATGTCTGTAGTCCACAGTGGAGGACTCATCAGGCCTGATCCATGGCCATGTCTGTAGTCCACAGTGGAGAACTCATCAGGCCTGATCCATGGCCATGTCTGTAGTCCACAGTGGAGGACTCATCAGGCCTGATCCATGGCCATGTCTGTAGTCCATAGTGGAGAACTCATCAGGCCTGATCCATGGCCATGTCTGTAGTCCACAGTGGAGAACTCATCAGGCCTGGTCCATGGCCATGTCTGTAGTCCATAGTGGAGGACTCATCAGGCCTGATCCATGGCCATGTCTGTAGTCCACAGTGGAGAACTCATCAGGCCTGATCCATGGCCATGTCTGTAGTCCACAGTGGAGGACTCATCAGGCCTGATCCATGGCCATGTCTGTAGTCCACAGTGGAGAACTCATCAGGCCTGATCCATGGCCATGTCTGTAGTCCATAGTGGAGGACTCATCAGGCCTGATCCATGGCCATGTCTGTAGTCCATAGTGGAGGACTCATCAGGCCTGATCCATGGCCATGTCTGTAGTCCACAGTGGAGAACTCATCAGGCCTGATCCATGGCCATGTCTGTAGTCCACAGTGGAGGACTCATCAGGCCTGATCCATGGCCATGTCTGCTTATTCCAGCCTCGGCAGTACATGGCCATAAGTGTTATCAGCAAAGCACTTCCCCATTCATGGAGACTCCTTAGTGGGTGCCCAGTTGAGCTTGTCTGCTTCTTGTATTGTCCAGCTTTGGCTAAAACTAAGAGTGTCCTCTGTCTCCATGAGCAGAGACCGTACAGTGTACATCCAGCAATGATGCAGTACATGGATCATGAAGGCCTCATGCTGCTGCAAGGAAAGACCATTTTCTGATGAAATGCTACTGTACAAGAGGCTGATAAATAGTAGTGATTACCGTCAGGCAGGCTTTGTATGGCTCTTTCAGATCACATATACTTTGTATGATGTTGACCATTTTGTGTGCTGTGTTGAGGTGGCTAGTGTATAATTATATATATCCATGCAGTCTTGGTATTATATGCACGTCACTGGTAATTCTCCTGCACTCTGTAATACAATGAAACTGCAGAAGATGATAAATACAAGGCTACCAGATTATGATTGAAAAAGTGCCTCTCAAACTGCTGTTCTCAATATATGATGAATCACAGCATAGTATGAGCCAGGAATGGACAACCTGGGTGTACAATATTGAGGAAAGGGTGTGCAACATTGAGTTCAGGGTGTGCAACATTGAGGAAAGGGTGTATAACATTGAGGAAAGGGTGTATAACATTCAGTACAGGGTGTGCAACATTGAGGACAGTGTGCAACATTAAGGACAGTGTGTGCAAACTTTAACTTGGGATGTGCACCTCTCATCTCATAATTTTGCTAAAATGGAAAGAGTTCGCATTTAGAACTGGGTGTGATTTGGAGTGCAAAACACCCCCACACGCCTGCCTGGCTGTGACGCTATATCAATCTCCGGGTAACGCTGCAGCTGCTATTGTCAGAGAATCTGTTTTTATTTTTGCTGAATGTGCATGTACAAGGCATGGGAGATTTCGAATAGTGCAGACCTTTTAATTCATTATTATATTGTGGCAGTAATTGCATTGGTTGGTGGCCTCCGCATTGCCTGACAAGTCCTCACATAGCTGTCCTTGCCTACCAAGTCCTCACATAGCTGTCCATGCCTGACAAGTCCTCACATCGCTGTCCTCACATACTTGTCCTTGCGACAAAATGACCAGCTAGAGAATCCCACAAATACATGTAGGACTTTGGTTAGATTCCATCATGCAGTGGTATGTATTGAGAGGTCAAGGAAGGTATCATGTGTCATTATATGCAAATGGTATCTCTGAGGTTTTTGGCAATTTTGCAGTGTGTGCTTGCCCCATATATCACTGTACTGTGGCTTATGGCTACTCTCTCCTACATTGTACATTGGTTGTCTGTATTCTGTCAACACAGGTCATGGAGTCAGTCAAACTTAAGTGAATATGCTACCTGCAGTTTGTATTTTACTGAAAGCTTTGCTTGTTAGGAATTTGAATTTGCAATCCTAATCTTAAATCTCAGGGACTGACGTACGTGGAAGGATGCCATTTGTGCAGCATTTGCTATGTAACATTCTTTATTTTCTGATGCATGTTTTTGGGGGTAACTACCTTGCTGAGTGGAATCAAGTGCTTGTACCCCCACCCCCATGTTTTGATCCTGTACAGTGAGAATATGACTAAATCAGCAGATCTATTGGCAGGGGTTGGGCGCGCTGCACCCCAGCGTATGCCAGGGAAATCTGTTGGCGTGGGGCATGCTGGGACCTACCTGCAGTCTCACAAAACATATATATATACATATGTGTTTTTATAAGATTGAAGATATATATGTATATATTTATATACACATATATATGTATATATTTATATACATACAATGAGAAATTGTACATATCGCAGCTTTGTCTAATTTAGATTGCACTATAACTTATCAGTGCTGTGACACATAGATTTTATTTTTCTCAAAATGCTCTTTGTTGAAAAGCACTGAGAAGCCATACTGCATTGGAGGATATAAATAGCAACAGTTCATTTCTCTCATCAAAGAGATTTTGCTGATGCACAGAGTATGTTATTTTGCATGGCAAAGGGGCTGCACGTAAATTACCGCCAACAAACAAGCTCCTGGATTGTACAAATTTGCAGGAACCTAGAGTGGGTGCAATGCGTGGAGATTGACCTGCATTTAGATTGGTACAATCTGGGTCTTGGGACCTGCATGCTCAATGTATCAGTACAGAGCATTGTCTCCTCATTAATGCACCATCAGTGCATCGTATAAAAACGACAAATCTGCCGATTTTTCAAGCCATGTACTGGTGCAGATGGGAAGTAGCACAGAATGTTTTCCTGTGCTTTGAGTTCATTCTGAACAATGCAAAAGTTCGCACTTTTTAAAGCCTTGCTATAATCAGCAATGCATATAGTGATATCAGGTATACAATGAGTGAAGCTGCACACTTTATTTGCCATGCACTGATGCAGATTATGTATGTGATAGAATTTTGTGTCATTTTGCGCAGTGAGTGAGTATGGAATAGTCAAGTTAGTCCACTTCAAATTCTTTTCCCTTTGCACAGGTTTCACCGTTTGCCTGCATATGATGTGTACAGTAACCAATGAGATGTTACCACCTCCCCCTAAAGCCCTGATCCAGGGTATTCTCCCGTAAATATTGTATTTAGCAATGCACTGGCCCCTCTCAGCCTGACTGGGGCACATCCCTGTCTGCGTTACAGATCTCATCCAGGGCTACACTTGTGCTGATCAGGGCTTGGATCGTACAGATTTCACTCTAACTCAGACTGTGCGTGCATATGCGAGAATTGCTTGACGTATGCAGCTGTATCCAGGGTTGTTAAACAGAAGCTTGGCTAATAGAGTAGTTCTCAGATCATGAGGATTTTCTATTTGTAGAGTATAAGGTTGGAAGATCCTCCCACCAGAGCCTGAGCGTAGGATCCAGGGCTAAGATGGATGTTGATCAGTGTAGAAAGTGGATATGCAGTGTGTATGGCAGTATGCACAGCCCCAGCCCAGAACAAATGACGCGCTCATCTCTTATACGTCCAAGTCATTTTGAAACTCTCCTTGACCTCCTTCCTGGGCACTGTCCACCAAAGTGGATGTGCTTCAGATGGACATGGCAGTGGTAGAACCCAGTCTTTGTAAACTGATCTTTTGTGCTAGTACCAGCATACCTACACAGACCATAAGAATGGTGCGGGTCAACAGCTCTCCTTGGCATGCTTTGGCTGCCCTGTGCTCAAAGCATGGCAAGGAAAGCTGTTGACTTAATCAATTAGTCAAAACTTGGCACTGCAAGGGTTAACGGGAAGTATGCTGGGGTGGGGGGTGGGGGGTGGGGGGCACCATGATGTGGGCAGGTTATAACCCTGTAAATTTTCTATTTTTTTTTTAAACCAAAAACTTGTATCTTATGCAAGCTAGGGTCTAGTGCAAATTATTTCAGAGTCCAGGGAATTTAAAAACCATAAGGGTCCATGACTGTGCACCTAATGACAGAAAACAGGAAAAGTGGCTCAAGTTTATTATGCATTTTTTGTCTGTAAGGTGGAAAATCTGGGCGATTTATAAAACCTACAAGTGTGGTGTAGAGAGGTGTGAGTAGCCTTGACTGGCCATGCCTGACCTGCCAGTATGTCTACCATATGGAAGTGTGTGGGTCAGAGCCCAGTCTGGGCCCACAGAGCAAAGCTTGCTACCTGATGCCTGGCGGTTAGTCTGGGTCACCAGGTCAGCGGGGTCAGGAGTAGCCACACTCATCCACTCCAGTCTTCTGTATTCCACTCAGTGCCATGTGACCTTTGACCTGCAAAATAGAGGGGAAGCAGGCACCTGTCAGCTTCAAAAAAAAAAAAAAGATAGAAAACACTGGCCATTTTTAAACACTAATTTGAAGAGAAGTTGAAGTGCTGTGAATAATGATACTACAGTCATGTTGTGTAACAGGACCTTAAGTTCATTCACTTACTAGCATGACAGCAGTTACACATACCTCAACTCTTCCAGCACCACAGTCTGGACCCAGTCAACAGCTTTCCTCAGCTTTAGGGGTAATGCACAGCAAGGAAAGCTGTTGACCTGGACTATTATATTGTATGTAATTACAGGCATGCCAGTACTTGAATGAAAGGTCTTTTTACAAAGAACATGAGTGTAGCATCCATATTGTAATTCCAATTCTAGCATGCTTATTATAATACAGAGTGTAGCATGCTTATTATAATACAGAGTGTAGCATGCTTATTATAATACAGAGTGTAGCATGCTTATTATAATACAGAGTGTAGCATGCTTATTGTAATACAGAGTGTAGCATGCTTATTGTAATACAGAGTGTAGCATGCTTATTGTAATACAGAGTGTAGCATGCTTATTATGATACAGAGTGTAGCATGCTTATTATAATACAGTGTAGCGTGTTTATTATAATACAGTTAATACAGAGTGTAGCATTCGTATTATAATACAGTGCAGCATGCGTATTATAATGCAGAGTGTAGCATGTGTATTATAATACAGAGTGTAGCATGTGTATTATAATACAGAGTGCAGCATATGTGTATTGCAATAGAGTGTAGCATGTGTATTATAATACATAGTGTCGCATGCGTATTATAATACAGAGTGTTGCATGTGTATTATAATACAGAGTGTAGCATGTGTATTATAATACAGAGTGTAGCATGTGTATTATAGTACAGAGTGTAGCATGCATATTATAATACAGAGCAGAGAAGTTCACTTAAAGCAGTTCAGCTCTAGTCCCAGTTGGCACAGAGAGAGTTAAGGCGGGTCTGGGTCAACAGCAGACGTTTGTTTGTCTGCAAGGGACGGCTATTGACCCAATTAAAACTTATTACTTTGGGAGTGAAATGACCAGCGTAGAGCATCATGATACAATCTTAAAGACCCAAATGCTGACAGTGCATAGTCACTGATCCAAACAGCAGCAAGGGGTTATCAGGTTGACCTGGTGTATGTCATTGACTACACTGGCTCTCCCACCCTCATTTATTATGTATGAACTCAGCCTGCTGTCACCAATCACTGGCCCCTTTAATAATGGCCTCAATTGTGGTCAAAGGCTATAATGCTATTGTACACATGTGGAAAGGTCAGGGTGACAGAGCAGTGCCCTTGCAGCCACCCCTCTCAACCCTTGAGGAAGGGGGTAGAAGGGCCTGATATGGTGGTACAGAACTTACTTTGCCCCAGTGACAGGCTACAGAAAATGTGTCAAAATAGTGGCCAGTACAAAGTGCAGAAAATAAGAGGCTGGGATGGAAAATAAAATACCCCTATATGCCAGGATGGAAATACCCCCCAGCTTCCCTTCTTGAGGGGTCAGTGGTGTGACAAAAAGAGGAAGTCTGAAACCCAGCAAATTGCCCCCACCCCCACCCAACCCCTACCCTGGGTTGTTTGTGGGTTGATTTATTACAAAGTCAGCCTGACTGGCAGGAAGGGGGTTTGAATGGCGCCCTGTCACCTGATAGTGTAAAATACAAGCATAAGCACAAGGACAGAGGCAGGGTATCCCGGCAGCCTACTTGATCAGAGCCAGGAGAGACAGCTGATAGGTCAATGATCTGTGTAGGGAGGCCAAGGTAAGGCTCAACACCTGCAGTTGTCAAGCATTGCCTGTCTGCAGAGGCATGCCACTGGGATTTATGGCAAGGTCCCAGATCAAGCCTCTTATAAATGTCCATTCTTGCAAGCCTGGAATGACCTGCACACTGCTGTAGCTCTGTGGGTCACAGCCTTCATAGCAAAGCCCAATTAACCCTTCCCCCCTTTGAATTGACACTTGAGTCAACAACTTTCCTTGGCATGAGTTGGGCACATAAAAGGAACATATACAATCAGAAACTATTAATTACCAGAAAATACCAAAGCCTAGACTTAAGGCAAATTGGTACCTAACTAGACAATACCAAAGCCCTGACTAAGGCAAATTGGTACCTAACTAGACAATACCAAAGCCCTGACTAAGGCAAATTGGTACCTAACTAGACAATACCAAAGCCCTGACTAAGGCAAATTGGTACCTTAATACACAATACCAAAGTCTGGTAAATCAGCCAGTGAACTGTGATAGTTTGTCATCGATATAAAATCTTTGTCTCAAATTGAGAGGTAAAATATGTAATAGTTGTCAATCTGGGAGTGAGCAATGATAGTTTGTGTGGTATTATTATCTTTGTCTCAGATGGAGACCTTTTAATTAAAGTCCTTACTAGGCACAGGAGAGCGCACTTTGTCTTGATGAATATGGCACTCTCTTCAGTTAGCAGCTTCCAAGGGTAAAACGTGGTATTAACTTTGACATGTATTGTCAAAGGGCTTCTTAAGAAAATGCAGGGCATGGTGAGAAAAAATCCCTTGAGTTTACTTGGTCTCAACCCGTACAAGAGGACATGATGCACTTACAGAGTTCTTTTCAATCAGCTCAGTGCACAGGTCAGGAAGTATGACCTGTGGGGTCAAAGGTCAAGGCTGAGTGTGGGAGTTGTAAGACAACAGTGAAGCCCTTTCACAGAAATATGCCAGGCATGCATGCATCGATAACTTTCTCTTTGGAGGATACCCAGAGCTTTGTCAGACAGGGTGACAAGCTTTTCCCATGGTTGACCTGAATATTCCAATATACACAGGGTAATTAAGTTGATGGAGGTTGTGTTAAGCCCAGTGTTGGTTGCCAGGTCCAGCTACTCTTAACACTCTTACCTATGTGTATGCTCACAAATTTTAATCTGCGATAATCACCTTAATTCTGGGTTTGAAAATTTCTATGCAAATATTGGCAAGTTGCATTGAAGGAGATACAGTCTGTTTAAAGATAACTTAAAGTGTGCCAGACCCTGGATACAGTCACGTCAAGAAATCCAAATTATTTACGATGCATTGGCAGCAGCTCCTGTGCCCCCCCCCCCCCCCTCCTGTCTTCCTCATTTTCTTCGCTAAATTGAAATAAATTCAAATTTGAGAGCATACCTGGATAAGGATCAGGGAACTAGCAATCATCAATGAGTGTAAGCAACATGTCTGCTTGTAACTTGGGTATGGCATCCTATGGCATCCTATGCATTCGTCAATAAGATCAGCATTTGTCACAAATCTAGGTTAAGAGGGCTTAAATGGGCATCAGTATTAAGACATGATAAATAGATATCAATGGAGCAAGGACAGGATTACAGAAACATATACCACTCTCTGGTCCCACTCAAAGCAATGGCCAAGACACTATTTGACAGGTGTGCAAACCATATAGGTCATGGGAGTCTCCAAAAAGTAGTTCCATTTTCTGGATAACCAGTCTTGTATAGCTGTTTAAAGCTAACAATCAACAGTCCAGACCATGTTTTGGACAGTGCTGTATGGCCAAAGACAGACGGAAAGTTGTGTATCTCTGTACAGATTACGTGTAATCTGTGTCCCATGCACTGGATGTCCCATGTACTCTGTGCCCTTTGTACTGAGTGTCCCGTGTACTGAGTGTCCCATGTACTGGGTGTCCCATGTACTGGGTGTCCCGTGTACTAAGTGTCCCATGTATTGGGTGTCCCGTGTACTGGGTGTCCCGTGTACTGAGTGTCCCATGTACTGGGTGTCCCGTGTACTAAGTGTCCCATGTATTGGGTGTCCCATAAAACTTTTATTGAAATATTGAACCCAGGGCTTTGGAGTTGGGATGAGGTCCTAGCTGTGTGTTTGGGTGGTAGTTTTCATTCTCAGCACAGTAAGGGTAACTTGCGGGTTAAGTCTTGCTTCCTTGTATTAACCCTTAAAGTGCCAAATTTTGGACTGATTCAACAGCTTTTCTTAGCGCGCATTTGACGCATTGTGCCCAATGCGTGCCGATAAAAGCTGTTGACCTGGGATATTCTCTCTGCAACTATCAGCATGCTGTTACTTGGATAAAAGGTCTTTTTATGAGGAATACGAATCTGGAATCCTTGTGATAATTCAGACTTGTTTGACTTAAGTAGACCGGCTGTAGTTGTGATTGGCAGTGTAAGAGTTAAGACTTAGTTAAGAGTTGTCTTTGGTGTGGGTAAGGCAGTACATGCCACCTCCGTCCACTGCCATCCAGCCATCTATCTTTGCAAGGATCAAAGTTTGTCCACGTTTCAGTCAGAGGTCACTGCTGTATCAGACATCCACAACCAGACACTTGGTCGCCTTGTATTCTGCTGTTTGTCTCTGGGTGTATTTCACACCAGTCCTCTCTCATAGGTCACAGGTGTGATTTTTTCCGGAGCAACTCAAATTGCAGTCATTTGGATTTGGTCGTAAGACAATAACAGAAAGCAGTGGAGTTTGTGTCATAAAAGGCAGTGACTGGAACTGATAAGGTTTGTATGCTTACATGTCTGCATCTCCTGATTGACTGATGGCCAGACAGTTGAAGAGCTCATCTGATGCACTGAAGAGCACTTCGTCAAGGCTAACATGATGTTTAATACAAAAAAAAAGGTTGTTTGAGCTGGCTTGATGTCCAGACCACTGCCTACAGATCCATAGCAGTAAATGGACTGATCACCAGTGTGGACAACCTTCGTATGTGGACTGTATTGATGGGGCAGTTGTCTAGCCATCATCCATATGGTTGGACTTTTTTGTGGACTGTTGGGGAAATATTCTACCACTGTTTATCATCAGTCAAAAAAAATGTCGAAATGTTTATTTGCAAGGTGTTAACAGTTTGTAATGAACTGAGTTAAGCAAAATTATGTTGTCAAATTCATCACGTAAAAAGTATGGTATTACAGATTTCTTGTATGTGTTGTTGTTGTTGTTGAATTATTCTGCATAGTTTGAAATCTTTGTTTTTGTATCGGGAAAGAAATAAGCAGTGGAGGAAGTGCATAGCAACTTACAGCTGAAAACACAGGCTGTTGGTGCTCAAAGTTCAGTTGTGCACACTGTAGCAGTTTCTTGTGTACACTGTAGCAGTTTCTGTGTACACTGTAGCAGTTTCTGTGTACACTGTAGCAGTTTCTGTGTACACTGTAGCAGTTTCTTGTGTACACTGTAGCTGTTTCTTGTGTACACTGTAGCTGTTTCTTGTGTACACTGTAGCAGTTTCTTGTGTACACTGTAGCAGTTTCTGTGTACACTGTAGCAGTTTCTATGTACACTGTAGCAGTTTCTTGTGTACACTGTAGCAGTTTCTTGAGACTGCTTGGTCTTCCATATATGGTACTTTATTTGTTGTTTCTTATAAAATGCAGTGAAACCTGTTTTGAGAGACCACTGTGAGGTAAAAAACCACCTGCCTTTTCAGACCATGTTTACCATGTCCCTTTTGCCATCTTTCCCATGTTTTTGCTCTTCTATTGAGAGACCACCTGCCTTATGCGACCACTTTTTGGCGTGCCCTAGGGGTGGTCCCTCAAAACAGGTTTTACTGTATAGCTAAGCATGAAGATGTCACAGGGTGACAGGCTCAGATTTCTCCCCATTTGCGTCTGAAGAAATAAGAAAACAGGAGAGGAGAACTGTCTCAATATGTTAATAATTTTTGTGGTAACTGAAATACTGACACAACTGTTGTAGGTGTCTCTGTCAATTATGGCTAAAAAAAGTAACATGAAACGCCTGCCAATATTTCACTGAAGAGTGAAAGTTTCCACGTCCTCTCTACCCTTATGAGACTGGAGTAAGTCTACCCTTGTGACACTGGGGTAAGTCTACCCTTGTGACACTGGGGTAAGTCTACCCTTGTGACACTGGGGTAAGTCTACCCTTGTGACACTGGAGTAAGTCTATTGCAATCCATGAAGCTCAGTTTTCTAATTACTGCTGTATTTG
Organism: Hermodice carunculata; assembly: GCA_964020975.1. Lineage (NCBI taxonomy): Eukaryota > Metazoa > Annelida > Polychaeta > Eunicida > Amphinomidae > Hermodice > Hermodice carunculata. The sequence continues at coordinate 1,777,606 of OZ026628.1, forward strand.
GGGCTGGCCCTCCATTGGAGTGTAGGAATGAGTGTTGGCTCTTACTTGTGTCAGTCCACCCAACCATGCCACCAGCTGGTCAAAATGCTGGTCAATTATGTGTCCTGGTCACATCAATCCTGAAGCATCTATATTGAAGTATCCCATTCTATCATGTGGCACTTCAAGATAGTTTCAACAAAAAATTATTTCAATAAAGTGGGCATTAAAACTAGTATGGACATTACTTATTGACTCTTTTAGTGCCACATGTTGGGCTCAGTCAACAGCTTTCCTCGGTGCACTTTGGGCGTATTGTGGCCAAAGGGCACCGAGGAAAGCTGTTGATCTGGATGAGTACATTCTATGTAACTACAGGTATCCTGGTACTTAAGGAAAGCTGTTTACCTGGATGAGTACATTCTATGTAACTACAGGTATCCTGGTACTTAAGGAAAGCTGTTGACCTGGATGAGTACATTCTATGTCACTCCAGGCATGTTGATATTTAAATTATAGCTCTGTTTACAAGCAATATGAATCTAGCATCCTCATAATCCAGAGCAGTTCATTTGAAGTAGTTTGACTTAGCCCTTAAAGTGCTAATCAAGGCTATAGTTGTTCTCTCATAACCATTAAACATATAATGGTTAAAAGATTGAAATTTCTCATGAAGATACCTTTCATTCTCATACTAGCAAGCCTAGTCTGAAGCAAAAAGTAGTTTTAGTCAACAGCTTTCCTCGAAACACTCTGTGCTCAAAGTGTCACGAGAACACTTTTGACTCAATCTTAAATCAGCTCTTTAAGGGTTAAGTCCCAGTTGGCACTGAAAGGGTTAAGTGAAGTATTGCAGTAGACACACCGAATAGCAATGTATCCTGATGTTCCCAGCAAACAGAGGATGCAAAATGTGTATAAAATACTGTCACTTTTAAGATGTGGCTGTCCAGTGTAAAACGTCAGTGCCTGTTTGTTACTGTAATACCTCAGGTATAAATCTGTAACCTTTTCATTGGCTACGGGGTCAGTGAAATTATCCACATTTTCACATTAATACACAGGGTACCGATTCAAAGAACCCCCCTCCTGCTTTGAAGTAAGCACACTAAAAAGATGGTTCTTAAACAAAATATGAAGCTATATTGCTCAGCCACTAAAACTTCTTCAAACAAAATATAAAGCTATACTGTTCAGCCACTAAAACTTCTTTATGTAATGTTTATATAGCTTAATTATCATGTAAATATTTTAATGTGCTTAAACATACTTATTTCAAGCAATTGGGAAAAAAAGATGTAAATATTAATGCATATGTAACTTTTCAGTGTATTTCAGTGAGCAAAAGTCTCAAATGTTTTTTATCTGTTTTAACATACAGTGTCCTAGGGTCCTACCTGCCCTCCCCCAAAGCATACCCTTATGATGGACCAGGTTCCTATTTAAAACCAGCTTCCTCTTTCATGTTCATAAACTTTTTATGAAACTTTAAAGTATTTACATTCAAGGTGGTCTGAGTGGTGCACAAGGGGGCAACAGTACTAGAATACCTCAACAATGATCCAACGCAGCTGCACCAAATTTTTATCAGAGATGGACATTATAGTGGACGACATTCCTGTTGAAAAGCATTTATTTGATGGCCGTCTGAGTTGTCTGTATCCTATTCAGGTATCCACACCCTCCAAAGCCATGCTTTATACACTGCATGGTATGCCCCCAACCTAAAACTGTACTTTGAGTCTTGAATGCAAGACCTTTCACAATGTCTATATGGCTATCATTTTTGTTACCTGTTGCTACTGTGGTATAGATGTCCATTGGTAATTGTGGTATAGGTGTCCATTGGTAATTGTGGTATAGGTGTCCATTGGTAATTGTGGTATAGGTGTCCATTGGTAATTGTGGTATAGGTGTTCTCCGTGAACCAAAGGCAGCTATAGGACAAACTCCATCTATTAATTGAGGGCTTTGCTCCATAAGGCAGCTATAGGACAAACTCCATCTATTAATTGAGGGCTTTGCTCCATTAGGCAACTGGACAATCATACCTGATATTTTGAAGTGTAGTTGCTTGCTTTATAGTCTGAAAGTTTTTAGCGCCTCAGCTTTACTGGCATCTGTGGTACTGTTATTATGTCTGTGCATGTGTAGCTCCATCCATCTTGGGGATGCGAGAACTATCATGAAACCTTCACTGCACAGGCATCTCTCTCTGGAGACTTGGCGGAGTTAGAGATTCAGTCAACTAGACCCGTTTTCAAAGTCTGCAGGGGTCGCCATTTTTGAGCCTGACTGAGGGGTCGTAAGGTCATTCCAACAGTTTATATATGTATATATTATTTATCTATATATCTGTCTGTCGGTCTAGCTATCTATTGATTTATTTTCAGATGGCCGATACAGAAGAACTGTAGGTGTTAATGCAGAAATAACCAGATATAGGTCACACTTTATAGAGTCCAGTCTTCATGAAGGTCAGAATGCTCTCACATGTGCTCCTGTCAAAGCATGTAAGGGTTAACGCTGTGCTTTGTAAGCCCTACCTTCAATACCACAAGACCAGCACAGTTTTATGTTACAGGTTCGACATTGAACACAGCTTGTTGTTCCAAATAATTAAGCAGTGTTGAATTTTGCTTCGTCAAAACTGCACACAATTCCTGACAAAAATGTTGATTTTTGTATGCTTACAGACTGGCGTTACCATTGGATAAACACAGCATCCTTCTACTGACGAGAAGCAAGGCTGGCCAAGAAGTTTGCTCAATGGGAAGCACCACTGTCAACTGCTCACCTGATGGAGCTCATTTATAAATGAATGATGTTGTGGATAGCTACCTTAAGTCATCTGAGCAATGGCTGACTCTTTGGGATGGTTTTATATTGCAACGGTTAAAAACTCAACATCAAAGGTGGCGGCATTTAGGATTAATATACAGAATTCTTATAAATAATGGATATCAATAAGATTGACCAATGGGCCCAGTGATGTTTACACAACAAGATCACCTTCAACTTGGATAAAATCATCCTCTTGTCTTATAAGTTGGATAAATCTAGAAGCGGGCATTGCTGTAGTGTTTCAGTTACATGTACCTTTTTCTGTTTCTATGGTTACTGTAGCCATGGTAACAGGCTTCAACTTCACATGCTGTTCATTCAGTAATTTACCAGAGGATATATCCCAACTCCGATGCAGACATCGCATCCCATGAGCCTCTCCTGCCCTGGAGCACCTGCTTGGAGACCGAGGTCAAAGGTCATGGAATTGTACTGCCTGGTGACATAAACCCGTAGATCCGAACTTGTGCCAGGAGTTTGTTACATCACAAGCTCGCCTCTACGGAGCTATGTTGCCAAGGCGCTGGCAAAGTGGTCCCGTAGCATGACTGTAACCACGGTAACAATGCACTGTATCCACATTAACATAAGTAACTTGGCAACTGTCGTGCATTTTTGGCTTGCTTTAATAGGTAGCAAACACTGCACAAACTGCACACAGAATGTAAGAGACCAAAGTAAAGTACTGCTAAAAGGTTGATAAATGAAATTGATTAACAAGGATATTACTAAAATAGGAGCTTTAATGAAGGAGGCCACATGCCACTTGTCCCCTGTAAATATTTACATCAATCTGTACAGAGTCATCTATCTGTAGCACACTGAAGTTTTTCATATGCTTTCCTTTGCTTCAGTGGGGAAAGACATTTGGCAAGAAGTCTCAGCCAATGAAAACCAACAACTACAAGTATCATCCAATCAGAATAAGGCAACAAATATGAGCCAATCAGAAATGGGGTCAACACTGGATCAGCCACCCACTACTCACTGAGCAAGGCAGCCAACTATGGCCAATGAAATGATAAGATAATGCTGCATTAGTGTATCATAGAAAGGCTGAATTTGTATGGACAGTGAGGCAGTATTTAAGTAGGTAAATAGCAAGCAGTATAATAACACATTTATGTTTGCTTTTTCTATGTCAGGGTCTGTATTTTGATTGGTTGAAGCAAGTTTCTGCTGACTCCTCACTGCTGATGTCTTTGTGTATTTGCTTTGGCTGTGAACACTTGTCTTGTCTGAAACTGAAAGTGAAACCCAGTGTCACTGGACGGACTGACTTAACTCTTTGCTTTCTCAACAGGCCTTGATTTACTAGATTAACTCTTTGTCAACATGCCTTGATTTTCACCCAGTTTGTGTTAGCTGTCATAGCATGGCCAGAAGGCATTTTAAAATTGGTGTAGGCTCAAAATCAGATGTTCCAGATTAATTTCACAAATTTAATATGAAAAGTGAAGTGGGTATTTCTGCGGTGATAGATAAAGATGGCCTCTGATGTGAAACAGTGAAGTCTGGGGTCCCATTACCGGGGAATTAGCCCTAGCTTGACACAATAATGGAAGAACAAGATGGGCTTTTACGGTCAACACTTACTGCTTGCAAGTGTGCTTGGCTTCATGTATATCTGGCTTAATCAATGTGGACCCATAGACCAGAGTCACAGAGCAAGGTAAGTGGACATGTACCATACACCGTTTGGAATTGGACAGTGCAGCGCACAAGCCCATTCTGTACATCAGGTAGACCACATGGTAACCCCATGGGGGCCGTCTCACCAGCCATTGGCTCTGGCTCGGGTCTTCTGTGGCCAAAACCAAGAAATATTGCAGCATTTCAGTTTGTGCGTCTATGTACATTGTACATTTGTGTGTGTGTATATATATATATATATCTGTACACACATATATATATACATATACATGTATATGTATACATATATACACATATGTATACGTATACATGTATATGTATACATATATACACACACACACACACACGTTGGAAGCTCGCACGAGAGACCAGGTAAATTAACCCTTGTTGTATTTGTGACCAGACCAGGTAGTAGGCAAGAAAGTGGGGAGTGACCCACTAGGAGGTGGCACCAGGATCTGATCAGGAGACATCCATAAAACCATGTGGTGCTAAACAGATTTAGTCTGGTATTTGTATGTGCCAGAAAGAGCCCTGAAAAGGCGTGCATGCATTGAGGCCAAAAGTACTTTCTATATGAATAGCAAGTGTCAGCCTCCACTGTGGAAATGGCTTCAATTGTATATGACATGATCAAGTGGGCTCCACACTATAATGTGGCCTTAGATGAAAAACATTTTTCACAATGAACAAGTAAAGTAGTGGTAATACTCTTGATTTTATGGTATTTTCAAAAAGCTAGAATTGAGTTAAATCAGCGGTGAATTGCATTGCTAGGCATTGTTAGCTGCAAGGTGTCTACAGACAATGACCAGCAAGTCACCTTTAATGTCTAATAATAATCTGCACTCTGACACATACACATAGAAAGGCACACAAAGGTAACAGTGCTAACAAGTAACAGGGCTGGTTTGTACTGTGTGAAGAAACAGCCAATCAGACCCACCGTTACAGCCACTGTAGATGATGTGCAAGACAGCTTCCTATTGGTTGAGAACCATTGTGGGTCTCTCAGGTCGAGGTAGTAGGTTGTATAGTTAAGAGCTACACCATTTCCCGGAGAACTGTACAACCTTCTAGCTTTCCCTGGGACAACGCAAAAACGCCATCTGGTGGGACCGGAAAACAACACAAGGACACTCGGAGTTGACTTCAGTGTGGTTGAAAAGCAAACACAGTTCCTACCACATATAACGTGATGACTCTATACGTATACACACTCATCTTACATGAACTCTTTCAGTGCCAAGCGCCACTTAATTCGATCCACTTCAGTCAAGCTAGTCTGAATTATAATAAGGATCCCAGATTTCTATTTCCAGGGATGAGCCTGTTCAGGGAATTCCAGGATTTCAGGGAATTTTGTGTCGTAGACTTACAGAAATTCCTGGATTTCTGGTTGAACTTCTAAAGAAAGTTACATTTTTTTCCCACTCAAATGTTGTTTTTCACTGAGGATGAGTACTTTATATGATACTCTCTGGGAACTTTTTCCTTGGTCAGGTCCTTGTCTGATTCCTCATAAAAGGACCTTTCATTCAAGTACCAGCAAGCCTATAGTTCCAGTATAAGAATATCCTAGGTCAACAGCTTTTGTCAGCGTGCATTGGGTGCATTGTGCCCAATGTGTACCAGGAAAAACTGTTGTCTCACTCCAACATTTGGCAGTGAAAGAGCTATAAAAAAAACACAAGCATGAATTGTTTCCTGTACTTAAAAAAAAGTCTGTTCTCATGACAAAGTACACAAAGTTTACAGTATGTTGTAATCATTTATTATGCATTAAAAATCATTAAAATGTGGACGTCAATGAACAATAGAGTTGCTCTATTTACCTTCAGTAGAAAGAATGTTTTCTGGACACATACATGTACATCTGCCTGTATGTAAGTACATGCACATATGACAAATTGTTTAACGCATCTTCATTAAAGCTAACTTAGACTTCTCACATTGCATCAGAGGTTTCAGCTATCTGTACACAAGATGAAATCTTGAGCAGGCTGGACATGACTGGGGTAAGATGGACCCTGGGATAACATGAACCTTCCATATCCCCCTGTCCCTGAGACCCTAACTTGTGATGCTTAGAATTCCCAGGTTATGGTCTTCTGGGTAAGGGAGGTGTGATGCTGCTGCTGAGTGGTACTTGACCCACAGTCACAGGAAATGAGCACTGGTAAATTATAGCAACGGATTCTTATGTTTTTATTCTAAACAAATTAAAAAAAGCTCAAAAACACACTAAACAACTAAATAACAACAACAACAATAATGATAATTAATAGAATAAAATAATAAGAGTTCTATTTGATCAGTCATTTCAAAAGGTGATACTTAGTTTTCAGTTTCACAAAGTTATATTTGTAGGACGGGTAGCATACAAACTGTTACGATGGAGGAAACTGCCAGAAAGAGCAGGAAATCTCAGAAGAGAAAAATGACATTTTTGCAGACCCCTGATAAGAGCAACTTACCTTTTTGAATCCTATAGACTGTACATCCCAAAATGCCATAAAATCGTCTAAAAAAGAGTTTTTGGCCACGCAATGTGAGATGTCACAGTCTCCAGGTTTTCTTTTTTTTTCTCATGAGGACATTCCTATTTCAAATCAAGATTCTTAGATTTCTCTTATTACTTTCTGTTTGTTTGTTTTTTCTTCTTTATTTTTTTTTTGTCTAGTCATTCATCATTTTATTTTTTTTTGGGGGGGGGGAGGTAGTCATAGGATTTGAAGTCAGCTGACCCATAGAAGACAAGTAACTTTTGTGGGACAGTTACTTAAGATCCCCAATTGACTTTTATGGCATCTCATAAGTATTGCAAAATCCTTAATAAAGCACGTCATAAGACATCTTGTCCAGGTTGCCCCATCCCCCCAAGAGTATACTAAGTTTTATTTTGCATTTCTTTTGACCACAAGGACCATTGAAGCAAGGCTGCTTGGTCACAGGGAGAATATATTACAATTTTGGTGCATGATTTGTGAGTACTAGTTTTCAAAATGTTTTTCAGTTACCATTTTGGTTTGAGGCTAAAAAACTGGGACAAGGGTAAAAAATATTTTGTCTCTGATACAAATTAATTGTCACCCACATAGACACCGATTAGAGTGTATTGAAAAAGGCCAGGTTTGGAGTTTTATGTTTGACCAATTTTATCGCAATAAATACGTACTTGTGAAATCATGCCAATTGTATGTATGGATGTTTTTGGTAATTTTACATATCAGGAAAATTGTAAGTATTTGCATATAGTTGTCTAAGTCATGGAATTTGGGCATTTCAATGCACATCAAACTTATCTTTGTATGTGAGCAGTATTAACTGCACTGTCGTCACTTCAGTAATCCTCTCATAAGACTCTGAAGTAAATCCTATTCTAAGACTCCAATATTTTGTGAACTTGTGTATAAGAGGTACAGTTGGCTGACAGGTTTAACTTGGTGTGTATACAAATTTTGAATATTACCCTAGGACTTGCTGTCCTACTCCATCTTTACAGGTTGTCTGATCATTGAAAGGAATTCCATCTCAGCATTGTTATCATTGGGCAATGTACAATTATATCATAAGTGTTGAATGTCACACATTTAATATGTTCATTTATTAGCTTACTGTTATGCAAAGTAGGGCAAAAACTATTAACAAATATGAAACGTATATATATATATACATACACCATTAAAACTAGAAATAGATCTGCAAGGTCTTTCAGTATTACTGTGGGCAGATCTGGGGACCAGTCTGGCTGCAGTGATAGGTTCAGTGTTACTGTGGTCAGATCTGGGGACCAGTCTGACTGCAGTGATAGGTTCATCGTTACTGTGGTCAGATCTGGGGACCAGTCTGGCTGCAGTGATAGGTTCAGTATTACTGTGGTCAAATCTGGGGACCAGTCTGGCTGCAGTGATAGGTTCAGTGTTACTGTGGTCAGATCTGGGGACCAGTCTGGCTGCAGTGATAAGTTCAGTGCAGGTTAGCTTCAATGGGTTGCTGCCGTATTAATGGACTCCTTATGATGCAGTGTGCAGAGACCTTTATTTAGTGGCAATAGACTTAATACCAACTGTTAGATGTAGCAGTGATTCCTACTCAAGGTCAGGTATATTCAGCTGGAGATAGACTCACCTGAGTGGCATATTACTTTGCTGGTTTGTTGTCACAAATGGCGCCACATTACACAATGTAACTGTCAAACTGACCAATAGGCAGGCAGTATTGCTTAATTACTGTAACTGTCAAACTGACCAATAGGCAGGCAGTATTGCTTAATTACTGTAACTGTCAAACTGACCAATAGGCAGGCAGTATTGCTTAATTACTGTAACTGTCAAACTGACCAATAGGCAGGCAGTATTACTTAATTACTGTAACTGTCAAACTGACCAATAGGCAGGCAGTATTGCTTAATTACTGTAACTGTCAAACTGACCAACAGGAAGCCAGCATTGTTATTTCTAACCACTGAAAATTCAGCTTGGCTGTGGAACTGGCCAATAGAAAGCCAGTATTGCTAAATTCTGACCCATTGGGTTTCAGTTTGGCAAAGGGTTAATAGCCTGGTAAGTCGGAACTGATCAACAAGATCTGTGTGGATAGCCACTTGTTTTAAAATTCCCATAGATTATGATTTGATATATGTACCTCACTTAAAAATAGTAATTGATGAAAGTTGATAAAACCTCAAGAGACTTGCCTCTCATTGAAGCTTTCCCTCATTCCCTTTTTGAAGTTTGTACCTTGATGGTTTTAACTCTTGTCCCTTTTGAAACAAGACTGAGTCAACAGCTTGCCTTGGCACTCGAGCCATGGATGAAAGGTTGGCTTAACTTTTCATAGTTCAAACCACATATTGTGGAATCATTTATAGCATAAACGGCAAAGATATTGTTTGTATACTTATTTGGAATTTGAAATCACGTGATCATTAAATCACCCAAAAGTGCCCGGATGTGAAGTGCCATCTGCTGATGTCTCTTGCTGCAATTATTTTTTCTTAAGCTGTTGTTAGAAAACAGTTTTAAAGCAAATTGTAATGAGTACTATCTTGCAAGCAGGCCCTGGTCAGTAGATTTCCTTGCTGTTTGTTCAGTGCAAGATCTGCTGTGGTGACTGAGGGAAGCTGTTTACTCAGTCCAGTGGAGACGTAGGAAAGCTGTTTACTCAGCCCAGTGGAGACTGAGAGAAGCTGTTTACTCATCCCAGTGGAGACTGAGAGAAGCTGTTTACTCAGTCCAGTGGAGACTGAGAGAAGCTGTTTACTCAGTCCAGTGGAGACTTGGAAAAGCTGTTGAAGTCCAGTGGAGACTGAAGAAAGCTGTTGACTCAGTTTTGTTTGGACCTTGAAAGGTAAATGCAGCTAAGTACAACGTGGTCCCAGCAGATGTGGAAGGAGGATGATTACACTGTAGCACAGTCTTGCACATTGTACAATGACTCAGTGTTAGGCTATGACAGTCATTACACTGTAGCACAGTCTTCAACATTGTACAATGACTCAGTGTTAGGCTATGACAGTCATTACACTGTAGCAGTCTTACACATTGAACAATGACTCAGTGTTTGGCTGTGACATTCAGCACACTTGATGTTTTTGTTTTTTTGTTTTTTTTTTTTTTTGGAGGGGGGGTTATATATGTATATATATACTTTTGAGATTTCAATACAATTCAAAGATGTCTTTACCTGTGGAATAGATTTCCAATTTTATATGGTAAATTTTCATACTGCTGTAAAAAGTACCTTCATGTGCATAAATTTCCCCAGAATTTGCATTGAACTGAAGTTTTGATTTCATTACTTTGGACACAGTGTCTTACTTTGGACACAGTGTCTTACTTGGGACACAGTGTCTTACTTTGGACACAGTGTCTTACTTGGGACATAGTGTCTTACTTTGGACATAGTGTCATACTTGGGACATAATTTTTTAGTTTGGACACAGTGTCTTACTTTGGAGACAGTCTTACTTTGGACATAGTGTTTTACTTTGGACATAGTGTCTTACTTTGGACACAGTTTCCTACTTTGGACACAGTTTCTTACTTTGGACATAGTGTCTTATTTTGGACATAGTGTCTTGGGACATAGTGTCTTTGGACATAATGTCTTACTTTGGACACAGTTTCTTACTTTGGACATAGTGTTTTACTTTGGACATAATATCTTACTATGGACATAGTGCCTATTGAAAACATGCATTCAAATGCTAATTCTTTTTTCTTTATTTAATTCCATAGTTCTGTGTGGTCAGCAACTCTTAAAATGGTGTGAAATTAAGTGACTTTCCAGTAAGTATATTCTGATGAAGTAAAAAGACGTTTGGCAGGGTCTAGCTGCTGCTGAAGTATTCACAATTCATTCTTTATTAAGTGGTCCTCATGAAGTGGCTCTCTTTGTCGGTATCTGGCAGTTGGCCTTGGACTTAAACAAATCCAATATTGTCAGTTTCCTCCATCATGTACATTTTAAAGAGACCCCTCTTGTGTCCAAAAGCAGGTTAAAATCAAATATTAGGTATAAATTACTTAAAGCACAAAAACAAACTTGAGCATGGTGGTGTTAAAATGCCTGCAAAGGTCAGAATATGGGATATTTTGGAGTTTCTTGGAATATGTTCTCACGTAAAAAACATTTAACCCTTAAAGTGCTAATCACGGCTATAGTCGTTTTCTCATTATGATTAAACATATAATGGTTAAAAGATTCAAATTCCCCATGAAGATACCTTTCATTCAAATACCAAAAAGCCTAATCTATAGCAAAAAGTAGTCTTAGACTGAGATCAGTGCTTTAAGGGTCAATGTATTAATACCACCAAAAGATTGAACAAACCCATTACCCCAAGTAGAAATTTAAAAACAAAATACAAAAATCCCAGCACCATGTACATCACTGTATTAACACTGCTGTTGAGGGTGGAGACTGGCCCACAGTTTGAAAGCACCACTTGTTCTTCATATGTTATGGTCAGATTCAAAATTTTCCAATTAGAAAATACAGCACACTCCTATAGGAAAACTTTGGCAACATGGCTGCCATATATTGAGGGTAAAATGTGCAAACAGGTGGATTATTATGCATTCCCCGAAGGGGAGATGCATATAGTGTTTGGTCCTCTGGTCATGCGCCGCCACAGTGTATCTTATTTTCCTTATATTTCTGTCCCCTCTTGATGTATTGCCTCCTAATTGGGTATAAATAATTATGGGTCTGGGAAATTTTTCCTATATAATATGAAACCTTGAGGTCAAAGGTCAAGGTCAAATTCTAGTTGCATTTTTCTGCTGACTCAGCAATTTGCACATAATTATTGGCTTATACCTTCTTAATGGTGCATTGTAGGCCCAAGGACTATTAAATGTTGATAGGAAGGTATCCATGGGCTTCAATTTGTATGGTTTATTTTAAACCACAGTGACCGTGGAAGGTCAAACTGTATACACTTGTGTTGATAACTATGTAAGTCAATGGGAACTGCAGTGCTAATTCACATTTTTAACTTCTCCAAAACAACATTTTGACTTTTTCAAAACAGTAAGCCAGACTCGCATCTTTGGGTACAGATACTCCGTAGGTTTGGAGGGTTGGGGGAGGGCATATGATTGTGGATGACCCTAAGGTCATAGGTCAAAGTCACAATATGTTGCAAAATAAAATGGTTTCTCTGCCAAATCTTCAACTGGGTAAGATTGAAGTCCATCAAACTTGGTCAGACTTTCTGCAGAAGACTGTTGGTCTTCTGAGAGGGGTAGCCTCTGGTGAGAGACACCTTTTAAGAGGGCCTTATGTACCCTAGCTAAACATTCTACACTTCCATCACTAAACCCTTTCCTAAATTTATTAGTTGAGTGACCTCCAAAGGTCACTGAGGTGATGCTGGGGGATGCATAATGTTTCTCACAGAAAAAAGAAAAACACTTCTAGTTGAAGGAGGATTTATTATCAGGTTACAGGCTGCGGTTGTGGCCTGAGTGGACAGAAGCCTTATAGAAGTAGTAGCCCTGGACATGTGGTTGGACTGACACCCAAGGTCTTGTAATGCTGTGACCCCATGTGGTTTACGTTGGTAGTTGATCTATCAGAAAACAGTGAAAATGTTTCTTGTATTTAATCTGAAATCTCTGCTCTAGGTGTGGCCATTGTAACATGAATCTAGATACCAGGGTTGTCAGCCTGTCAACTAGATACCAGGGTTGTCAGCCTGTCAGTCTGGACACAAGGTTGTCAGCCTAACTGTCAGTCTGGATACCAGGGTTGTCAGCCTAACTGTCAGTCTGGATACCAGGGTTGTCAGCCTAGCTGTCAATCTAGATTCCAGGATTTTTAGCCTAACTGTCAATCTAGATACCAGGGTTGTCAGCCTAACTGTCAATCTAGATACCAGGGTTGTCAGCCCACTGCTTTTACTTAATGACTACTTTTTGATAGTTTATAACTAATCTGTAAACAAATTAATGTTTAGTCCTATCATCACCTCACTTTATTCAGCTCTGAGCAAACAGAAGATTATAATAGTTAACCACATGGGGTCAGAGTGAGTGGGTCATGGCGACAGGCAGCAGGGCCAGCCACAGGGCCAGGGCCAGGGCCAGACCACAGAGCCAACCACAGGGCCAGACCACAGGGCCAGGGCCAGGGCCAGGGCCAGACCACTGGGCCAGGGCCAGGGCCAGACCACTGGGCCAGGGCCAGGGCCAGGGCCAGGGCCACCATGTCTAGTATGATGTCTCTGGATACACAATACACAAACCTGCTGGAGACAAAAAAAAAAAAAAAAAAAAAACACGGGTCCTTGGATCCATATAAAAGTCGCATGCCAGCCAGACAGCAAGCGATCAGGGCCTCGTTTTAGCCAGAAATAATAGTCATGTGATATTTGCCTGCTGGTGTCATTTGAGTAGGTTTTGCCGTCACACTGTCAAGGCACTTGTTACATGATCTTACAGGGCGTACAGTTACTATGATCAGATCTAGAAAATTCGAATTAAACTCTGTGGCGTGCCGCTTGGTCGCCGCGGTCCTGTAAACAGGAAGCCATTTAAAAAAATTCTGATGACATAAAAGTAAGAGGGAGCACTCATTATTGTAGTTCCAAGCATTAAGGCTAGTGTATATGCTGTTTAAATATACTGCCTTCCCACACAAATACATTCAATCATTATACCATTTAATGCTTGTAAAGGTCGGCATAGCCTACCTGTCCTTTAACGAACAATTCTCATTACCAGCAAAGCAAATGAAGTTGTAGCTTGATGACAAAGGCCCCATGAATCTGAGGAAGAACAACATTATCATAATCATTGTCGTCGTCGTTACCATTTTCGATTATGTTGTATGTAATGTATTCACAGTCAGTTTCAGCCAGTGATGGCATATATTTTAGGGGGTGGGTGTCATTTAAGATGAGGCAAACTGGGAGTAAGGATATGTTAAGTACGCTTTGTTAAATGACGTCACACGGTACCTTACGAAAGATACATTGTTTGTGGCTCATGCTGACCGTTGCTGGGGTCTGGTCCATTTTGTACACTGCTACATTATTGTAATCCTTGAAAATCATAATTACAGCCATCTATTGTACAACTTGAACATTAGATTTAAGGGTGGTATGAGATGAGGATGGCCAGAGAGGTGTTGCGATCTGTATGTATTGGTTGAGCTTAATAAAGTGTGAACATTGCAGTTTATATTCTTGTCTTCTTTTTTTTATCGCTTGAGTATGGACGGGTGATGATAGAGAACTTAGAGCTTTTGATATATTTAATTGTTTTGCACCAGAATATGAAATTTTCATTGTAATTTTAATCTCAAAGAATGCAAAGCCTTGGACATTTGAAATTATAATAATAATAACTCCAAGTGAAAGTTTTTAGCAGCAGTTTTGGATTGTTACACGTTAAAAAATGTTTTGAGTGTCCAGACGCTGAGTAGATGTAACCAATTCTTGTCAGAAATATTTTATGGTAAATCCGGTACCAGGTAAAAGTTGGTACAACAATGATTTGTTCACGTCCACCTTACTTGATCCCAGCTTCCATGGCTTCCATTTTCTGATCCGTTGCCAGCACGAGTTGACCGCTGCAGCTCGAAAGAGTTTGTCGGTGTATTGACTTGCAGTCGTAGTCTCGCCCGTGTAGATATTACTTTCCCATGCATAGCTGAAAACGTCCGTTGGCAGGGATCATAAGACTGTCAGCACACGGAGAAAGCCCGACTTTGCCAGCAGACACGCCCTTCAAAAATTTCATGAGAATCAAACCTTACAAAGTTCGATTTTTCTTGGGCATATATTGCCAGATCAACGAAAATTCCGAAGAAGAATGATGCTGAAACAAGTATCACTTCTAGGATTAGTCATATTACCATCAGAATTCGTGTCGCAGTTGTACAATTGAATGAGTTTGGCTCCACATTAAACTTGTATGGTTTTAATGCTAACATGCAATAACTGCAAAGTTATTCAAACCTTGCTGTCCGTTCACTGAAACAAGTTCATCTTTCCTGTGTGGTTTAGAGTTTGAAATGCATTTATAAGTCTGTCTGATGCCTGCAGTTGTCCGTTCCCCTAAAGGAATGGTTTTTATTCAGTAAAAGCTGAAAATGGAATTCTCTAGCGTAATCGGCCAAATATATATGTCCATAACTTGGAAGAGATCGGGCTATTCATAAAATCAGTTTTGGCATACGTAGTGAAACTAAACTTTTTATTGCACATCCGATTCTTCTCCCCAAGCCAGCGTAAGGCGCAGTATAAGGCTCCGTTAGAATGATTTTTCGATTTATCATGGCCCTCATTTTTCAGCTGCTATATCTATTTGAAGTCAAACCAGAGATCCACATTATAATGCAATAGCTTTTTATGTGGATAATAAATGCAGTCATCCTCCTGACCCCTCACTCCCCATACCCTTTGAAAAAAAGAAGTTTTATTTATTGGGCCTAAATTGCTGAACTCTAATTTAGATGCATGCGACTTTGTGGAGGATGGGGGCCCATAAGCCTACCTGGGTCAATGGGACGCCACCTGTTTCTCCAGTCGGAAATATACAACATATACAAAGTGATCAAATTTTTGTGAGCGTCCGACGGGCGAATTAATTTAGTCCGTGTCCACAGCTTCCAGTGGTGCGGGGTGCTATGATTCAAGTGTAATTTTGACGAGAAAAGGGCTAACAGATGTAAAGGATAAACTTTACGTATCAGAATTTATGAATGACAGGTTTATCGATTATGATTTGGATTTTTTTTTCTTTCTTTTTTTTTCTTTCTTTTTTTTTTTCTTTTTCTTTCCTTTTTTTTCTTTTTTTTTTTTTGTCCATTGAAACGCCCAGTGTCTTGTTAAGTTACGACACATTATAAGAAAACGTGCCTTGTACAGAGTTGCGTGAAATTATTAAGGTCAAATTTTCAAGAAAAAGGAAAATGAATGGATTTGTTTCGACTCCAGAAATGTTAGATGCCTTAAAATCCACGAAACTGTCCAATAAAGACTTTTTAAAAAATACTTCTTAATCATAAACTACATCGATACACTTAATCTGCAATATATGAATTTGGTTCGTGACCTAAAAAGATGTGTAGATCTGCATACCTTAAAGAATGCAATGGAGGGGCTGTAAGTAACAACAATAAAGTGATAAAACAGTCACAAACCAACTTGGTATTTGTGTTTGTCACTTCATGTTGAATAAACACACACACAAACCCAGTGTGGTTTATGTTGTGAGCCCAACGAATCCATGGTGATGCATTTCATCTTTATTTAAGAAATCTATATTAGATGAAATTTTCCCGAATTTTATTCCCAATTGGCAAATGAATTGGGAAGTCGTATTAATGCGTTAAAGCGCTCTTGAGAGAGGTCCCGGTATCTTGCAACACATGTTAATTCTTTCATTGCCAATTTAGAAAAAAGTCGAAATTTACTTTATATAATGGTACTTAACTCATGCTTTTGGTGAATCCACCTTTCATTGAAGTACCTGCACGTTTTCAAGTGCTGACAATGGACTGGTCCACGTTAACGGCGTTCATTAAAGTACCGCAGTGGGTGCAGTGCGCGCCAATGGTGAAAACTCAAGCCGTAGCTGACACAAAACTTGGCACTGAAGGAGTCAACTCAACCCGTATTTCCAATCCAGGTCTAAAAATCATTACACAATATATGATTCTGAGGTCAGCGTCCGCAATACTGTAATCTTGATTGGTGTTTTAGGTTTGTTAGCATAAATTGATGCCATGTTGCAATGTACCGTGGCGACAGAACATGTTTTACTACTAGCAATCTTCCATGCATATCGTCGGTGGCCAGCTAAAAAAAAGAAAACACAGGCGTAATCAGGAAACTCAATTCACATGGTAGCGACCTTCTTTTAAAATGCGTGGTAACTTGTAGGCACATCATCACGTGATACTTTCAAAGAAAAATCCAACCTCTCGCAGCTAAAACCATAATATCGGCCAAAGGGCCTTGTCCACATTATACATGTTGGCACTCAATAAATACAAAATTACACAAAACCACTGGATTCTCATGAGTTGAAATCTCCACATCATCTCTTGAAAAAATACATATCTCATTCAATTATGCTATCTCCGCACGTTTGACATAATAATCTTAACATGATAAATACTATGTATATATATTTATTTATTTATATATATATATATATATATATATATATATATATATATATATATATATATATATATATATATATATATATATATATATATATATATGTAACTCTACCCATTATTATAGATCAAATTGGCCAATCACCCCTCACAGTCTCAAACCTATATAATCCCTATCAAGAAAGCGAAACATTTTGCTTGGACTATATTTACATTCGGTCTAAAGTTTAGCATTAGAGAGATATGATTTTTCCCTTCCCGTCATTCCTTCGTGAACGTGAAGCCATGAACTACAATGGCGAATCACATTGCGCACTGATATATCCATTGATGCTGCAGTACTTTGTCAACATGACATGACCCCGGAAGAACATAATGGTAAACAAAAAACAAAACAAAAAACCAAGCATAAACATGATTTAAAAAAAAAAAATACATTTACACGTTAGAACTCCCCACCCAAATATTGAGTACAATGTTTCTCACAAGAACTACATTTTATGTGTTAGTGTCTTTGATTACCGTTAGACGTCATCATTTGTTATTGCTATTCTCACATGTTTACCCCCCCCCCCCCCACAACGAAGTTGTGAGCGAATTTAGTAAGATTTTAACCTTTTTTTCAGATTTTAAACTGATATTTATTCAGATAAATGTAAATATAAGTATTGAATGCATTTCGATTCACATGGACGAAATAACTGACGGGACTGTTCAAAGTGTTGAGGCTATGCTGCGTTAGCTGCTGACGTTGAACTGTGACCTTTGACCCTTGAGCAAACACGTGACACAGGTGACGGCACAAACCACGCCCTTTTGAAACTTGACTGCTGCCGCTCAAAATACCATCCTAAATCAGTGGAGTCTGCTGGTCCTCTTTCAACAGGGCAACTGTTTTTACTGCGACAATACTTGCGCTATAAAAAAAAAATTGCCGTTGTTTTTACAAAACCGTTGTCTAAAAATTAACTTAATAAAATAAATAAAAATGCTCTTTTGTGTCATCTCCCGCAGATACGAAATTTTATAACAACAAATTCACTACTCGGTCAGAAATGAGTTCGAGGACTTGCACGAAGCCCAAATGATGACGTTTAACGAAACAAAACTCCAATAGAACTCTATATATCATATTTGATGTTACAGAATTTTCGCATGCCTTTGTTGAGAGCCAAAATGAATTGTATTGTTGTAAGTGTATATCTGTTTCTGTGCCGGAGTCATGATGAAACTTCGTGTGACGGTTTCAGAGTATGCCCTATGTCTACATTTTCTGTGTATCGTTGGTCGCTTTTCCACGTTTCTTTCGCCTGTTACACACAAAATGTTTCTAGAACAAGCCCATAATACCCTCAAATGGCGCGCTGCACACAACTTGTGCTCAAAAAAAATGTATCCTAGATCCCGGGTCCCAGATGCTGCATCAGCACGCCGGCCTAAACATGTAGGCCTATCTTTCCTGCTAAACAGACCAATCTCAGCGTTTTCTTCTGTGAATTAGAGGTAATACAGGGCTTGCTTGTTCTACTTTAAGAGGCAAATGTGAATCCGGTTTATGCAATAAAACTGGTTGTGTTGTGAAAACTAATGTCCATACATGACCATCTTGAGCATATAATTGTGCTGAAAGCCACTTCTTCGGCACAAGTATCCGATATAAGTTCAACGTTTTGCTTGAATTTCGCGCAAAAGTATAACTGCCAGCGACCTTATATTTTCCCGAGGGAAGGTCAGGTTTGTTCTCGTAGAAGCTTTTTTTTTTCTTGGGGGGGGGGGGGGGCGCTATATCTTTGTGGTTTTGGTAGAAAGGTCCTTGACCAAGTTATTTAGGAAAGTAAATTATCTAAATGAAGGGTTTGGGTAAGTACGAACCGACCCCCTTTCAAGGGCTGCCGTGCAGTCTGAACTCCTTTTGTGGTCCTACGTATAGCCCCAACTATCACTTCCATGTCAAAATTATTATCTGTTTGTACATCCTACTCCAAGGAATATAAAGTACAATTCAATCCTGATAAATCAAAATATCTATCATTTGGATGTAACGGTATGTCAGATGAGGTTTCTTTAATGTTTGAGGGGGAAAATGTCCAGAATGTTAATTCTTTCAAACATCTTGGCAACATGATCGGCCCACAGGTTGCTGAAGAAAATATCCGTAAATATATACGTATGTTTAATGCCGAAGTTAATATATTGATGTCTCAATTCAAGCATGTGTATGCCACCACAAGATATAGTTTATTCAAAACGTATTGTATGTCTCTGTACGGTTGTCAACTATGGGACTTTTCTGGTAGGGAGATAGATCTTTTTTATACCGCATGGAGAAAAGCAGTAAGACTATTATGGAAGCTTCCGTACAGATGTCACAATAACCTGCTACACGTAATTTGTAAAGACCTAGACATCGAAGTTCAACTCCACAAGCGATTTCTCAAATTTTTCTATCAGTCATTTCACAGTAAAAACAGGATTGTGAGTACCCTGGCTAAACTGGCTGCTGGGGGAAGTCGTTCTACTGTCTGTAACTCTTTGAATTATATCCTTTCCAAATATGCTATCTCCAAAAATAGTTTCTTTTTGTATAATTTAAATGATTTAATGGTGACTCTTAAGCAACAGATGCCTCAGCCATCATCTGAAGTAAATGCTGCAGCAAAAATTATTCGTGAGGTCTGTGAAATAAGGGACGGAAGCTTGATAGCTAACTTATCGCAGGCCGAATGTCACGAAATCATTGAACATTTGTCAACTAACTGACCGCTCGTTCGCCGAGTTGTCATAATGACCGACTGAACTGTTTTGACATTATTGTCTAATGTGTGTGTTCTTTTTCCTTTTTCTTGTCATATAGTGTACTACTGCTTTGGTGTACGAATAAAGATATATAATAATAATAATAGCGCTTGTCAACATTTATAAGTCATGACAGTAATATTTTATAATAGCTATATAGTACTTTATGTTGATAAAACAGGTGGCGAGGAGAGCAGTCAAGGTAAGCTTATACTTCATAAATAAATAGCAAAGCAGAGTAACATCTACACAAAAAGTGTGGAATGCAGAATAGCTTACTATTATGGCAAAGTAATGGGTAACTTTATGACCCAGTTGGCGTTGACCTTTTTGTCTGTATACCTGTGTTTGTTGCCTGCTAAACAAACCCATGTATTATCCTCTCGAGTTAAGGGGAGGGGGGGCACCGACAGTTAAGTGCTTAGCTGTCAAATGTGTTGGTTTTTCATGAGAATTAAATCCTGACGTTCTTCGAGATCTTCATGAACCATAGGGGTATAACTATACAAAACTTGGATATATACTTGACCACAGACCTATAGTAGTAGTAGTAGTAGTAGTAGTAGTAGTAGTAGTAGTAGTAGTAATAATAATAATAATAATAATAATAATAATAATAATAATAATAATAATAGAACTTCTTTATACTGGACAAGAATTACACCAGTTATTTCCAATAAATGTTCCCGTTGTGCCACTCTAAATTACACTTGGAAAATTACATTAAATTGCCGCGTGTTGAGCATGATCTCTACTTGAGCGTGAGAAGAATTGGAAGGCGCTTGAGTGTTAGAGGTTTGCGTCGCGAGCAAAAAAAACAAAACAAAAAAAAAACATGGCGATGAAGACACATTTAACCAAGTGTACGTTATTCCGAACGCTGTACACACGAAACCCCAGTTAAAGCTTTGTCCGTATATCATGAGAAATGTCATCTTTGTGATGGCCCAGATACATAATGAAGACCTTTCGTTTGAGCGCCAACATGCCCGGATGTAAAACAAAAGTTTCACAATCCCTAAACAACTGCAAGCCAAGTTTTGCCCAGACGATGTTCAATGACGAGCGTTAGTATAGCTTCAATGTTCCGAGTATTGAAGTATAGTACTAATTCCCCCCCCACCCCCCCCCCCAAAAAAATGTTTTTTGATAATAAAAAAAAAAAAAGAAAAAAAAGAAAAAAAAACCATTTGACCATCTGCCGGTTTTTGTCCAGTTTAAGGAGGAAAGGTTGATAGATTGAAGCAGACGACATTTGACAAGCCAATTTCAGAAGAATCGCGGTATAAAATCTTTATGGATGTGATTATTCATGTATAAATTCTAAATGGGACTTCAACGATGTGACTTAATAAACATTTTTTTTGTCACTGACCATGATTGTCATGTCATATTAGTCCAAACTTATTTAAAATTAAGGTTAAGTTAAAATTTATATTGAAAATGACGTCTTAGCCGAAAGTTATTGGAACTTCTTGAAAGGTACGCCTGCCGTATTTAACACCGGTCCTTGTTTTCATATCAAAGGACATAAAGTAACATTGTTTTGACTCCTCAACTCTATCAGTGAAAGGTTATGGACTGAGTCAACAGCTTTCTTCTGCGCACCAAATAGAGCTGTTGACCTGGATCATTATATTCTATAAGACTATAGGCATGCTGGTAATTGAATGGAAGCTGTTGACCTGGACCATTATCTAAGGGACTGTAGGCATGCTGGTAGTTGAATGGAAGCTGTTGACCTGAACCATTATATTCGATGGGACTACAGGCATTCAGGTAATTGAATGAAAGCTGTTGACCTGAACCATCATGTTCGATGGGACTATAGGCATGCTGGTAATTGAATGAAAGATGTTGACCTGAACCATTATATTCGATGGGGCTATAGGCATTCAGGTAATTGAATGAAAGCTGTTGACCTGGACCATTATATTCAATGGGACTATAGGCATGCAGGTAATTGAATGAAAGCTATTGACCTGAACCATTATATTCTATGGGACTATTGGCATGCTGGTACCCGAATGAAAATCCTTTCTGGCCTATCCATTTCTTATTTCAAGGAAGTTCATCTTAAGTATTTATACATCAGTCGCAGATGGTAGTCAAGTGATTAAGGCTCGTGGTGGACTGAAGACGTTGAAATGCTAATAAGAAGCTGAGGAGTTAAAACTTCCTTGTGACGAGTCCTGCAATGTGTCAGCACGCCTTGAACCCAGTTTTCATTTTTTATTCTATTTTATTTTATTTTATTTTATTTTAAATTCTGTGCTCAGCAAGTTCGTTATCCTCAATTGATTTTATTTTCTTGAAACATGTATGCACAACTAGAAATCCTAATAATGCGGAAAGTAACAGCAGGACTCTGTGGGTGTGTGTGACAAAAATATAAGAATGGCTACTTTGCATGAATGTAAGCGTACTTCTGTTCCAACATTTGTGAATTTTTTTTTGTCCAGTATTGAACTTTTTTGTATGATCTTACTACAATCACAACGTGCCTGATTGTAGAGTGTACAATCAGGTTTCCTGACGAACTCTGTGGGACAAAATATACAGAATGGCTTAAATCACAAACCCAGTGTCAGGGGCCTACAAGTATTTCAATAAAATGTACAAAATGTTAGCAATGTAGGGTATAATAATAATAATAAAAATAAAAATAATGATAATTATAATAATAATAATGATAATGATAATGATAATGATAATGATAATGATAATGATAATGATAATAATAATAATAATAATAATAATAATAATAATAATAATAATAATAATAATAATAATAATAATAATAATATACTTGTTCAAGGTATCTATGTTCAGAGTGTATATAAAGTTCCTTTCAAAAATCATAAATTCTGCTATTTAAAGTTGAAAATAATTGGCATATAATATTATTAAGAATGAAGTTATTGGCCTAAATAACATTAAATGTTGCTGTCATATGTCATGGATAATTGGATATGTGGCACTTTGCAAGAAAAGGATAATAATTACGTCTACTCTGGTAATCGGAATTTCTGTTTCACACAGACAAACTGGAAATGAAATTGAATTCCAAGTGAACATTTTTTTTGCCTACCTCTGAAACTGACCTGCCGATAAAAACTGAATTACTCATTCTGGCAAGATATATACTTTTTTCAAGTTTTGGATGACATCAGGTTTACCAATCTGAAATATTAAGCTTTTATTGAATTGATTCATTCTCTCTCTCTCTCTCTCTCTCTCTCTCTCTCTCTCTCTCTCTCTCTCTCTCTCTCTCTCTCTCTCTCTCTCCTCTCTCTCTCTCTCTCTCTCTCTCTCTCCCTGAGTGTCAGATTGCAAACCTAGTCCACAGGTTACCGCTGCACACATTAGGTGCTATATAAGTAAAATGTGGGAAGCTTTTGGTCTATACATTTTTTGCAGCTGAACCTACAGCTGGTGCATGACTGAGAGGTTTTTCTATGCCAGATGAAACTGGAATCATGAGAATTTAGTTCGGCACAACTTTCGTCTTGAGCCACAAGGAAATTGTCAATATTGTGGATGATTGTATATCTAACATTCTATATCTGGCATTGGATGTCTATCATTAGATGTCTTGTATTG
Organism: Hermodice carunculata; assembly: GCA_964020975.1. Taxonomy (NCBI): domain Eukaryota; kingdom Metazoa; phylum Annelida; class Polychaeta; order Eunicida; family Amphinomidae; genus Hermodice; species Hermodice carunculata. Next base: position 1,801,123 of record OZ026628.1, read on the forward strand.
TATATCTCGTATAGCATTGTGTGTCTCGTATAGCATTGTGTGTCTTGTATAGCACTGTATATCTCGTATAGCATCGTATATCTCCTTTAGCATTGTATATCTCGTATAGCATTGTATATCTGAATAGCATTGTATATCTCGTATAGCATTGTATATCTGAATAGCATTGTATATCTCGTATAGCATTGTATATCTGAATAGCATTGTATATCTCGTTTTGCATTGTGTGTCTCGTATAGCATTGTATATCTCGTATAGCATTGTATATCTCAATAGCATTGTATATCTCGTTTTGCATTGTGTGTCTCGCTCTGTATACTAATACCATATGCCTGGTATTGTTGAATATAGCATTGCATATCTTGCACAGCATTTTACGGCTCGCATTGTATATCTCGAGTTGTATGTACTCTCGTATGTCTAGCATTGCATGACAAGCAATGACCCCTGATGTATGTCTTATCATGGTGAGACATAAAGAGTCCTATACCGGGCCCGGCTGTTGTCAATTCTCAATTATTTATTAGGCCTACTACCCATTAAAATATCAGACTACCGTGGCTAATATTTTGGTCAACCTACCAGTGATGCAGTTCTACCTTATCCCATATTTTATGTAATTACATCGATACGTTTCCTCTGCACATTGCAGGCTTTCTCATAGTCTGTTACCTGAGTTCCAATGCGCATGACGGGTGCATTTCACTAGTCGTCTACATTGTTAGCATGCAGTCCATACATCAGCATTCGGTCCATTTTTGAACGCGACTGTTGGAGCCACTTTCTGGTCTGTATTGAGTCCTAATATATTTAAGTAAGAAAAGAAAAAGAAAACAACTGGTGATATTAAACAAAAAATTGGATATTTTTGTACAATCTGTTTCATAAAATTGCAACAGAGAAAAGAAAAGTAGCAGGAGGAACACTGAAGGATGAAGTGAACAACAAGAAAAACTTTGTCGCTGTTCTCTACGAAAAGTTTCGCGTCCAGTTTAGTGTTCAGGTTAAAGACGATCCATCATTTTTGCCTCACCAGTAAATTAATATGATAGCAGATACTGACATGTCCTCCTCACACTCGCTTCGCCAAACACTGCCCCACATTACATTTGTTTTCGGGATCTCTTTTCTAGCTTGTAGTGCGAGCTAATTTTTTTTTTTAAAGAAAGTAAGGAAGGGAAGAAAGAAAGAAAGAAAGAAAGAAAGAAAGAAAGAAAGAAAGAAAGAAAGAAAGAAAGAAAGAAAGAAAGAAAGAAAGAAAGAAAAAGAAAGAAAAACTCATATTCTGGTGTCTCTATAACTAGCACGGGTAAGCCAACCATCTGAAATTCGCATCATCGCCGTTAACTTGGCTGCGTTTGTTCGTGCTTAACTTTGTGGAGAACATTTTTGTTAAGTTTATTGTAGCGGTCAATCATTTTCTATTATCTTTGAGCAAAGCTTCAAGTTTTTTAAATGCATTAAAGGTGGCTCCGCGATTACCAGCACCATGCGGACTTTTTCTGGTTTTGGCAACACTGGAATAAATAAACAAATGGAATAATGTATATGCCCGTTAAATGATGTGTAATCGCTCGGCATTATCACTGTATGTACAGTCGTTCTTGTACTTTACGTCGAGTAAGCTCTGGTTCGAATCTTCGTTCCAAACTGTGTTATGCGGGGGTGGCGGAGAGGAGGGAGGGGAGGGGAGGGAGTGACGTTGTCCCAGTACGCTTGTAATGTACAGGAAGTGATTTTGCCACAGAACTAGCTGGACCTGATGGAAGAACAGTTTTTAACTGAATCGGCCACCCAGTATAAATATATTTTAATAAATAAATAGATAGATAAATAAATAAATAAATAAATAAACTAGCACACAGAAAATAAGTGTCTTCCAAAATAACGGCCGGTACGAAGTACAGAAAATAAGAGGATTTCCAGTGCGTTGATACCCAAATAAAACGCTCCAGCGCGAGTACGGAAAACTATTTTTTTCCCGAGACGACATGGCCGGGGCCTTCACGTTGATTGACATCTTTCATCGTAGGCATAAGGGGCTTACTGTAACCTAGGACCACAAGGATTCTAGCATAAAAGTTGGTGTTTTGCTGATGCGCATGGGCACTGGAAAACACAAAAAATAGCCAGTTTAAGTTCAAAAATTCTTATGTGTTACATATCTTACCAGATGTTTTTTGTATGTATCATCATATTTATAATTATGGTTTCAACATTATGTTTAATAATATACCATTTGAAGGGTTTGGTGCAAAGACCTGATAACTCGAGTTACAGATCTTTGCCTGAAATTAGGCGCATTGCCTTGTGCATGGCAGGATCTTCCTGCTGTGTAAATCCTGGAGGTTTCTGAGTAAAATTGTATATAATTTTCAGTGCAAGCTAATGTTAACTCAATAAACACATCAAGACAAAAGTGTGCAATACCATGTCCTTTATACCTAACATATTTTAGCACAACATATTATTTCCCTCAAAATAACTGAGTTCGTGCAAACTTATGTTATCTTGACATACAAAATCAGTCCGTTGTACTTAAAACACGCATTTACACTTGCCCAATTCTTGCACTACTAAAAAGTCTAAACTTCTATGAGGATTTGTTTGTTTGCTGCATCATACATGGGCCCGATATATGTTATCGGAGTGCAAAAAAGAGGTAACTGTGCATATAATGTTTGTGGGTGCTGCAATGTTCTAGAAATGGTGTCTAGTTATGGTGCAATAATATGATAATTACTACTTTTTAAATTTTATCTGTCATTTGGGATGTTTTCATGGTCAATCTTCGTGGAAAACTTAAGACTTACCTATAAACTTTGGATTAAGAGTGAAGAAAAAGGGAATTTGATGCAAAAGATACAAAAACAAAAAAAACACTCTCATCATTTTCAGCACTTTAAAACCCCATTTTCTCGATTTCACAAAGGTGGGACTTAACAGGTCTTTGCACCAAGCCCTTCATTTTTAACATGATATCAGTTTATGTTTTGTTGGAGAAACAACCCATTTACAACGGGGGCACGATCCGCGCAGCGTCTGACGGTTTGAAAATGCCGTACGATGCACGTGTATAATATTCGAATGTATCGTCAGCGTGTTACTGGACCATACTGCAGGCTGGGAAAACAATATTCACATATGCTTGTAGGGTGTTATATGAAAATATAATAATATGTTGACATAATATTCTGATGTTCTCGTTTTATTTTAACAAATTGTAATCTGAGGACATATGCGATTTCAATATTCTAATGCATTATTATTATGTTAAACATGTTGCAATCTGTGGACTAAATATTCTAACACATTATTATGATGTTAAACATGTTGCAATCTGTGGACTAAATATTCTAATACATTATAATGATGTTTAACATGTTGCAATCTGTGGACTAAATATTCTAATACATTATCATGATGTTTAACATGTTGCAATCTGTAGACTAAATATTCTAACACATTATTATGATGTTAAACATGTTGCAATCTGTGGACTAAATATTCTAATACATTATAATGATGTTTAACATGTTGCAATCTGTGGACTAAATATTCTAATACATTATAATGATGTTTAACATGTTGCAATCTGTGGTTTAAATATTCTAATACATTATCATGATGTTAAACATGTTGCAATCTGTGGACTAAATATTCTAACACATTATAATGATGTTAAATATGTTGCAATCTGTGAACTAAATATTCTAGCACATTATCATGATGTTAGACATGTTGTAATCTGTGGACTAAATATTCTAACACATTATAATGATGTTAAATATGTTGCAATCTGTGAACTAAATATTCTAGCACATTATTATGATGTTAAATATGTTGCAATCTGTGGACTAACTATTCTAACACCTTATTATGATGTTATTTGAACATAATATCTGCATGTTAAAACGATATTCTGATACATGTACATTGTTCGGCTGTTATTTGGATACACATGTATTGTAATGTTTAAATACAATGTTTTAATAAATCAATATTGCCAGGGTGTTCTACGAATATATTGTGAAAAAGATATTACTCGATCTTTGAAAAACACGAGTTGTGAATTTTTGAACAAGTTTCTGTTGGAAAACAAGTGGACCACAGGCATAAGCTGTGTGAACCGCTCTCGTGAACTGAGCATTTTTAACGCAACGTCATATCATTATAGAAGGTTGAATAACATTGTGAGAATATTAGCAGCATATGCATATAAAGCTCAATAACCATGTTTTGATGCTGAGGAATTATGGGGGCCACGCTTTTATTAATATTATTTTTTACCGAGATGTGATGTTGATTTATTGTCACCAACCACCATTATAGACTTCTGTCAATACAAAGCACAAAAACCGATTTAATTCTTGAATGTCATAGTATAAATTTGACTTATTTCAAAATCAAATAAACATCTCAGTTGAAAGTTGTATTACTATATAGTTTGAGAATTATTATTATTATTATTATTATTATTACTACTACTCACTACTACTACTACTACTACTACTACTACTACTACTACTACTCTGCCACCAACGAATGCTATGTTAGTAAATACTGTAATGCAAACGATGAATGCCATTGGTTACATTAATGACTAAAATGACTATGGTGCACGATGGTACATGATGAAAATGTTCACAGTAATCTTCATTTTAGACAAAGGATACGCAAGATTGGTTAGAGGATAAAAAAAACAGTTCCAACTCAGAGTGGCCACAAGCACATGAGTGAGAATTGTCACCTGTGACAATATTTGTGTCGAAAGTTGCGTTAATAGAATATTTTGATTGAGAATTGCAGAAAATACCCAGGAGAGCGTAATGTGCACCAAGAACACTTCTTGGTGGCGTTTAGGAGCTAAGGATCAACCAGTGCCGATGGAAGTTGTTGGACCAGTCTCCTTAAAACTAGGGAGCGTTGTGCAATAGTGGTGAACACCTAAGCAATGATAGGCCTAGATCATATATATATATATATATATATATAATATATATATATATATATATATATATATATATATATATATATATATATATATATATATATATATATATATTATATATATTTGAATGAAATAAATGAATAGTCGGTTTTGCAGGAAGATTAAACAAAAGTGTTATGTGAATTAGGCCAATTTTTAAATTTTAGCTGACTTAGGTCATTTGCATTCAATGTTTCTTCCTTCAAAGGGTTAATTTTTACAGATAAGATGGAACGCTGGAAATATGAAGAGAAAGGGCCTTCCTTATCCTTCGGCATTTATAAC